>OW964575.2:1800000-2324790 GCA_943138885.2 Tholera decimalis | reverse complement strand
TTTTCTAGCGTGGTAAAATTATCAAATAAGTCCACCCACCCCGGGCTGGGTGGGAGGGACTGTCAGACTTTTACTGACTAAAATCCACGGTGTTCCTTCAATAACCCTTTACGTACCGGGGTCACGGTAACGGGATGAGGCCCACGACCCCGGCAGGCTTCGGCCCTCTACAGGGGGGGCCTCGTCATATTGCTGACGCTCTTTGAGGCAAGCGTGGAACACGACGCGCCGTCGACCCGGGCATGGTCCATGGTCGGACAGCGAGTTGCCCTTTACTCGCTGTCCGCATGCCCGCGCCTACGGTGGCCGGAGATCGTCGGCCGACGTCCGACGCCGTGGGCGTCTACCACTGCGGCTAGGCTGGAGGGAGGACGCCATCCTCTCCCTCACGCGGCCCGCCTCCTCCTTCGGAAGCATGACTGCTTCGCAGAAGGAGGCGACCGCTTCCCACTCCCTCTCGCCCCGCAGCATGGCCTCGACCAATGCCGGGCGCGAGAGGTCTCCGCCTATTGCCGCCGTGAGGACACGTCGGTGCTCTGCCCAAGCGGGGCAGTCCTGCACCGTGTGCTCGACTGTGTCCTCAGGGCGACCCTCGCAGTGGTGACACCCAGGCGTTTCCTCCTTTCCCATCAGACACAGGTACCTCCCGAAACTTCCGTGTCCGGTGAGGACCTGCGTCATGCGGTAGGTCAGGATAAATTAAAGATACTATGTTATTTTTTCAAAGCAGTTTTCTTCTGTTCATTATTAATACTTATCTCAATAAATACATTCATTAAGTTCGATATTTAATGCAAATTAAAATTGTCCTTTACACTATGTGAATCAAATAAATACTTTAGATGGTATCATAGGTTCAAGCCAGCGCTTGATTACACTCCGACGCGGCTAACAAAAAGGATGACGGCTACCGAAATCCACCCGAGCGAAGCCGTGAAGGCCCGCTAGTAATCTACTATGTTAATATGATATATATTTCAGCCCAAGAATCTATAATGCCTGTTATTACAAAATTAAAACCTTTGTTAGTAGGAATACAAAATAAATAGCACGGAATTCATTTCCCCATATTTTTAAGATCTTTTGCGGATTCTTATATAGTTAATTTGGTCAGATTTTCTTTCGTTTTTAATCAATAATATACTAGCTGTTGCCCGTGGCTTCGTTTGCATGGATATTTCCAAAATTTCGCCTGAATTAAAGGTACCTAGCCTGTGTTATTCTGATGTTATGAGCTATGTTAACGTAAACTTTTATTCAAATCCATTCTGTAGTTTTTGCGTGAAAGAGTAACTTACATCCATCTATCCACCCTCACAAACATTCGCATCAGTAATATTAGTAGAAGTAGAGCTAGATCTATACTAATATTATAAAGATGTAAAATTTGTAAGTTTGTATGTATGGAGTAATCTCTGAAACTACTGAACCGATTTTGAAAATTCTTTCGCTTACATGTAGCTGCATTATCCCTGAGTGCTATAGGCTATAAATTATCCTTATATCATGCATATTAGCCGAGCTATTATAATCTTTGTCAAGCAAATAGGGGACGGGATTCCGTGGAATATTTTCGACTTCTGCGCGGACGAAGTCGCGGGCAGAAGCTAGTTAGTAAATAAGTACACAGTATAATGATAATTTAATTCTTTATTTCACTAAAACACAATCATGACAGTATATTATAGATAAGAAAACAGGCTTATAGGATTGACAATATGCGCAAACTATGACTACTGAACTAGGTGTAAGTTACCAGGAGATCAGAAGTAGATAGAAGACGCAGAACTTGATGGCAACAGTACATAGTCGAGGTAACCCTAGAAGTAGTTGGTGACAGTCGCTATCGGTGTATTATAATGTTCAACATGAACAGTTGTATAAGATGCTATACCACTGATAGCTGATAGCTAGTTACCAAGGAGAGTTTCCTTGGTCGCCGGCTATCAGCCTGCTATACACAATCCTTGGTCGCTCGCTACCAGTCGCTATCGGGCTCCGTGGGCGACCAGAGAATGTGTAAAGCACACGGCTGTCAGCCAGCTATATGCTGGCTATCAGTCGACGCTCCATGGGGCTAGCTAGGAGACTGTAAAGCATATGATTGTCTGCCAGCTAGCAGCAGTATGTATGGCTGTGTGTCAGTCTATGTAAGGCTGTGTGTGAGCAGTATGTAAGGCGTATGGCTCTCAGCCGGCTACATACACGGCTATACGTACTGCTCGCTCGCCGCCAGCAGTACGTATGGCCGCCAGCCAGCTAGACACACAGACATACACACTGCTCGCTCGCCGCTCGCAGTACGTATGTCTGCCGGCCAGCTCTCAGTCCTCCCCCCGCCCCGCAGCTGCCGCCGCCTGCGCGCCGCAGACCGCGCCCTGCACGCCGACCAGTACCCGGCGCTGCGCTACCCCGAGTGCTACGTGCTGCGCGGCGGCTACCGCGCCTTCCACTCGCGCGCGCCGCCGCTGTGCGCGCCGCCCGGCTACACGCGCATGCGCGACCCGCTGCACGCGCACCTGTACCGCAGGCACCGCGACCAGGCCTAGCTGATACATATACAACAGATGCCATATTATTATCTAACCTCCACAATCCGAATCATTTTCTATACCTACGATATCATGTGTTTCTAGTTTGTAGTAAGAAAAAATATCTCCCACCTCTATATAGTTTAGTTTCCTTAGTTTAAGAGCGTTTGACAATTGCAATACAACATTTTATATTATTATTATTGAAAAGTAATATAGTCGAAATTTTATTTCTTCATATTTTTAGACTATGCGGATTTTTGTCTAGTTTGTTTGGATAGCTTTTTTCGTGTTTTTATTGATATGTTGGGTATATAGTATTCAGCGATAAGCAGTAGTACTTTATAATCGCCATCACTATACAAAAATGAATGGAATTGCTGACTTTGATCCTGTAAAAGAAGAGATCATGTGAAACCAGTTTCTTTTGTGTAACGTTCCAAGTTCTATATAATATGTATAGAGTGAGGATCGTCTCCCCTGCTCTATACAGCCAGTTACTCTGAAAGCCTCAGCTATTTCAACAGAACCTCTTACCTAAGAAGCTGTATGTGTGCTTTTGCTACTTTTCAGTTAGATAGTATGAAGCTAAGGTCATTCACCTTACTACTGTATTCATCTCTCATAGAACAATCAGGAAATTATCACCTATGTGTTCAGTGATCGATTCTGATGCAGAGATATTGATATAGCTAAGGCTTTCATAATAACGTTGTTAGTATATACTTGTATGGTTCAAAAAAACCTACTGACATTGAATGAAAACATATTCTGGAAGGAAGCTTGTTGATTACTATATACCTAATGTGATTTTCCAAGTTTATGCTAGAGCTAGAATATAATTGTATTAAGCTTTAAAATATACTAAGTGCCCTGACATATTAATATTAAGTTCCTTGTATAGTAAATTTAGTTCAATTTAACACTATAGCTATTTCTAATTCGGTCTTTTTGGGACATTTTATTCCGAAAATTGTGACAATTTGTAAGAGATTTTCTTCAAAACCGATACATTTTCAGAAAGAGTACTAATTTGCAATATTATGATGCGCTTTGATTATGTTTTTATGGAATTTATTTTATTTAATGAACGAAAAACGTTTCTGTTACTATTAGGGTGAATCAATAATTATTTTTTTATACTTTTAACAGTTGCTTGTAATTTCTGAGACCTGATTTGTATTGAGACGCATTCGGCCTGTAATGAATGGACACAGGCCTCCTCTATGTGAGAAGGAATGAGCAGTAATCCACCAAGCTCATATCAAACCGTTTATAAAAATCCAGGTTAAAGATAACCGAAGTGACTATTACGTATATAAACCTAATTATTTCAATATAAATGCAAGCACTTTAGTATTTATAATTTTGTGTCCATACTCTTTTGTATTAACCTTGTCTATTAAAGCTTAATTTTTCATAGACAAAATTGAATGATGACGAGACAACTTTTGAAAATAGATCTATAGTTTATCACATGGCCAGCAATTCCTTTCACTAGAGATTCAAGTCTATCTCTATGCCTTTATACTTATTTTTCTGATAAATTATGAATACTAAAGCCTTGAAACAATTCCAATTACGCTTACTAGCATTTATAATAAGATTTGTAAATAGTAATTTTAAGGATAAATGTATTTTGACGTCAATAGATTTTTAAACCTGAAAGTTTGTGCCATAACTAGCCAAAATAGTGCATAAATTGGTACGTTGACTTCGCAGGCGATAAACTTTAGGCCTAGAAACTCGAAATTATAATAAAATAATATATTATGTATAATTCTGTAGCATAAAACAAAATAAATTGTGAATTTTTAGTAATAGTTTTCAATAAATTATGCGAAAATATAGAGATTTTTTGTCTATTTTCTTATTCAACCCACAAACACATGTCATAATCAAGTCATCGCCTGCTCAGCCTGTTCCCAACTGTGTCGGGTTCAGCTTCATTTGAGTAAGTACTAATAGTGTTCTCCCTCCGCAAGACCGGTGTCAGATTATCTGGTTTCAAGCACTCGTAACGACTGTCCAAGATGTACAGATGACAGCCGGGAGAAACGGCTTCATAGTTTCCGAGACGTGGAGGAATCTTGATATGTAAGACGGACAGCCATCCCCGGACTGACCTCGGAAAGAGTTGCTTGACCTGGTCCTCATGACTATATAGAATTTAGTAGCTAATTATGGTCCTGACTTTCAGCCTGATGTAACTGCAATAAATACGATTCACTCAATAGATACGGGAGGACAGCGCCTGGTGCAGCTGACTACTGGTGTTTCACACGCAGCGACCGCCTGTCTGACGTCCGCGACCCTGTGGCCGGGTAACACGATACCTCTCCGCAACACTGCTATCTGATTTACTGAAAATAACATGCTCTCTGAGACACGCGAGGAATCTCTAAACATGTTAACATGCTCACCCACCCACGGCCCGACCTCGGCAAGCATTGCTTAACCTTGAAGCTGCTCATAAATATATATATATTACTTAGTAGCTAATTATGGTGAGGATGATCATTGTCTCGTGGTTTTATTTCGAGTCCTGGCTCGCAGCCTGATGTTGAAATGAATAAATACATCATTTAATAGATGGGAGCATCTCACAGCCTTATGCAAGAGTTTTATTTATAGTTGATATGCTCTAGTTTAACCGCCATGTCACCTGATGTTACATGTATCCAGTACTTAGATGAAAGATTTCTTAAAAGCTTCCCCGTATAATATAGGCTAACATGGCGGCTTGTAAAACGTCAGAGGCTAGTTCATGGTTCGAATTAGTCGTTTCCTATGGAGAATACAACTTTTAAAAGCTTAATTGATTTTCACAACGTTTAATACAGTTATAATATGTATGAGAGGGCAGTATAGACTATTCAACTTAGTACAAAGAAATAACAAATGAAAAACGAATCTAAGCGTCATCAGCGTTCTCGCAGTCACATAAAAATGTGGTAAATATAAAAATAAACTTGACAAATTACAAAATAAGATGTTACTATTTCTTTTCTGCAGCTAAAACAATGTTAATTTCATAAAGAACTACCTATGCATAACGTGTATAAAAGAAACTATAAGAAACAATATGTTCCATGTCTATCGGCTCTAGATTAAGAGTAATCTGTTGCCAAGAATATCATTGTTTTTG
Organism: Tholera decimalis; assembly: GCA_943138885.2. NCBI lineage: Eukaryota > Metazoa > Arthropoda > Insecta > Lepidoptera > Noctuidae > Tholera > Tholera decimalis. Next base: position 2,319,111 of record OW964575.2, on the reverse strand, counting down.
CATATTTCATGACTTTGCACTAAGACTAACCGATATCTTATTGGAAAGAATAGTACATACATACGTTGTAAATTTATATCCTGCTCTTTTCATTGCATTTTGAATCAACACAAAATGTAAAAGCGTGTATATATTCTAGCAACAGAAAACCATAGAGTATAGATTAAAAGTGCAATGCAGAGAGCAAAACTTTTTTTTTTCTTTTTTTTTTACACAAACCTTTTTTCATTAAAACAGCATATTTATTGAAGAAACGTTATAGAAAATGTTTCGCTTTGTACAGAGTCAAGAAATATGCAAAAGCAATGAAACTTTATGACTTTGTCATCAGATTATTCAAAATCTAGTGCAGATTGAACTATCGTGTCATAGAGGATTATGCATGCGATGCATAGTTCTTTATGAATGTACCGTTGGTGTCGCAAAATTTGAGTCAGTCAGTGTAATAGGTATGAGAGGATATTGTAGACCATTCAACTTAGTACAACGTACAATAATAACAAATCAACAACGAATCTAAGAGTGTAGTGTTCTCACAGTCATATAAAATTTATCTTTATAAAAGACTAGCTGTTGCCCGCGACTTCGTTCGCGTGGGAGGGAGGTGGGAACTACTTTCGCATTTATTATATATGTAGTATATAGTTTATAGTATAGTATACAGTATGGACTCACAGCAAAACAAATGTATTTGGTAAAAAGTGTCTTAAAGTGTTTACATTATGACTATTATTCCATGAGCGAGAATCTTACCTTGCCGTAACACAGTCCTTGACTAGAACGGGAGGTAAAGAACTTTTCTCTGTATACCGTCATTGGGCATTTATGATTTTATCAAGTATGTAAACCATTGCTTTACTTGTGATAGCATTATTATAACTTAACTGTTCTTCTACTCCCCACCCACGTAGCATTGTTATAGATAAGTTCTAACTTAGTGTAGTTGAACGTAAGTGATTGTGCCCTATACTATTTACTATGTAAATCTGTATTACCGGTGTACTGTAACCTAAACTTATGGTCAATAAACTTATTTGTATTGTATTTGTATTGTATTGTATTGACTAAACTAGATTTCACATAGAACTAGCAGCGCCCGCGATTACTTCCGCGTGGATTTAGAAATAATGAATACAGCCTATAGCACTTACCAATAATGCACCTTACTACCTACCAATATCACTAATGATCAGTCAGATTACCCTCAACATACAAACTTAGAAACAAATTTTACCTCTTTATCTTTACATATTATAAAAAGAAATCCCCCTGACGCGTCTGTCTGTCTGTCTGTATGAACGCGATAAACTCAAAAACTACCGGACGGTTTTTGTACAGCTTTTTCCATAGATAGTGTGATTCCTGAGGAAGGTTTAGGTGTATAATTTAATATGGTTTTATGTAAAATTACTGAACTATAACGATTTTTGTTGAAGAGGTCGCAAAAAATCTTGCCTACTGGGAGCTCTACTCGCGTCCGCCGTGTAAGCCCTCTGCTGGCGTACATTGAAGTAATGTACTTGAATAATTGTTGATCTATAATACTGCTTCAAAAGAGTCCTCAATAGCATATCTCTATCTCCTACGGTTGACTCACAATAACTACTTTTGTGTTCACAGTATTGATTAAAGATACTTTTTTTTTTTTTTTTTTTCTAGCGTGGTAAAATTATCAAATAAGTCCACCCACCCCGGGCTGGGTGGGAGGGACTGTCAGACTTTTACTGACTAAAATCCACGGTGTTCCTTCAATAACCCTTTACGTACCGGGGTCACGGTAACGGGATGAGGCCCACGACCCCGGCAGGCTTCGGCCCTCTACAGGGGGGGCCTCGTCATATTGCTGACGCTCTTTGAGGCAAGCGTGGAACACGACGCGCCGTCGACCCGGGCATGGTCCATGGTCGGACAGCGAGTTGCCCTTTACTCGCTGTCCGCATGCCCGCGCCTACGGTGGCCGGAGATCGTCGGCCGACGTCCGACGCCGTGGGCGTCTACCACTGCGGCTAGGCTGGAGGGAGGACGCCATCCTCTCCCTCACGCGGCCCGCCTCCTCCTTCGGAAGCATGACTGCTTCGCAGAAGGAGGCGACCGCTTCCCACTCCCTCTCGCCCCGCAGCATGGCCTCGACCAATGCCGGGCGCGAGAGGTCTCCGCCTATTGCCGCCGTGAGGACACGTCGGTGCTCTGCCCAAGCGGGGCAGTCCTGCACCGTGTGCTCGACTGTGTCCTCAGGGCGACCCTCGCAGTGGTGACACCCAGGCGTTTCCTCCTTTCCCATCAGACACAGGTACCTCCCGAAACTTCCGTGTCCGGTGAGGACCTGCGTCATGCGGTAGGTCAGGATAAATTAAAGATACTATGTTATTTTTTCAAAGCAGTTTTCTTCTGTTCATTATTAATACTTATCTCAATAAATACATTCATTAAGTTCGATATTTAATGCAAATTAAAATTGTCCTTTACACTATGTGAATCAAATAAATACTTTAGATGGTATCATAGGTTCAAGCCAGCGCTTGATTACACTCCGACGCGGCTAACAAAAAGGATGACGGCTACCGAAATCCACCCGAGCGAAGCCGTGAAGGCCCGCTAGTAATCTACTATGTTAATATGATATATATTTCAGCCCAAGAATCTATAATGCCTGTTATTACAAAATTAAAACCTTTGTTAGTAGGAATACAAAATAAATAGCACGGAATTCATTTCCCCATATTTTTAAGATCTTTTGCGGATTCTTATATAGTTAATTTGGTCAGATTTTCTTTCGTTTTTAATCAATAATATACTAGCTGTTGCCCGTGGCTTCGTTTGCATGGATATTTCCAAAATTTCGCCTGAATTAAAGGTACCTAGCCTGTGTTATTCTGATGTTATGAGCTATGTTAACGTAAACTTTTATTCAAATCCATTCTGTAGTTTTTGCGTGAAAGAGTAACTTACATCCATCTATCCACCCTCACAAACATTCGCATCAGTAATATTAGTAGAAGTAGAGCTAGATCTATACTAATATTATAAAGATGTAAAATTTGTAAGTTTGTATGTATGGAGTAATCTCTGAAACTACTGAACCGATTTTGAAAATTCTTTCGCTTACATGTAGCTGCATTATCCCTGAGTGCTATAGGCTATAAATTATCCTTATATCATGCATATTAGCCGAGCTATTATAATCTTTGTCAAGCAAATAGGGGACGGGATTCCGTGGAATATTTTCGACTTCTGCGCGGACGAAGTCGCGGGCAGAAGCTAGTTAGTAAATAAGTACACAGTATAATGATAATTTAATTCTTTATTTCACTAAAACACAATCATGACAGTATATTATAGATAAGAAAACAGGCTTATAGGATTGACAATATGCGCAAACTATGACTACTGAACTAGGTGTAAGTTACCAGGAGATCAGAAGTAGATAGAAGACGCAGAACTTGATGGCAACAGTACATAGTCGAGGTAACCCTAGAAGTAGTTGGTGACAGTCGCTATCGGTGTATTATAATGTTCAACATGAACAGTTGTATAAGATGCTATACCACTGATAGCTGATAGCTAGTTACCAAGGAGAGTTTCCTTGGTCGCCGGCTATCAGCCTGCTATACACAATCCTTGGTCGCTCGCTACCAGTCGCTATCGGGCTCCGTGGGCGACCAGAGAATGTGTAAAGCACACGGCTGTCAGCCAGCTATATGCTGGCTATCAGTCGACGCTCCATGGGGCTAGCTAGGAGACTGTAAAGCATATGATTGTCTGCCAGCTAGCAGCAGTATGTATGGCTGTGTGTCAGTCTATGTAAGGCTGTGTGTGAGCAGTATGTAAGGCGTATGGCTCTCAGCCGGCTACATACACGGCTATACGTACTGCTCGCTCGCCGCCAGCAGTACGTATGGCCGCCAGCCAGCTAGACACACAGACATACACACTGCTCGCTCGCCGCTCGCAGTACGTATGTCTGCCGGCCAGCTCTCAGTCCTCCCCCCGCCCCGCAGCTGCCGCCGCCTGCGCGCCGCAGACCGCGCCCTGCACGCCGACCAGTACCCGGCGCTGCGCTACCCCGAGTGCTACGTGCTGCGCGGCGGCTACCGCGCCTTCCACTCGCGCGCGCCGCCGCTGTGCGCGCCGCCCGGCTACACGCGCATGCGCGACCCGCTGCACGCGCACCTGTACCGCAGGCACCGCGACCAGGCCTAGCTGATACATATACAACAGATGCCATATTATTATCTAACCTCCACAATCCGAATCATTTTCTATACCTACGATATCATGTGTTTCTAGTTTGTAGTAAGAAAAAATATCTCCCACCTCTATATAGTTTAGTTTCCTTAGTTTAAGAGCGTTTGACAATTGCAATACAACATTTTATATTATTATTATTGAAAAGTAATATAGTCGAAATTTTATTTCTTCATATTTTTAGACTATGCGGATTTTTGTCTAGTTTGTTTGGATAGCTTTTTTCGTGTTTTTATTGATATGTTGGGTATATAGTATTCAGCATAAGCAGTGGTACTTTATAATCTCCATCACTATACAAAAATGAATGGAATTGCTGACTTTGATCCTGTAAAAGAAGAGATCATATGAAACCAGTTTCTTTTGTGTAACGTTCCAAGTTCTATATAATATGTATAGAGTGAGGATCGTCTCCCCTGCTCTATACAGCCAGTTACTCTGAAAGCCTCAGCTATTTCAACAGAACCTCTTACCTAAGAAGCTGTATGTGTGCTTTTGCTACTTTTCAGTTAGATAGTATGAAGCTAAGGTCATTCACCTTACTACTGTATTCATCTCTCATAGAACAATCAGGAAATTATCACCTATGTGTTCAGTGATCGATTCTGATGCAGAGATATTGATATAGCTAAGGCTTTCATAATAACGTTGTTAGTATATACTTGTATGGTTCAAAAAAACCTACTGACATTGAATGAAAACATATTCTGGAAGGAAGCTTGTTGATATACCTAATGTGATTTTCCAAGTTTATGCTAGAGCTAGAATATAATTGTATTAAGCTTTAAAATATACTAAGTGCCCTGACATATTAATATTAAGTTCCTTGTATAGTAAATTTAGTTCAATTTAACACTATAGCTATTTCTAATTCGGTCTTTTTGGGACATTTTATTCCGAAAATTGTGACAATTTGTAAGAGATTTTCTTCAAAACCGATACATTTTCAGAAAGAGTACTAATTTGCAATATTATGATGCGCTTTGATTATGTTTTTATGGAATTTATTTTATTTAATGAACGAAAAACGTTTCTGTTACTATTAGGGTGAATCAATAATTATTTTTTTATACTTTTAACAGTTGCTTGTAATTTCTGAGACCTGATTTGTATTGAGACGCATTCGGCCTGTAATGAATGGACACAGGCCTCCTCTATGTGAGAAGGAATGAGCAGTAATCCACCAAGCTCATATCAAACCGTTTATAAAAATCCAGGTTAAAGATAACCGAAGTGACTATTACGTATATAAACCTAATTATTTCAATATAAATGCAAGCACTTTAGTATTTATAATTTTGTGTCCATACTCTTTTGTATTAACCTTGTCTATTAAAGCTTAATTTTTCATAGACAAAATTGAATGATGACGAGACAACTTTTGAAAATAGATCTATAGTTTATCACATGGCCAGCAATTCCTTTCACTAGAGATTCAAGTCTATCTCTATGCCTTTATACTTATTTTTCTGATAAATTATGAATACTAAAGCCTTGAAACAATTCCAATTACGCTTACTAGCATTTATAATAAGATTTGTAAATAGTAATTTTAAGGATAAATGTATTTTGACGTCAATAGATTTTTAAACCTGAAAGTTTGTGCCATAACTAGCCAAAATAGTGCATAAATTGGTACGTTGACTTCGCAGGCGATAAACTTTAGGCCTAGAAACTCGAAATTATAATAAAATAATATATTATGTATAATTCTGTAGCATAAAACAAAATAAATTGTGAATTTTTAGTAATAGTTTTCAATAAATTATGCGAAAATATAGAGATTTTTTGTCTATTTTCTTATTCAACCCACAAACACATGTCATAATCAAGTCATCGCCTGCTCAGCCTGTTCCCAACTGTGTCGGGTTCAGCTTCATTTGAGTAAGTACTAATAGTGTTCTCCCTCCGCAAGACCGGTGTCAGATTATCTGGTTTCAAGCACTCGTAACGACTGTCCAAGATGTACAGATGACAGCCGGGAGAAACGGCTTCATAGTTTCCGAGACGTGGAGGAATCTTGATATGTAAGACGGACAGCCATCCCCGGACTGACCTCGGAAAGAGTTGCTTGACCTGGTCCTCATGACTATATAGAATTTAGTAGCTAATTATGGTCCTGACTTTCAGCCTGATGTAACTGCAATAAATACGATTCACTCAATAGATACGGGAGGACAGCGCCTGGTGCAGCTGACTACTGGTGTTTCACACGCAGCGACCGCCTGTCTGACGTCCGCGACCCTGTGGCCGGGTAACACGATACCTCTCCGCAACACTGCTATCTGATTTACTGAAAATAACATGCTCTCTGAGACACGCGAGGAATCTCTAAACATGTTAACATGCTCACCCACCCACGGCCCGACCTCGGCAAGCATTGCTTAACCTTGAAGCTGCTCATAAATATATATATATTACTTAGTAGCTAATTATGGTGAGGATGATCATTGTCTCGTGGTTTTATTTCGAGTCCTGGCTCGCAGCCTGATGTTGAAATGAATAAATACATCATTTAATAGATGGGAGCATCTCACAGCCTTATGCAAGAGTTTTATTTATAGTTGATATGCTCTAGTTTAACCGCCATGTCACCTGATGTTACATGTATCCAGTACTTAGATGAAAGATTTCTTAAAAGCTTCCCCGTATAATATAGGCTAACATGGCGGCTTGTAAAACGTCAGAGGCTAGTTCATGGTTCGAATTAGTCGTTTCCTATGGAGAATACAACTTTTAAAAGCTTAATTGATTTTCACAACGTTTAATACAGTTATAATATGTATGAGAGGGCAGTATAGACTATTCAACTTAGTACAAAGAAATAACAAATGAAAAACGAATCTAAGCGTCATCAGCGTTCTCGCAGTCACATAAAAATGTGGTAAATATAAAAATAAACTTGACAAATTACAAAATAAGATGTTACTATTTCTTTTCTGCAGCTAAAACAATGTTAATTTCATAAAGAACTACCTATGCATAACGTGTATAAAAGAAACTATAAGAAACAATATGTTCCATGTCTATCGGCTCTAGATTAAGAGTAATCTGTTGCCAAGAATATCATTGTTTTTGCATATTTCATGACTTTGCACTAAGACTAACCGATATCTTATTGGAAAGAATAGTACATACATACGTTGTAAATTTATATCCTGCTCTTTTCATTGCATTTTGAATCAACACAAAATGTAAAAGCGTGTATATATTCTAGCAACAGAAAACCATAGAGTATAGATTAAAAGTGCAATGCAGAGAGCAAAACTTTTTTTTTTCTTTTTTTTTTACACAAACCTTTTTTCATTAAAACAGCATATTTATTGAAGAAACGTTATAGAAAATGTTTCGCTTTGTACAGAGTCAAGAAATATGCAAAAGCAATGAAACTTTATGACTTTGTCATCAGATTATTCAAAATCTAGTGCAGATTGAACTATCGTGTCATAGAGGATTATGCATGCGATGCATAGTTCTTTATGAATGTACCGTTGGTGTCGCAAAATTTGAGTCAGTCAGTGTAATAGGTATGAGAGGATATTGTAGACCATTCAACTTAGTACAACGTACAATAATAACAAATCAACAACGAATCTAAGAGTGTAGTGTTCTCACAGTCATATAAAATTTATCTTTATAAAAGACTAGCTGTTGCCCGCGACTTCGTTCGCGTGGGAGGGAGGTGGGAACTACTTTCGCATTTATTATATATGTAGTATATAGTTTATAGTATAGTATACAGTATGGACTCACAGCAAAACAAATGTATTTGGTAAAAAGTGTCTTAAAGTGTTTACATTATGACTATTATTCCATGAGCGAGAATCTTACCTTGCCGTAACACAGTCCTTGACTAGAACGGGAGGTAAAGAACTTTTCTCTGTATACCGTCATTGGGCATTTATGATTTTATCAAGTATGTAAACCATTGCTTTACTTGTGATAGCATTATTATAACTTAACTGTTCTTCTACTCCCCACCCACGTAGCATTGTTATAGATAAGTTCTAACTTAGTGTAGTTGAACGTAAGTGATTGTGCCCTATACTATTTACTATGTAAATCTGTATTACCGGTGTACTGTAACCTAAACTTATGGTCAATAAACTTATTTGTATTGTATTTGTATTGTATTGTATTGACTAAACTAGATTTCACATAGAACTAGCAGCGCCCGCGATTACTTCCGCGTGGATTTAGAAATAATGAATACAGCCTATAGCACTTACCAATAATGCACCTTACTACCTACCAATATCACTAATGATCAGTCAGATTACCCTCAACATACAAACTTAGAAACAAATTTTACCTCTTTATCTTTACATATTATAAAAAGAAATCCCCCTGACGCGTCTGTCTGTCTGTCTGTATGAACGCGATAAACTCAAAAACTACCGGACGGTTTTTGTACAGCTTTTTCCATAGATAGTGTGATTCCTGAGGAAGGTTTAGGTGTATAATTTAATATGGTTTTATGTAAAATTACTGAACTATAACGATTTTTGTTGAAGAGGTCGCAAAAAATCTTGCCTACTGGGAGCTCTACTCGCGTCCGCCGTGTAAGCCCTCTGCTGGCGTACATTGAAGTAATGTACTTGAATAATTGTTGATCTATAATACTGCTTCAAAAGAGTCCTCAATAGCATATCTCTATCTCCTACGGTTGACTCACAATAACTACTTTTGTGTTCACAGTATTGATTAAAGATACTTTTTTTTTTTTTTTTTTCTAGCGTGGTAAAATTATCAAATAAGTCCACCCACCCCGGGCTGGGTGGGAGGGACTGTCAGACTTTTACTGACTAAAATCCACGGTGTTCCTTCAATAACCCTTTACGTACCGGGGTCACGGTAACGGGATGAGGCCCACGACCCCGGCAGGCTTCGGCCCTCTACAGGGGGGGCCTCGTCATATTGCTGACGCTCTTTGAGGCAAGCGTGGAACACGACGCGCCGTCGACCCGGGCATGGTCCATGGTCGGACAGCGAGTTGCCCTTTACTCGCTGTCCGCATGCCCGCGCCTACGGTGGCCGGAGATCGTCGGCCGACGTCCGACGCCGTGGGCGTCTACCACTGCGGCTAGGCTGGAGGGAGGACGCCATCCTCTCCCTCACGCGGCCCGCCTCCTCCTTCGGAAGCATGACTGCTTCGCAGAAGGAGGCGACCGCTTCCCACTCCCTCTCGCCCCGCAGCATGGCCTCGACCAATGCCGGGCGCGAGAGGTCTCCGCCTATTGCCGCCGTGAGGACACGTCGGTGCTCTGCCCAAGCGGGGCAGTCCTGCACCGTGTGCTCGACTGTGTCCTCAGGGCGACCCTCACAGTGGTGACACCCAGGCGTTTCCTCCTTTCCCATCAGACACAGGTACCTCCCGAAACTTCCGTGTCCGGTGAGGACCTGCGTCATGCGGTAGGTCAGGATAAATTAAAGATACTATGTTATTTTTTCAAAGCAGTTTTCTTCTGTTCATTATTAATACTTATCTCAATAAATACATTCATTAAGTTCGATATTTAATGCAAATTAAAATTGTCCTTTACACTATGTGAATCAAATAAATACTTTAGATGGTATCATAGGTTCAAGCCAGCGCTTGATTACACTCCGACGCGGCTAACAAAAAGGATGACGGCTACCGAAATCCACCCGAGCGAAGCCGTGAAGGCCCGCTAGTAATCTACTATGTTAATATGATATATATTTCAGCCCAAGAATCTATAATGCCTGTTATTACAAAATTAAAACCTTTGTTAGTAGGAATACAAAATAAATAGCACGGAATTCATTTCCCCATATTTTTAAGATCTTTTGCGGATTCTTATATAGTTAATTTGGTCAGATTTTCTTTCGTTTTTAATCAATAATATACTAGCTGTTGCCCGTGGCTTCGTTTGCATGGATATTTCCAAAATTTCGCCTGAATTAAAGGTACCTAGCCTGTGTTATTCTGATGTTATGAGCTATGTTAACGTAAACTTTTATTCAAATCCATTCTGTAGTTTTTGCGTGAAAGAGTAACTTACATCCATCTATCCACCCTCACAAACATTCGCATCAGTAATATTAGTAGAAGTAGAGCTAGATCTATACTAATATTATAAAGATGTAAAATTTGTAAGTTTGTATGTATGGAGTAATCTCTGAAACTACTGAACCGATTTTGAAAATTCTTTCGCTTACATGTAGCTGCATTATCCCTGAGTGCTATAGGCTATAAATTATCCTTATATCATGCATATTAGCCGAGCTATTATAATCTTTGTCAAGCAAATAGGGGACGGGATTCCGTGGAATATTTTCGACTTCTGCGCGGACGAAGTCGCGGGCAGAAGCTAGTTAGTAAATAAGTACACAGTATAATGATAATTTAATTCTTTATTTCACTAAAACACAATCATGACAGTATATTATAGATAAGAAAACAGGCTTATAGGATTGACAATATGCGCAAACTATGACTACTGAACTAGGTGTAAGTTACCAGGAGATCAGAAGTAGATAGAAGACGCAGAACTTGATGGCAACAGTACATAGTCGAGGTAACCCTAGAAGTAGTTGGTGACAGTCGCTATCGGTGTATTATAATGTTCAACATGAACAGTTGTATAAGATGCTATACCACTGATAGCTGATAGCTAGTTACCAAGGAGAGTTTCCTTGGTCGCCGGCTATCAGCCTGCTATACACAATCCTTGGTCGCTCGCTACCAGTCGCTATCGGGCTCCGTGGGCGACCAGAGAATGTGTAAAGCACACGGCTGTCAGCCAGCTATATGCTGGCTATCAGTCGACGCTCCATGGGGCTAGCTAGGAGACTGTAAAGCATATGATTGTCTGCCAGCTAGCAGCAGTATGTATGGCTGTGTGTCAGTCTATGTAAGGCTGTGTGTGAGCAGTATGTAAGGCGTATGGCTCTCAGCCGGCTACATACACGGCTATACGTACTGCTCGCTCGCCGCCAGCAGTACGTATGGCCGCCAGCCAGCTAGACACACAGACATACACACTGCTCGCTCGCCGCTCGCAGTACGTATGTCTGCCGGCCAGCTCTCAGTCCTCCCCCCGCCCCGCAGCTGCCGCCGCCTGCGCGCCGCAGACCGCGCCCTGCACGCCGACCAGTACCCGGCGCTGCGCTACCCCGAGTGCTACGTGCTGCGCGGCGGCTACCGCGCCTTCCACTCGCGCGCGCCGCCGCTGTGCGCGCCGCCCGGCTACACGCGCATGCGCGACCCGCTGCACGCGCACCTGTACCGCAGGCACCGCGACCAGGCCTAGCTGATACATATACAACAGATGCCATATTATTATCTAACCTCCACAATCCGAATCATTTTCTATACCTACGATATCATGTGTTTCTAGTTTGTAGTAAGAAAAAATATCTCCCACCTCTATATAGTTTAGTTTCCTTAGTTTAAGAGCGTTTGACAATTGCAATACAACATTTTATATTATTATTATTGAAAAGTAATATAGTCGAAATTTTATTTCTTCATATTTTTAGACTATGCGGATTTTTGTCTAGTTTGTTTGGATAGCTTTTTTCGTGTTTTTATTGATATGTTGGGTATATAGTATTCAGCATAAGCAGTGGTACTTTATAATCTCCATCACTATACAAAAATGAATGGAATTGCTGACTTTGATCCTGTAAAAGAAGAGATCATATGAAACCAGTTTCTTTTGTGTAACGTTCCAAGTTCTATATAATATGTATAGAGTGAGGATCGTCTCCCCTGCTCTATACAGCCAGTTACTCTGAAAGCCTCAGCTATTTCAACAGAACCTCTTACCTAAGAAGCTGTATGTGTGCTTTTGCTACTTTTCAGTTAGATAGTATGAAGCTAAGGTCATTCACCTTACTACTGTATTCATCTCTCATAGAACAATCAGGAAATTATCACCTATGTGTTCAGTGATCGATTCTGATGCAGAGATATTGATATAGCTAAGGCTTTCATAATAACGTTGTTAGTATATACTTGTATGGTTCAAAAAAACCTACTGACATTGAATGAAAACATATTCTGGAAGGAAGCTTGTTGATATACCTAATGTGATTTTCCAAGTTTATGCTAGAGCTAGAATATAATTGTATTAAGCTTTAAAATATACTAAGTGCCCTGACATATTAATATTAAGTTCCTTGTATAGTAAATTTAGTTCAATTTAACACTATAGCTATTTCTAATTCGGTCTTTTTGGGACATTTTATTCCGAAAATTGTGACAATTTGTAAGAGATTTTCTTCAAAACCGATACATTTTCAGAAAGAGTACTAATTTGCAATATTATGATGCGCTTTGATTATGTTTTTATGGAATTTATTTTATTTAATGAACGAAAAACGTTTCTGTTACTATTAGGGTGAATCAATAATTATTTTTTTATACTTTTAACAGTTGCTTGTAATTTCTGAGACCTGATTTGTATTGAGACGCATTCGGCCTGTAATGAATGGACACAGGCCTCCTCTATGTGAGAAGGAATGAGCAGTAATCCACCAAGCTCATATCAAACCGTTTATAAAAATCCAGGTTAAAGATAACCGAAGTGACTATTACGTATATAAACCTAATTATTTCAATATAAATGCAAGCACTTTAGTATTTATAATTTTGTGTCCATACTCTTTTGTATTAACCTTGTCTATTAAAGCTTAATTTTTCATAGACAAAATTGAATGATGACGAGACAACTTTTGAAAATAGATCTATAGTTTATCACATGGCCAGCAATTCCTTTCACTAGAGATTCAAGTCTATCTCTATGCCTTTATACTTATTTTTCTGATAAATTATGAATACTAAAGCCTTGAAACAATTCCAATTACGCTTACTAGCATTTATAATAAGATTTGTAAATAGTAATTTTAAGGATAAATGTATTTTGACGTCAATAGATTTTTAAACCTGAAAGTTTGTGCCATAACTAGCCAAAATAGTGCATAAATTGGTACGTTGACTTCGCAGGCGATAAACTTTAGGCCTAGAAACTCGAAATTATAATAAAATAATATATTATGTATAATTCTGTAGCATAAAACAAAATAAATTGTGAATTTTTAGTAATAGTTTTCAATAAATTATGCGAAAATATAGAGATTTTTTGTCTATTTTCTTATTCAACCCACAAACACATGTCATAATCAAGTCATCACCTGCTCAGCCTGTTCCCAACTGTGTCGGGTTCAGCTTCATTTGAGTAAGTACTAATAGTGTTCTCCCTCCGCAAGACCGGTGTCAGATTATCTGGTTTCAAGCACTCGTAACGACTGTCCAAGATGTACAGATGACAGCCGGGAGAAACGGCTTCATAGTTTCCGAGACGTGGAGGAATCTTGATATGTAAGACGGACAGCCATCCCCGGACTGACCTCGGAAAGAGTTGCTTGACCTGGACGGTCTTCATGAATACATAGAATTCAGTAGCTAATTATGGTCCTGACTTTCAGCCTGATGTAATTGCAATAAATACGATTCACTCAATAGACACGGGAGGATAGCGCCTGGTGCAGCTGACTACTGGTGTTTCACACGCAGCGACCGCCTGCCTGACGTCCGCGACCCTGTGGCCGGGTAACACGATACCTCTCCGCAACACTGCTATCTGATTTACTGAAAATAACATGCTTTCTGAGACACGCGAGGAATCTCTAAACATGTTAACATGCTCACCCACCCACGGCCCGACCTCGGCAAGCATTGCTTAACCTTGAAGCTGCTCATAAATAAATATATATATTACTTAGTAGCTAATTATGGTGAGGATGATCATTGTCTCGTGGTTTTATTTCGAGTCCTGGCTCGCAGCCTGATGTTGAAATTAATAAATACATCATTTAATAGGTGGGAGCATCTCACAGCCTTATGCAAGAGTTTTATTTATAGTTGATATGCTCTAGTTTAACCGCCATGTCACCTGATGTTACATGTATCCAGTACTTAGATAAAAGATTTCTTAAAAGCTTCCCCGTATAATGTAGTCTAACATGGCCGCTTATAAAACATCAGAGGCTAGTGCACGGTTCGAACTAGTCGTTTCCTATGGAGAATACAACTTTTAAAAGCTTAATTGATTTTTACAATGTTTAATACAGTTATAACATGTATGAGAGGGCAGTATAGACTACTCAACTTAGTACAAAGAAATAACAAATGAAAAACGAATCTAAGCGTCATCAGCGTTCTCGCAGTCACATAAAAATGTGGTAAATATAAAAATAAATTTGACAAATTACAAAATAAGATCTTACTATTTCTTTTCTGCAACTAAAACAATGGATAATTTCATAAAGAACTATGCATAACGTGTATAAAAGAAACTGTAAGAAACAATATGTTCCATGTCTATCGGCTCTAGATTATGAGTAATCTGTTGCCAACAATATCATTGTTTTTGCATATTTCATGACTTTGCACTAAGACTAACCATTTTATTGGAAAGAATAGTACATACATACGTTGTAAATTGATATCCTGCTCTTTTCATTGCATTTTGAATCAACACAAAATGTAAAAGCGTGTATATATTCTAGAAACAGAAAACCATAGAGTATAGATTAAAAGTGCAATGCAGAGAGCAAAAATTTTTTCTTTTTTTTTACACAAACCTTTTTTCATTAAAACAATATATTTATTGAAGAAAGGTTATAGAAAATGTTTCGCTTTGTACAGAGTCAAGAAATATGCAAGAGCAATGAAACTTTATGACTTTGTCATCAGATTATTCAAAATCTAGTGCTGATTGAACTGTAGTGTCTTAGAGGATTATGCATGCGATGCATAGTTCTTTATGAATGTACCGTTGGTGTCGCAAAATTTGAGTCAGTCAGTTTCATAGGTATGAGAGAATATTGTAGACCATTCAACTTAGTACATAGTACAATAATAACAAATCAACAACGAATCTAAGAGTGTAGTGTTCTCACAGTCATATAAAATTTATCTTTATAAAAGACTAGCTTTTGCCCGCGACTTCGTTCGCGTGGGAGGGAGGTGGGAACTACTTTCGCATTTATTATATATGTATAGATATAGTTTATAGTATAGTATATAGTATGGACTAAACTAGATTTCACATAGAACTAGCAGCGCCCGCGATTTCTTCCGCGTGGATTCAGAAATAATGAATACAGCCTATAGCACTTACCAATAATGCACCTTACTACCTACCAATATCACTAATGATCAGTCAGATTACCCTCAACATACAAACTTAGAAACAAACTTTACCTCTTTATCTTTACATAATATGTAAAGATAAAGAGGTAAAATTTATTATGAAAAGAAATCCCCCTGACGCGTCTGTCTGTCTGTCTGTATGAACGCGATAAACTCAAAAACTACCGGACGGTTTTTGTACAGCTTTTTCCATAGATAGTGTGATTCCTGAGGAAGGTTTAGGTGTATAATTTATTATGGTTTTATGTAAAATTACTGAACTATAACGATTTTTGTTGAAGAGGTCGCAAAAAATCTTGCCTACTGGGAGCTCTACTCGCGTTCGCCGTGTAAGCCAGTAGAGGTACATTGAAGTAATGTACTTGAATAATTGTTGATCTATAATACTGCTTCAAAAGAGTCCTCAATAGCTTATCTCTATCTCCTACGGTTGACTCACAATAACTACTTTTGTGTTCACAGTATTGATTAAAGATACTACGTTATTTTTTCAAAGCTGTTTTCTTCTGTTCATTATTAATACTTATCTCAATAAATACATTCATTAAGTTCGATATTTAATGCAAATTAAAATTGTCCTTTACACTATATGAATCAAATAAATACTTCAGAAGATATCATAGGCTCAAGCCAGCGCCCGATTACACTCCGATGCGGCTAACAAAAAGGATCACGGCTACCGAAATCCACCCGAGCGAAGCCGAGAAGGCCCGCTAGTAATCTACTATGTTAATATGATCTGGGGGCACGGCAGTGCCCCCGCCAAGTCGAGCAAAAAAGCGGCATGGCGTACCATTCTTTTCTCGAAGCAATTCAGGCCATTTTCGACCCCCTATAACTTCGTTGTGGATAAAACTAGAAGCCTGAATTTTCAGTAACCAAACAGGCATTGTATAAACACGGTATATTTCAAATTTCATTCAATTTGAACCAGTAGTTTAAGAATTATAACGAGTCAAAGTTCCTTAATTTTGTAAATTTTATCACTCACTGACTGACCGATCATCAAATGTCTAAAGCACTTCTAGCAGACATAGAAGCTTCAAATTTAGAATACAATTAGTGTTTAGTGTATGAATCAAGGAAAAACTATAATATTTTTCAATTTCGTTCCAGTTTTCTAGATACATCAACTGCATAAATAACTTTGTAATCCCATATAAATATATAGGATTACAAAGTTACATTTGCAGTTAATTAATCAGTGTACCTGTATAATATAATGAAATAATAGATGTAGATGGGTACTTTTTTTTTTCTTGGTGAAAAATATCATCGAATGACTTCTTCCGCTCGGGTGTATCAGAATTCTACTGTCTAAAAACCCACCCTGTTCCTTCGGAAGCCCTAAAGTTCCGGGGTCGCGGTATCTCGATGGAACTTTCCCGCAAACCCCGACAGGCCTCACAAAGCTGTTAATACCAGTGACTGGTATTAACAGCTTTTTGAGGCGCGCGTGGAACACAACGCGCCGTCGACCCGGGCCTGGTCCTTACCGGACGGTGAGCGACCCCTGCTCGCCATCCGCAGGCCCGCGCCTACGGTGGCCCGAAATCGACTCGCGATCCACGACGCCCGGGGCGTCTCCCCCGGCGGCTGGGGCGTGAGGAAGAGAGTTGCCTCTCCCTCGCACGTTAGGCCTCCTCCTTCGCTAGCATGACTGCTTCGCAGCAGGAGGTGACTGCATCCCATTCCCTCTCGCTTCGCACCATGGTCTAAACCAGAGCAGGGCGCGAGAAGTCGCCGCCGCCGATCGCCTCTATGAGGATACGACGGTGCTCCACCCATGCAGGGCACACCTCGACCATATGCTCCACCGTGTCTTCCAGTGTAGATAGGTACCTAGATATAATAATTATGCTCAAAGGTAACTTGTTAAATGGTCAACGGAATAAAAAAGCAAGAAGTATTAAGAGTATTGGGGAGTATTAAGTAGAGTAAATTGCCCGAAATTGCATAATTACTTACTTATGGATTAACTTTAACCGAGACGTTTGACGAGTGCGGCATTAATTATTACTAACTAATGCAAAAGACGTACGTGCGTATTCATATGTGCGTATCAAAGCCTCCGAAAAAAACCCATGGAGACAGGGAGTGGGCTTTGAAAAAAACTTTAGCTGAAGTTCAAGAAGTAGTACCGGAAAATAAAAAAAAGGAAGGCTAGCTACAAAAATGAGAAAAGCTCACAAGACAGAGAGAGGACTTTAAGAAAACTCGTTGTTGGTACCTATACAAGAAGTAGAAAGTACCGGAAAGGAAAAAGTAGGACTTTCTACAAAAAGCAATGAGATCCCATAAAAAAACAATACTTGTCAAAAACCCAAGTCTCGCAACTTAGTTGTTCTACCGTAAAAAGTTGTGAGATCCATGTAATACCAAGTCGGTTATTAATTTATTCAGTCCCTACTTAAGGGACCTTCTGTCTTAAGTTGTTACGTAATTATCTAACCTAACGACATCTTATAGTGACCATATCAATATTAAAAATCTTTACCGTTTTAAATAAATAGATTGACTTGGCAATCGCAATAAACAAACCCCGATTTATATATGTATTACTTGTGAGATATATTGTGTTTTCATGCGATGGCCGCACTCAATCTATTTATTTAAATCGGTAAAGATTTTTAATATTGATATGGTCACTATAAGATGTCGTTAGGTTAGATAATTACGTAACAACTTAAGACACTACTTAAACAATACTTGTCAAAAACCCAAGTCTCGCAGACTTGGGTTTTTGACAAGTATTGTTTTTAATGGGATATATATTTCAGACCAAGATTCTATAATGCCTGTTATTACAAACTTCAAACCTTTGTTAGTAGGAATAATATAGTTTTGTTTTTTCGTTTTTGGCACCGACTTCCGAAATTAAAGTTATTTTTCACTTTGCAGTGTTTTTGGGAGTCGGTTTAATTTTTTGTTCAAAAGTTTTTATTATTCCTACTAACAAAGGTTTGAAGTTATTTCACTCTTTTTAGTTGGATGATTTTTAATTTACCTAGTTACAAGAGCCTAAATGTCAACTACTTATAACCTTTTACAAAATATTGCTTTTCCCAATGCTGGGCCGTTAATTGTTGAGGAGTTCTCCTGGTACTTCACCATCAGCTCTACATCACCATATTCATTGTGACGAGCATAAAGTGCTTAACATCCATATTCAAGTAATCGAATCACAATCCACTCAATACTTATTATTGAGTAGTTTCGGCGGCCATCTGTGGTCTTCATCATCAGTTCCACTTCCCCAAATGGTACTTTTTGAGAGCAACTGCACAAGTTACAATAAGAAATACCCAAAACGCCATAGGTGTGCCTATAATATTTGAAGAGTTCCCTCTATTTCTCCAGGATCCCATCCTCAGATCCTGACTTTGGTGATAATCGGACCAATTTCGAAGTATACCCATTCAAACAAAAAAAGAATTTTCCAAATCGGTTCAGCCGTCTTCGAGTACTCGAAGATCATACATTAAAAAAAAAAATACGCGTCGAATTGATAACCTCCTCTTTTTGTCGTCGGTTGAAAAATAAATAGTTACCACGGAATTCATTTCCCCATATTTTTTAGGTCTTTTGCGGATTCTTATATCGTTAATTTGCTCAGTTTTTCTTTCGTTTTTAATGAATATACTAGCTGTTGCCCGTGACTTCGTTCGCATGGATATTTCCAACATTTCGCCTGAATTAAAGGTAGCCTGTGTTATTCTGATGTATGAGCTATGTTTGTTCAAATCCATTCGGTAGTTTTTGCGTGAAAGAGTAACTTACATCCATCTATCCACCCTCACAAACATTCGCATCAGTAATATTAGTAGAAGTAGAGCTAGACAAAGACAAATAAGAAAAATTGGCCACGTGCGAGTCGGACTCGCCCATGAAGGGTTCCGTAATCCGTAGTAACTATAATAAATATAATATACTTAATATATTTATAGGAAAAAAAAAAACAAAAAACCTTACAAATTTCTTAAAACTAGATTATTTACAATTTTTACAACTCCGCCAAATAACTTTGTTTTTCATAGTATTTGTATGAATTACAAAGTTATATTTGCGGTTTTAGAAAATATACTGTATCTCAAAAACTGCTGACTCGATCTCGTTCAAACCAATTTTGCTTGAAAGTTTACATTAAGATCTACAACATATGGTTTTTTTAGATTATTCTCTTCATTATTATAGAAGTTAGAGGGGGGGGGGGACACACATTTTACCACTTTGGATGCGTATATCTTTTAAACGATTAACTTTATGAAAAAGTCATTTTAGAAACCTTAATGTCATTTTTAAAGACCTGTCTATAAATATCACACACGTATAGGTTTCATGAAAGAAAATATTTTCAGTTTCAGTTCCATGTATGGAGAGCCCCCTTCATATTAATTTTTTTTTTTTTTTATCGGAAAGCGGTTTACAGAATACATCTACCTACCAAGTTTTACATGTATAGTCCTAATAGTTTCGGAATAAAACTCTGTTACATTGTTCTGAGATCTCAACTACCGTTTAATAAATAGCAATAGGATAATCGCTAATTGCAAGACTCTTGCGAGACTCTCGTTTGGGCAACACTACAGACGGATCACAAGTCCTACGCCTTAGCCATTAGGCTATTGACGCTTTTTAGGGTTCCGTAGCCGAATGGCAAAAAAGGAACCCTTATAGATTCGTCATGTCTGTCTGACTGTCTGTCCATCCATATGTCACAGGCTCAAGGGCCATTTTATTCCTTAACTATTAGGACTACACAGGTGAAACTTTCTAGATGTTTTCTGTGAACCGCTTTCTAATTTTTATACACTAACCCTCTCTAATCCCCACTAACTTCTATAATAATAGAGTGAAAAATCGAAACAAAAAATCTGCTGTAGATCTTAATAAAAACTTTTAACGAAAATTGATTTGAACGAGAACGGGAGAGAGAGAGAAAAACAAAGTTATTTTGCGTAGTTATTACGGTCCCGTCCGATTACCATGTACGGCAAGCCGATCCCTTGGGAAAAGCAAGCCAAATACTTAGGCGTGGTCCTCGATAGACACCTCTCCTTCGCTGAGCACATAAAGCAGGCACGTTCGTGAGCCGCTTTCGCTCTAGGTAGGCTCCACTTCATTCTTAGCTCTCGCAGCAAGTTATCACTCAGGTGCAAGCTGCGTATTTTCACCGCGGTCATGCGTCCCATCATGACCTACGCCTGCGTTGTTTTTGCACACGCAAAGCCCTACCTCCTCCACAAGATGCAGACCCTCCAAAACCGAATCCTCCGTAGAGTCACGGGAGCCCCCTTTTATGTTCGAAATGAGCTTCTTCACGTAGACCTCAAGATGCCCACCATCCAGCAGTTCATGAAACGCGTCTCCAAGCGTTTCTTTGAAACTTCAATCCAACATAGGAATTCCCTTATCGTATCGGCCGCCCAATACGAACCCTCGCGTATCTCTAAGATTCGCCGACCAAGGCATACCCTAGTCACTCCCGATGACGCAATCACCCTGCTCCAAGAGAGCCGTGGGGAAACAAGTACAGTGGCACATAAACACAAAATCCGACCGTCCTTCCGTCCTCGCCGCCGAGGCCTGCCGCGACGTCCTCGCAATAGTCCACCCCGACCCTTGCCAGAGCCAGCCCGCGACGCTGAGCCAGTAGCTTTAAATTCCCTTATTAATAATAATAATGATATGATCCAGCCTGTCCCTAGCTGCCCTCCCCTGCGACGCCCTAAGCCGAGGTCCGTACCCCACAGGGGGTGCCCTTAGCGTGTAGTCGCCTAGTTTGTATGTTTTTATAATAAGCCCTGGCTGGAGGCTTTAATTAATTTATTAATTAAGGCAACCACAGGCAAGCCCGGTTAAGCAGCCGACAACCTCAAAGGTTGACCTGCGAGATGCCACACACAAAAAAAAAAACGTAGTTATTACGGATGTTTTCATGGGCGAGTCTGACTTGCACTTCGCCAATAATTTTGCTTTATTTTTTTGGGGCCAAAAACATCACACGTTTCTGTCATCCGCAGCTTTGAACGCAAGCGAACGAGCGTTAGCATTTCTACAATCACGGATGGAAACCGGAGTGGTTTTAGTTTGCATTTCCAGCCCAAGTAGTAGTCCAAAGTTGAGCTTGCAGACTAATGAACGGGATAGGTCCAATCACAAGATTACTAGTAATGTGAATTCTACCAATATTACAAATACTTTTGTAGCCTACACCAACGTCCTTACCATGTTATTATTCGTCAAATAGTTGAGCTCCTTTAAGTTCTAAGCTATTCATTATCTAACAAATGCTAGCACGTTCTGGACAGGCCCACTGAAATCTTGCATCTTTCCTCAAAATATTGTCTCAGATATTATCCTACCTAGAGATTTCTCTGTGATATCTCTTTACAGCTAGTATGGACTTCAAAAGAGACTGACCTCTGAGTTTGTTTCGGTGTTTCTCTTTAACCAGCGTTATCTATGTAGTTTATGCGCACTTAAAAACGTACTTACGTTTAAAACTGATATTTTGTACCTATTTACGAAATAAATATAAATACAAGGTTCACAAACACTTCCTTTCCTTTATCTAGATTGAATTTACGGGAAAAATACTGGTTAAAGTGTTAATACTTTACTAACCAATTTTGCAAAATAAAGATCATTTATCAAAAATACCTCAGAGCGCCTAGATTTCTCTTTTGCTTCTTGCCGCTCCCCGACTTTTTGCTATTATATTTATGATAGGCGTTTTTGTTGAAATTAAGTGATGTGTACTTCTGTAAGCAACGAATTAACAATGTAATTGAATTGAATTGAATACATTTATTTCAGACTACAAAATTGTCCATATAATGTTAGTTCTCTTGTTGTTGTTAGTAGACTCTATGTTAAAATACGTAATATTAATGTATATTATCAGTGCTACGACGTTCAAGTATTTATTATTTTTAAATACACATAGATAACTGATGTTAGTGACGAGCTAACTCACAAGAGAACGTCTGGGTCGATTTCATTAATTCTTTTTGAATTAGAATAGAATAAAACGACATTAATGTTTCTATAAATATATTTATTAAGAAGCTATACAGACAACGCATGTTTTATGGTCTGAGATCGTCAAACTGTATTAAAATTTTAAACTAATATACATACTATTATATTTGCTGGTCATATTTGCAGCTGTCATAAAAGACGACCAATAAAACACTTTAGTAATTCTAAAAAAATGAATACACTGTATTTCCAAGTGACATTTTTTTTACATTTTGTAATGCTCATATTAAATCAAATTGATATAAAAAAAAAACAGTTTTTTTTTCAAACTTAGCATACTCGAAGACCTTTTTCCTTGCTGAAGTCGTTTTTAAGAAGTATACACATCAGATAGTAAATAATTCACGCCTACATTTACTGGGTTGTGGAGATCAGATAAGGAGGCGCTCTATATAAAAAACGAATCTGTGGTCTCGTCTTGTTTAGTATTATATTTATCATTTAAATGGCACATACAAAGCTAAGTTATCTATTCAGCTACAATATAAATGTTTATCTTCAATATAACATGCATTTTAGCACAAAGTGACTTCATAAGCGTTTCGTTTGTAACAGGGATGTTGCGAATATTCGCATCCGCATCCGCAAATGCGGAGCTTCCGTATGGATTTGGACATCTGCATCCGCATCCGCATCCGCAATAATCAATGCGGATTTTCATGCGGATGCGGATGTAAGACAAGTTGCAACCAGAAAGAAATTGAACGGCGAATGGCACGTGCTGTTCGCCGGCCCCACAAGATCCGATGAGTTTGTTGTGGTGCATCATTTGTTTCTTGTAAATAAATCATTACGTGTTTGTTTACGCTGTGGGATACTTATCGTATAGATATGTAGCCTATCTACCCTTCGCTTTTGAGAAGATGCCGATCATAAACAACGTCTGAGACACGCGCACTTAGAACCGTACATACAATGTACAAAGGAATATTATTATAAATACTATAAATTAAATAAAATGTAAACAGACATATGACACGTTTGCCTTGAGAGCGCGCTCAAACAATGATCACTGTTAAACTTTTGTAAACACTACTATTACAGTGTTTACAAAAGTGACGTTTCCGATTCTCTTAATGCCAATTACGAAGGGGCTAAAAGAATGAGAATGACAGATTCCACGGAAAAGGATATAGGACAACTAGGACCAGGGACGTCAGGTTCCCTCAGAAAGCCATGCTTAAAAAACGATCTTGCCATGATGTTAGATTCCTCAAGTCAAGATGAGAGTCAAGAAATACCAGAAAATGGTAGCACTGAAGCTGTACTCAAAAAGGAATTACTTTCTTATCGCACTAAAAAAAGAGTCAATGTGGATGAGAATCCTCTTAAATGGTGGAGTGTTCATCGAGAGGAATTTAACATATTATCACCGATAGCACGAAGATTTTTATCCACTCCACCAGGCAGTGTTCCTAGCGAACAATTATTTAGTAGCGCGGGTTTAATTTACGAACCTCTGCATAATCGGCTTGAATCAGAGAAAGCGGCAATATTACTTTTTATTAAGTATAATGCTCCTATCTTTAACTTCACATACTAATTCTGATTAATAAAAAAAATATGATTACTATATCGTTATTTTAATTCTTCATTCATATACTTTTTTATATGGGCTCAAACATCCGCATCCGCATCCGCATCCGCGGATGCGAGCTTTCAGGAATCCGCATCCGCATTCACATCCGCGGATGTGAAAAAATCGGCATCCGCAACATCCCTGGTTTGTAATCTCAAAATGTTTATTATGAATCATACACGCCTTTAGTTTCAGGCTTACCATTCGATGTTTTCACAATCTCCATCATGCTATCATTTACAAAATGTCATTCGCCAGACACATAATTATAACCTTAACTGATATTTGCCTTTTCTTTTCTTTACTATCTTGAATGTAACCTCTGTCTTTATAATCTAACAATTTATTTATTGAATAAGAACGACAGCCTGTACGATTTATGATCATGTTTTTCAGATGGCTTCAAGCAATCTTTGTGTATCGCTGTACTAGCTTCTACAGAAGACTGAATTAGCTCAATAATATCTCTTGCTCTAGCATTAAAGAGCTTGTTGATACTCTTATCTGCTGAATCAGAATTTTGTTGTCCTCTAGAAATTACTATATCATTTTCTACAGAGGATCGGGAAGGTTCATCAGAATCTTCGGTCTCAACTGCTGCTTGTCTGTCGAAAGAATCGAATAAGTTATTTATATCTGTAGCGACGCGATGCGTATGTACATGTCCGTGTTTCGGACTTTCTGCAGTATCTTCAGACGTAACTGCTTTCTCAGCTGTGACGTTTTCTTCGACGGTGACATCTGTGTTTTCTTCAGTCACATCTGCTTTTGCATCAGCTGTTGCACTTCTCTCGGCAGTTACATCCTCCATTGCAAGTTGATCTTCTGCAGTAACAGCATCGTTTTCAAGAGTCACTGCTTGGTCTTCTGATGTTACGTTATCTTCAAGATCGGTTTCTTCCTCAGCTGTAACAGCTTTGTCCTCTACCGTAACTTCAACATCTTCAACTGTTACTGCTCTATCTTCTTCTGTCAGTTCAATATTTTTGGCAGTAATTGCTCTTTTCTCGGCAGTTACATCAACATTTTCTACTGTGGCATCTAAATTTTCTGCAGTTACAGCTTCAGCCGTGACATCTCCTGCTTCTGAAGTTACAGCTTCAGCCGTGACATCTGCTGCTTCTCCAGTTACATCTTCAGCCGTGACATCTGCTGTATCCTCTAAGGTGACTTCTGCTGTTGCTTCTCTATCTTCTGCTGTAACAGTAACATCTTCGGCTGTTTCTCCATCGTCCTCAAGGGTAACTTCTATATCCTCTGCCGTCACACTTTCTTCTTCTGCCGTGACTGCATCTAAACTAGCTTTGCTTTTATGATGGTGATTATGATGTGAGTGTTTTTCAGATTTACGGCGAAGTTCTACTTCTTCACTGTCCTCAACAACAACAACTTTTTTCTCTTCAGATTTTTCAGCAGTTACATTGCTTTCTTCAGTAGCATCAGCGCTTTCTTTATCACTAACGCTTAGATCTTTAGAATAAGCATCATCGTTGGATTGTTGTGAAGCACTGGGAGAGTCAACATTGGCTGTTCTAAGCGTATTAACGGTCATATCATCACTGTTTCCTCTATTTTCTTCAGAGGATTGCTGTTCCTCGCTTGTAGACTTATCATGTTCTAATTCTGACGTAGATGTGCTGACGTCATCATTAACCTCTGCATGCTCGGCATGACTTGGCTTTGCTGCGGATAGTATGTACGCTAGAGGTTTAGCTCTGTTTTTTCCATGTAAAGGAGTAATTTCTACGACCTGCTTTTTATGGGAGTTCAGTTTCCTCCACCCTTTACGCTTATGTTCTTCTGAATCTCTATAAGGTAGGACTTGAATTACTTTTTTTGCAGCTTTGTTTCGCCTGTGTTGTCTTTCGTTGTTTCTGGCTTCGCTTTGAGCTAGACTTCGTTCGAGGAGAGGTATTAGCAGTTCAGCGATGTTGCCCTCATGATGGTGGTGTGCTACGAAGGGCTCAAGGTCTTCGGAGGGAGGGTCGCGGGTGTCGACGGAGCGACATGAGTAGGGCGCCACCCAACTACACAAGAGACACAACACTGGAACAAAAGAAAGTGATTGAGCTTAAAGAAACTATGATATAAGATACTTCAGTCACCTCCACTTACATACTTCTAACTAATTAAACAACACACATTACCAACAAACATAAAATCTACCAAAGTAACCTTAGCTTTTATTATAGTACTTTTTTCGTGTTATGAACAATTTTTTTTTAAATTTTAAGACAATTGCGAAGAGAAAATATATAATTTATTGATTGACTCACAACGGTCGGTATTCCCCGAAGGGCTTCGCTAAGGGGTAGGCAGAGGACTGAATGAGATATCCCGACATCTGTATCTATTCATATAAATAAAACTAGCTGTGCCTGCGACTTTAGTTCGCGTAGGAGGTTTTTTCTGTGTAAATACCGATTCCGTGGGATTCCGAGATAGGCTGCCAATATATGTTCATCTGTGTCCTGCCAGTGAAAGTCCCACTAAAGTCGTTTCAGCCGCTCCAGAGATAATGATTTTTGATGATAAAATTTTATATAATAATGTTTTTTGAAAAAGGTGTTGAAAAAATGTCGTGAATCAGATCAAATAGGAAATACCGGCTTTTTTATTGATAATAGGCTCGCGTTTGACTACCATCTCACCTGATGGTAAGTGATGATATGGTCGAAGATGGAGCACGCTTGCCTAGAAGTAACCTATTCACTCTTGACTTAAAGACTCCCAGGTTATAGCGATCAGGAAACACAGACTCCGGCAGGGAATTCCACTCCTTAGCCGTACGCACAATGAAAGTATTCCCAAAACGTTTTGTGCATATGGGTGGGATGTCCACCATGTAACGATGGCGCATCGCCGTTTGTCTTGTAGTCAAATAATGGAACGGGCTTGGCGGAATTAGATTGTGTAATTCCATCGCACACTCCCCGAAATGTAACCGATATAAAACCGATAGACTTGCAACTCGTCGTCGATGTTCAAGGCTCTGGAGCTTTGTACTTTTTTTGCTTTGTAACTTGTAGGTTAATGTCTGAGGTGGGGGTTGGAGCCATCAACACAATCAAACAAAGCCTTTGTCAGTTATACCATTCTTACATACCATAAGACAAAGTCTCCCGCCGCCTTCGTCTGTCTGTGAACTCAAAAAGTAATGAACATATTTTCGTGCAGTTTTCACCAACGGATAGAATGATTCATGAGGAAGGATTTGGTGAATAATTTACTACGTTTCTTTTTGTATTTTTTTTTTAAAGTGATAAGAAGGCGGATCCTGCCCATTAAAAAAAAAATATGTTCAATTGGGTTCCACTTGCTTATCACTTTTTTAAATAAATATCTGCTTGTTTCTTGCATTTCAGTTGAGCAGTTGGGTTTTATAGATTTTTTAAATAACTATTTTTTTCAACTTTTTAGTTAAAATATTAATTAACAATTTTTTAGTTTTCTCGGTCGTGTCACATTGGCACTCCACCGGATTCAGAAAGTGAAGTCCATATTTTTAAACTTTCTCATTGTATTATTTTGCTAGTATTACACTAATGATGAACATGATATACTTTTTTGAAATCCTTGTGTTAAGCCCTTTAATTTGATACCCATATTGTAGTACACGAAAAAAAAAATTTTTTTTCACCATGTATTTGCTTTGCACAGCCGCCATGTTTAATTTTTTTCAAATGTCACCTATCTAAGGACACTTGGGCTGCTAAGATAAATCTAACGATACCTCAACTGTGTGAATCCGTTCAGCGGTTCTGGAGATATGAGGTAATAAATAATATTACAATAAATACATACATACAAGATACGCGCGAAAAACATAACCCATCCTTTGCAGTCGGGTAAAAAGAGAACTAGCGATGTGGGTAGTATTCACATGAGTAGCAATCTTGTTAACGTCTCCAACTAAGCTAAATATGCTTGTGTCTGAAGTGGGTTTACGATAATATTGTAATGGGTAGGGTACAAACCCGTAATCTCTCGATCACAAGGCAGACACCATAGCCTATTGACATAGGCTATTGACACTTTGTCGTATTCAGAATAGAGACCGAACGGAGCCGGGCTAGGTCGCTAGTACAATACAAAAATAAGATTAAGCTAAGTGCAGTACTTACCAACGAGTAGGTACATCTGTGCTAGGCGAGTGCGCATCGTTTGTGCGTCTGCGCATGTATTTATACATAGTACTCGCGTATGTGTGAGAGCGTGAACTAGCGTGGCGAAAACCTGATGATTTTGTTAATCTGTGATGGATTTGATGAGCTTCGGATTAAGGGGATTGGGTAGGGGGGGATCTATTATTGCGGGGGGAGTTGAAAAATGTCTCTAACCGTTCTGGGATAAGTGCGGAACGGAGTGTCAGACTTTTGCTGACTCAAACCGTGTGCTTTCAGTGGCCTTTCTGGGGCTACGGTATCTTTTTAGAAAATTCCCGCAAACCTTTGGAATGGGTTTGAAAGTTTATTTTGCTCTTAATCATTATGAGTGTGTGGTTAATCTATTAGAGACAATGATGAGAAAACATGTGATTTATTTATTTATTTAAGAAGTATGGAGGACTAACAGCTATTAAATACAGAAAATATATAGTATAGTAGACAGTGAGTCAATTAAAAGTCCTCACGTTTAGAGGCAGGATAATCTTAAATTGAACACTTATAAGGTGTATAATCTCAATGTAACCATATCATAAATACAATATTCAAAATGACTAAATAGATAGCAGATATAAGTAACACATACAACACAGTAACTACAGATATTGATTATTTTTCAAAAAACAAGGCTTAGGCGTCTTCTGGCTCTTTTTTTTGTCTTCTTTTTTTAGTGCTCTTCTTTGCAAGAATAGTCTGCTGAATCCTTTCCAATCCGGATTTCGTCCTGGTTACAGTACTACTACCGCGTTAGTTAATGTAACTGATGACATACGGATGGGCATGGATAAAGGAAATATGACGGTTCTCTGCTTGCTTGATTTTAGTAACGCTTTTTCTGAGGTCATCGGAAAACTTGAGGCTAGAGGTACCGAGTCACTCCACCAATTTCTTTGGTAAGTCGTTCGCAGCTCAAGCAGTACGACTGTGGATACTCTTCCCGTGTCAGTAAGACAAGCACAAACCCTTTCTTCTTTCAAAAATATGGTAAAAGATCTCTATCTCTCTCTTTAATTTGTTACTATTTTTTATATAACTCAGCTTTGTTCTTTTTATATATATATATATACTAGTATTTGCGTGTTGCGCGAGGTGCAAGCACCTCGCGTGCTTGTGAAGAAAACTAAAGCATTGCCCCTCTAAATCAAGTATTTGCGTGTTGCGTGAGGTGCAAGCACCTCGCGTGCTTGTGAAAAAAAAAAAAAAAAAGAGGGGGGGGGGTGATGGGGGGGGGGTTGCACAAGTTTTTCGACTAAAGCATTGCCCCTCTAAATGAATCTGAAAAAAAAAATGTTCCAAGTCTCTTAGATTCCAAGATCCGCCTAAAGGGGGGGAGAAGGGGGGCGGGGGGGGACTTTGAAAAATGGTTTTTACTTTACCGAGCCTCCTCTATACGAATCCGTAAAAAGAAAAAAATACGGGTCTCGTAGTTTCCGAGATACGATAGGGGGGGGGAGAAGGGGGGGGAAAAGGGGGGGTTTGGCACTTTTCCCGTAGGTTTGAGAGTTACTTGTTTACGAATCTGTCAAAATATACCCACCTCCCCATCCACCATCTGGGAGAACAATTATGTCAATGAGTGAGTGAGTGAGTCAGTCAGTCAGTCAGTGGTAATCTAGCTTTATATAGTATAATAATATGTATAAGTGTATTGAGTATGTAGGTTATTACTTATTTATTGTATACAACGTGTAACAGATACCCCATATCTATCCAAAAGGACTGAAGACAACATCTGGTATGGAGTCTCTATGCAAAGTTTCAGCTCAAAATAAGTGACTCACAGAAATGACATCAAATTATTGATGTCATATGTTTCTTGAATACCAGTAATAACAAACGTGTCACAGCACTATGAGGGTCATCACTTTCCACGGCACTTGTCAATAAAATGACAATTCTGTTCGTTCTTCTTAATTTGAAAAATTCGGCCTCTGGTATCAATGTATTGAAATTTCTAATATGCTCCACACATGTAGACATAGGATTAGAAAACTCTTGCCATATCGTTTGTTATCATCCAAAGAAACCGTGCTCTCGGTATGTATATACCCTTTAAATTACACGTTGTATAAGTGAATAGCACACCATGGACTACCCGCGTATTTATTTTCACCTGATGTGTCATATCCATCCAAAGGTTGTCTGTAAAAGATCGCTTTTAGCGATAAGACCGCCCATTGTAACACCCTTTGTAGTTTGTAAGTCCTTATTTAATTCTGTTATGGTGTACAATAAAGAGTCTATCTATCTATCTATCTATCACACTTGTTATAAACTTCTGCTTGCACGCACAATAAATGAATTTTGTCTATACTTGGTTGAACTAAAAGGTACTCGTAAAGGTGGATTATACCGGGTTTAAAACAAATCTGTGTGCTTCTCGTCACTCAAACATTTGTGCTTCTTTCCTCAAAAGAGCACCACTGAGATAAACTTATATGTTTTACATACGATTTGACTGTACGGATAGTATGGACTTTACTAACGTAGATGACGTTAGCCTTTTTCCAACTATGTTGGGGTTATGCAGCTGAGAACTAGTCTTTTACATGGAGAGACTGACTATTTGACCTCCACAACCAGTAGCTCTGTACCACGACACTCCTTGACAAGACTGCAGGAGACTGACAAGATTCTCAAGAGTCTGCAGGAGAGGCGTATCTTAATGGATATGGGGTTGCTATATGATATTTTACGGGGACGGACCGATTGCCCTATCGTCGTTGCGCTTGCAAAAAGCGCTATGTGGTAAAAATCATTTTCGTTCTTTTATGCAGTTTCAATCGTTATTTTAATACACACATGCTGTAAAACAGCTATCTAATAAACGAAATATTTAAAGAGTTACCTTTCAATATTGCGTTTATCAGATAGCTGTTTTTACAGCATGTGTGTATTAAAATAACGATTGAAACTTCATAAAAGAACGAAAATGACTATTTACCACATAGCGACTTTTGCAAGCGCAACGACGCTATGATTTTAAATAAGATTAAGTTTAATGTTCCAAGGAAACGCACTAGACACACTACATTATTTTGCACTTCATTTCACTCGAAAAACTACGGTAAAAATAGTGTAATACTACGTTTACTCGACTCTTACAATAAACACTTTAACAGTGTGGACTTATTCATTGGATCTAAGAACGATTTCGAAAAACAAGTTTTGTTTGAATTGTTATCATAATAGGCTATATCTCAAACATTATACTAAATGGCTGGGTAAATCTACTTAGTATATATTTTCATTTCTATATCTGTATATATATACAACGTGTAACGGAAACCCCATATATATCCAAAAGGGCTGAAGACAACATCTGGTATGGAGTCTCTATGCAAAGTTTCAACACAAAATAACTGACTCAAAGAATCGATAACAAATTATTGGTTTCATATATTTCTTGAATACCAATCATTTTTGAATAACAAACGTGTCACAGCACTACGAGGGTCATTAACTTTCCACGTCACTTGCCAATAACACGATAATTCTTTTCGTTCTTGTTAATTTGAAAAATTCGGTCTCTGGTATTGTGTATTGGAATTTGTAATTTGTAATAAGTACACACGTAGACATAGGATTACAAAACCCTTGCCATATCGTTTGTTATCATCTAAAGAAGCCGTGCACTTGGTATGTATATACCCTTTAAATTACACGTTGTATATTCTTTTTTCTTCATATATATACATTTGCATATGTTATTTGTAATTATTTGTATCTATTATATGATATATATTATGTCCTTCATGAATATTTTATACTGATCTCTTCAAAGTTTCCAATCATCCTTAATATTAATATTAAGACTGATCCACCTTAAATATCTTTTGTGGATAACTGTTATTGGCTACTCATGTAATTATAGATAAGTACCCATTTAAGAATTGTATGCTGTTGTTATCACTAATAATAAATAAAAATAAAAAAATTGGCCAAGTGCGAGTCGGACTCGCCCATGAAGGGTTCCGTAGTAACTATAATAAATATAACATACTTAATATATTTATTTGAAAAAAAAAACCTTACAAATTTCTTAAAACTAACTTATTTACAATTTTTACAACTACGCTAAATAACTTTGTTTTTCATAGTATTTGTATAAATTATAAAGTTATATTTGCGGTTTTCGAAAATATACGGTCTCTCAAAAACTGCTGACTCGATATCGTTCAAACCAATTTTGGTTGAAAGTTTACATTAAGATCTACAACATATGGCTTTTTTAGATTTTTCACTTCATTATTATAGAAGTTAGAGGGGGACACACACACATTTTACCACTTTGGAAGCGTATATCTTTTAAACGATTAATTTTATGAAAAAGTCATTTTAGAAACCTCAATGTCATTTTGACCTGTCTATAGATACCACACACGCATTGGTTTCATGAAAAAAAATATTTTCAGTTCTAGT
Organism: Tholera decimalis; assembly: GCA_943138885.2. NCBI lineage: Eukaryota > Metazoa > Arthropoda > Insecta > Lepidoptera > Noctuidae > Tholera > Tholera decimalis. The sequence goes on along the minus strand of OW964575.2, from coordinate 2,286,470 downwards.
TCCATGTATGGGGACCCCCCTTTATTTTAAATATTTTTTAAATTTTCTCTTAAAATCGGAGAGCGGTTCACAGAATACATCTACCTACCAAGTTTTACATGTATAGTTCTAATAGTTTCGGAATAAAATGGCTGTGACATACTGACGGACGGACAGACAGACAGACGGACAGACATGTCAAAACTATAAGGGTTCCGTTTTTTGCCATTCGGCTACGGGACCCTAAAAAAGACGTGTGTCAGATTGTCTGGCTCCTGACTACCTGTTACTAGTGTTAAACATGTACTAATGATACCCGGGACCAACGACTTGACGTACTTTCCGAGGCATGGGGGAATCCCAATATGTTAAAATGGTCACCGATATAGATATATAGCCGCCTCGGCAAGAGTTGCTTAACTTTGAAGATCGACCGTGGGGCTGTTATAATTAAGCCACGAGGTCCTCTCATGATAATTGTATGGACTTTATTGTATTACTTAGTAATTACTAGCGACCTGGCCTTGCTTCGCTTGGTCTCATTCTGCTAATTCACACAAAACCTTAATTCATTAGTGAAAACCGCATGAAAATCTGTTCAGTAGTTTTGGAGTTTATCGCGAACAAATAGATAGATAGGCGCAGTGGGAGATTTGGTTTTATAAAATGAAGGAATTTTGTTTTTTACACACTCGCATAATTATCAAATCAAATCAAATCAAAAATTTGCATAATACAGGTTGACAGGATATTACATACTATTTTATATTAGTGTATCACTATATTATAACCTCAAGAGGTGTGCAAATGTTGGTACAGTTATATTTTTATTAATGCTAGTTATATTTATCTTATGCTTACATGTAATTAAAAATAGTAAAAAAAATCGTTTTCAGGAAGTATTATTGTAATAATTAAGGTGTCGATAATTGTTGGAGAGCCTATTTAATAGATTTTTAAAGAGACAAATCAATAAAGTCAAAATACCGAAAGCCAATTACTTGAAGAGATGGTAAAATATAATGGTGAATAGTAAAAAATGGCAGTCCTAAACTCATCTCACAAGATCTTGTCTTAGATAAGGCATATATGACAAGATCTTCTTCCATTCATCCATGAACATGTCACATTTTTTTTTTCGCTCTGTTTCTTACGACTATGTCTGGCAGTTTGAGTACTTTCGCGACCTACTCAAATGTCCCGTCTTTGGCATTGTTCGTCAGGTCGTTGAGTTCCTTAGTAGTTCAAAGTTGAGCTTACAGATTAACTGACAAAGGCTTGCATTGACAGGACGGGTCTACTCAAATCTGTGTGGTTCTTTCCTCAAAAGGCCATTTCAGACCAATCTAGATAATCCTAATAAACTATTGTGAATATGTGAACTACGTAGGTTATTTTATTCGAGTTAAATATGATTGTCTGGCAGTTTGAGTGCTTTTTGCGGTCTACCCAAACGTCCTTACCTTGGTATTGTTCGTCAAATCGTTAAGCTCCTTGTTATAAGTTGAGCTATACGTAATCTAACAAATGCTTGCATTGTATGGACAGGCCCACTCAGTTCTGTGAGCATCTTTCTTCAAAAGACCGCCTCAGTCTGAAACCTACAAGGTTGTACATATAATTAAACCAGTTTGGATTGTATGGACTTAAAGAGACGGACCCCTGAGTTTGTTTCGGTGTTTCTTCTCAGGGTAGTCAGTTAGGAAACACCGGCCTCATCTAGTTAATATTTACGAAAAAAATAACGTGTAAAAGTGTTATTTAATAACCAGTTTGCAAAATAAAGAAATGATCTTTATTTTGCAAATTGGTATATCATTAGGTTTGGCATCCAACAAAACGTGGAGCGCGGAGAGTGTACGAGCAATAGAGAACAGGGCTCGAGCGACGGTACGATTCCTGGTCACAACGAAAAATCTGTCTCCTATCTCGGTTAAAGTTGATCGGAGATGGATTAGTTCGTCACGGAGATCACTAAAATACGAAAATTTATGAAAAATATAACGTATAAAAGATAAAATTTAAATAAATAACAGATGTTTTTGATAGACGGTTTTTTATCGGTTACATTTCGGGGAGTGTGCGATGGAATTTTGACAATCTAATTCCGCCAAGCCCGTTCCATCATCGGAATACAAGAAAAACGGCGATGCGCCATCGTTACATGGTGGACATCCCACCCATACGCACAAAACGTTTTGGGAATACCTTCATTGTGCGTACGGCTAAGGAGTGGAATTCTCTGCCGGAATCTGTGTCTCCTGATCGCTATAACCTGGGAGTCTTTAAGCCAAGAGTGAATAGGTTACTTTTAGGTAAGCGTGCTCCATCTTCGACCACATCATCACTTACCATCAGGTGGTGGTCAAACGCGAGCCTATTCTGCATAAAAAAGGTTACTTTTTATCCCGGAATTCCCACTGGATCTGTTTCAAATTGACTCATATACAATACAAATGAGTTTGTATATCCATCAGCTACAAACTCTTAAAAAAAGGTAATTCAAGAGATATCTCTACCAACCCCTCTCAAGGTAATCAGCCGTGATAATACGTGTGGTATGTGTGGCTACATAAGTGCGCATGCTGGATTAGTTTTAATTAATCAGCAACCAGCGTGTATAACACGATTACTATTAATCATAGCTAATCAGGTGTGAGGGAGACTAGGCCTGCCTGGTGGTTCTGTTTGTAAATTTATTTACCGAGACGAATGTCAGATTTTCTGGCTTCTGACTTCCCATAACGACAGTCACAGATGTAAAAATAGGCCAAGTGCGAGTTAGACTCGCCCATGAAGGGTTCCGTAGTAACTATAATAATATAATATAATATGTATATTTATTTGACAAAAAAACACATTAAACATTTCTGAAAACTAGCTTATTTACATATTTTACAACTACTCCAAATAACTTTGTTTTTCATAGTGTTTGTATGATTTACAAAGTTATATTTGCGGTTTTAGAAAATATGCTGTATCACAAAAACTGCTAACCAGATCTCGTTCAAATCAATTTTGATTGAAAGTTTACATTAAGATCTACAGATATATATTTTTTTTAGATTTTTCACTCCATTATTATAGAATTTAGAGGGGGGGGGGGGGGGGGGGGGGGGGCAAATTTTACCACTTTAGAAGCATATATCTTTTAGACTTTATGAAAAAAATGATTTTAGAAACTCCTATGTCATTTTTAAAGACCTGTCTAATAGATACCACACATGCAAAGGTTTCATGAAAAAAAAAAAACAGTTTTAGTTTAGTTTAGTTAGCCCCCTTTATTTTAAATATTTGTTATTTTTTTTTTTAAATCGGAAAGCGGTTCACAGAATATATCTACTTACCACGTTTCACATGTATAGTTTTAATAGTTTCGGAATAAAATGGCTGTGACCACAGAAATAAAAAATATAGTAGAAGTGGTAAGGGGGCGTATCGGTGTCCGCGCGACATGGCCACAGGGCTCATGTCACAGGCAAGTGGCCGTCTCCGCGAACTAGTGCGCTTTCGACGGCGATCGTGATAACATATAAGAATGCCGAGTTGTTCTGTGGTATCTTGTAAAAACCGAAGCCAAAATCAAAACTATGTGAATCATAGAATCACTTACCATATGTAAGTACAAGTATTTTACAATATTTGTCTTTAAGGACGCATGTTCAAAATTGATAGGTATCAAATCGCATCACTACATAGACAAGGCTCAAACACACACAAACGTACGAATAGCTCCGCGAATTATGGGTACGTAAAGTCATTTTGATACTTTAGATTATTTAATTTTTTTTTTAATGGCTTAATGGTTGCTTTTATTTTGTGTGCTGTTTGATGTTATGAAATTATTGGAGTGACTTGTAGGTACACTTCGATGACTGGTACTGGATCTCTTTGACAACAAGATGTAAATGTGCAGTTATTTTTTTATTATGGTTTCGTAGCCGATTGGCAAAAAACAGAACCCTTATAGTTTCGTCATGTCTGTCTATCTGCCCGTCCGTCCGTAAGTCACAGCCATTTTATTCCGAAACTGTTATGACTACCTACATGTGAAACTTGGTAGGTAGATGTATTCTGTTCCGCCGAGTTGAACCGCTTTCCGATTGATAGACAAAAATATATAAATTTAAGGGGGGCTCCTCATACATGGAACTGAACCTAAAAATATTTTTAAGCTATTGCATAGCTTTTATCGCGGGCTTTGAGCGCGGCGACCGAATCAAGAAATTCCGTAACGAAAATAAAACCTAATACGGTCGAATATGGTCAGTTATTTCAATTCGGGTTACTAACGTTCTATTAGCGTGTTTAGTAAAGAATCGGATTGGGAACCGTCAGTATTTTGGATTAAACCCAGGGTCTCATCATATCTTTTTATGATTTCTTTTTTATTGAAAGTACTTTTATATTATACTTACTAGCTTCTGCCCACGACTTCGTTCGCGTGGAAGGGGGTTCCCGCGTAAATCCCGAACCCGTAGGAATTTCGGGATAAAAACTATCCTACGTCCTTCCCAGAGTCCTAAACTATTCCCACGCCAAATTTCATCTAAATCGGTTCAGCGGTTTAGGCGTGAAAAGGTAACACACAGACAGACAGAGTTACTTTCACATTTATAATATTAGTATGGATTTAGATATTTTGTAAATATTTTGTTGAATAAAATAAGAAACATTTACATTTTTTTATAGGAAAAAGAAAGTCTAAAATGTCAACGCCGCGAGAAATAGCTTAAAACTAAAAATGTGGTATAATTGACTCGGTAACTTGAATTAATATCAAAGAAAAAAAATACTGCATAAATAAAAAAATATATAAATAATTATAATTGCATAAGTTGATAAAAAATGCTATGCAATAGCTTTACCGCGGCAGTCCCCGAGTGCCACACGGGTTTTTTTTTCATCAAACCTTTTCGTGTGTGGTATCCATAGACAGGTCTTTAAAAATTATATCGCTTCCTAAAACTACTTCTTCTTAAAGTCAATCGTTTAAAAGATATACGCTTCCAAAGTGGTAAAATGTGTCCCCCCTCTCTAACTTTTATAATAGAATTAAAAAAATATGCTGTAGGTTTTAATGAAAACTTTCATTAAAATGGTTTGAATGACATCGGGTCAGTAGTTTTTGAGATTTAGCACATTTTCTAAAACCGCAAATATAACTTTGTATTTCATACAAACACTATGAAAAACAAAGTTATTTGGCGTAGTTACTACGGAACCCTTCATGGACGAGTCTGACTCGCATTTGTCCAATTTTTACGAATGAGCCCACTCTTGACCTCGATCTCGCCTGATGGTAACCGATAGATGAGGTCTACAATGGAACGAGCGAGCTCAGAAGATACCTATTTACTTTTGCTTTAAAGACTCAAAGATGGCAGGGAAAACAGAAGCCGGCAGAGAATTCCACAGCTTGGCTGTGCGCACAATAAATGTGGAGGAGAAGCGCTTGACAAGACGGTATATCAACCAAGTTCGAGCTTGTATTGTTAGATACGATGAGATATTATAATTATACGAACTCAGTGGAGTGGCCTGCAGGAATACAGCAACCGCTCTTGAAGATCCTAGACGATAAGAATAGCTTATCAAGTTTGGGTCCATTCTGTTTGGTAGGTGTGTAATTTCGTGGTTTTCGGGGTCGCTAATAACGTATGGGGTTCAAAATCAAAGATTTCGCCAATTAAACTGTTCACCGTGTGTTTCATTTCCTTGGTATGATAGCATTAGCGATCTTGACAAAAGCTGGGTGGAACAATATTTTAATATTAAAATCAATTTCTTATGTTTAATATATTCTTGGAATATATGAGGAATGAGCTCGTAACTCCATATTTCTTACCCGTCTTGGGATCAATCAATTCTGGAAGAAGACAATTTTTGTAAAATCGAATTAAGTGGGTTTCCATTTTTTCCTTTCAGAATTAAAAGTCCTTTTCAATGATTTCAAACTTTAATTTACCAGTCTTGCCTAGTAATACGCAACTGCCCTTGAATTTGATAATACCATTTATGTTTTGTTAATAAAAATACCCAAATTGCTACAGGTGTGCCTATAATATTTGAAGAGTTCCCGCGATTTCTCCAGGATTCCATCGTCAGATCCTGACTTCATGACAATGGAACGAACTAGAAAGTATACCTTTTCAAATAAAAAAAGAATATTCCAAATAGGTCCAGTAGTCTTCGAGTAATCGGAGAACATACATAAAAAAACAGATTCCGAATAAGTGAGGACCTCCTCCATTTTTTGAAGTTGATTAAAAAGTGTTTCTGTCACAAACCAAACAGTAATACAATAAAATATATTGAAACATTAGTGGTTTCCAAATTGCTGCCACAAAAAGTAATACAAATTTGTTGGTCAGATCTTTCCGGACGCTCTTCGTGTGTACTGCGAGTATCGCGACTGCCTCCATAAATCCTGTGTAAAGAGGACCAGATCGTTTTGATGGTCACAATAAAATGACACATATTTACAACTAGCTTTTGCCCGCGACTTCGACCGCGTGTATCTCGGAAAATATCCCATCAGTATATTTATGTGGAGAACATAGCGCCGTCCGATGTAACTGTACAAACTCAAATGACTACTATATATCATTGCCGTGTATTTGGTGAAAACCGTATCAAAATCTTATGTGCTTTTTATCGCGTTCAAACAGACAGACAGACGCGAGGTGGCGGGAGGTCTCTGTTTAGATAAAATTTATTATGGTAGTTACGATCTAATAACAAATATTTTTTGACCACATGTCCAAATACCGTCCCGTTATCCTACACCGGTTCCCGCTCGTGCACCTCCGCTGACCTTGATCACCGACTGGAGGAAAGTAAGTGAAAAACAGTAATGAGGTAAATGCAATTAAAGAAATTGGTCAGTTGCATTTTTTGACACTTGCACTAAATATCTCATGGTGGCAGTTTTAATTTTGTGAAAAGTTTTAGTGATGGATTTTACTTCCGAAGGTATGTACTATATTATTTTCTTATTAGAATATTTTAATGTGTCATAAAATAGACTATCTGTGAATTCACAAAAAAGGCATGTTTTTCTTTGTTTTCGAACTTATCAGGCTTTTGGGGTATTAATGACAGCTGCAGAGGTTACTGCACGGTCAACTGGACATAAAAACGTTGCCAGAGTTATAAAGGACATTCGCGAGAATCCAGCTTCTGCAAGTACATGCATTAGCCTTCAACAACCAAGTGCTGTGCAAGTGATAGACTGCTAAGTAATGACGAGGCATTAGCGTATTATATTGATTCAAAATCAACAACTCACTCATATAAACAGACTAGAAAGTGGATTATGAAAGTCGGGCATCACGTGTTTCCATCATATGATTGCATTGTTAAATCAAAAAAAGCATATTATCCTTCCGAGGAGCACATTGTTTTGACACAATCTCTAGCAGAAATTGAGCTACAAGCTATTTTGAATAAAACAGCAGAACGTTTAGTAGAAGCTCAGAGAGAAGTTGTCACAAGTGTGCTCCCCAATCTAATACCCAATTCATCGTTTATCACACATCTCTTATAAGTAAATGGGGATGTGACGGAAGTTCCGGTCATAGTGCTTACAAACAAAGATTTGAAAACAGCGAAGGCACTGATGAGTTCCTTTTTGTTTATTCGTTGGTTCCTCAAAGGTTAATCGACGAGAGTAACAACATTATCTGGCAAAATCCTCGTCCATCATCGACGATGTTTTGTCGTCCAATTAAATTCATTTTTGCCAAAGAAACAACGGAATTGACAAAAATCGAAACAAATAAGGTTTTGGGATAAATAAACGACTACTTGGAGGCTACATCTTATGATCTTGGTGGTTCTGAAATTTCTGTTAAGCACAAGCTTCTGCTGACTATGACTGATGGAAAAGTGTGCAATGCTTTGACAGAGACACATTCATCGCAGAAATGCTATATTTGTGGGGCCACTCCCAGAATGATGAATCAAGATAATTTTGGCTTGGGTTTGTCAACATTACATGCTTGGATTCGTTCGTTTGAGTGCTTTTTACACATTAGTTATAAGTTAGATATTGAGAAATGGCAAGCTAGGTCTTCAGAGGAAAAATCAAGTGTAAAACAACGATCAGACGAAATCAAACAACGATTCAAGCATGAAACGGGATTAATTGTGGACAAGCCAAAGCCAGGATTTAGTTCCACAAATGATAGAAACAAAGCTCGACGTTTTTTCGGGAACCCCGAACTGAGTGCTCAGATCACAGGATTGGATGTTATAATAATCAAACACTTTGATGTATTGTTGAGGACATTGTCTTCTGGCTTCGAGATAAATCTTGTTGAATTCAAAAAGCCGAAGAAGAAACAGCAAGTGCTTCCCCTTGCTTCTCAATGGTGTTGTAATATTGGTTTTATGGAATTTTATGTCTATGGTTTACTGGCAGGTTTTTAAGTCTATGGCATTTAAAACCAAAATGTTGTTAGGAATGTTTTAAAAATGTGACAAGATAGATGAAAAGAAAAGTCAAGTAGAAAATATTGTGTGTTGAAGATATAGTCGTAGTCGGAGTGGTTGTATATGGTCGATCATAAATGATTTAGTTTTTTAGAGCAGTTTACCAATTTTATCAAACATGTATAGAATGTAATTTAGAATTTTGTAAAGGGTTTTGGGAATGTTGAAGATGTTGAAGTTCGAGGAGTTGGTGTTGAAGATAGCGTTGAATAATTTTATATAGAGTCGAAGAAGATAAGTCAGGAGTTTTATAATAATTTTATATAGAGTCGAAGTAGATAAGTTAGGAGTTTTATAAGTGAAGTGTGTTTAGTGATGGTCAGAGTATAAAATTCAGAGGGGATGTTGGTGTAGAATTTTATAGGTTTTGTGTTATTGGGGCTCCTTTGCATAGCTGGCAACGTGAAGTAGTGGTTTAATTGAGTTGGGTTTTTTAAAAAAGAGTTGATAGGAGTTAAATAGGAGATGTTATTCTAATTGCAATAAACATAAAATTCAGAGATGTTGTAATATTGGTTTTATGGAATTTTATGTCTATGGTTTACTGGCAGGTTTTTAAGTCTATGGCATTTAAAACCAAAATGTTGTTAGGAATGTTTTAAAAATGTGACAAGATAGATGAAAAGAAAAGTCAAGTAGAAAATATTGTGTGTTGAAGATATAGTCGTAGTCGGAGTGGTTGTATATGGTCGATCATAAATGATTTAGTTTTTTAGAGCAGTTTACCAATTTTATCAAACATGTATAGAATGTAATTTAGAATTTTGTAAAGGGTTTTGGGAATGAAATAAAACGCAGTGAAACTACAGAATGAAGTAATTTATTTGAATAAAGGATCCCACAGTTACAACATCTTGGTAAGAGAACTATTCGATATTTTTAACAAATGGCGTCGCTCCAGATATTAATGGCATACGCTAGAAGATCCCCACTTGACCGGTTTTTTGCGAAAACCGTATTGTCGGTCACTGAGGATATCGTTGGCTTCTAGGTATGCCAGGAGCTTACTATTAAGTACACGCTCCATACTCTTACAGAGTATGGACGTGACTGAAATAGGCCTGTAGTTGGCCGGGTCAGCACGACTGCCCTTTTTGGGTACAGGCTGAACGTAAGCCAGCTTCCATGCTTTCAGCACCTTTCCAGTCATCTAGCGAAAGGCGAAACAGGCGTGTCAAGATTGGAGACAATTCAGGCGCACAAGTTCTATGAACAATTGCTGGTATCCCGTCGGGGCCACTAGCTTTGTTCACGTCAAGATTACGCAGCACTCTACTGACGTCCTTCTGATGGATGCGAATGTCCAACATACACGTCTCGCATCCAATAGGAGCATCAGGAGGGTGAGCACCACTACTATCCAGACGTGAAAACTCCGCAAAGAGGGCGGCAAACAAGTTTGCTGGTTTGAGCAGTGGTCCACCACTGCTCAAACCTGACGGGTCTACACTACCGTGAGGGACGACAGAAGTTGAATTCGACCGACTTTGCCAGGGACCAAAACGCTTTGCTGCCAGCAGGATATGAAGCGAGTTTGTTCCCGATTCGGCTAACGTGGTCAAACCGAACCCTCCGCAAAACCTTCTTGCTGGACTTGGCAGCCCTGTTGAAGGCTCTCTTCTTCTGATCCACGTCATTTGCTTTGCAGTTTCGAGCATCGACCCATGCTAAGTATGCCCCGTGTTTAAGCGCTTCAGCGCGATCACATTCGGCGCCAAATCAAGGTCGAGCTTTGCCGGACCAATGTGGAGTACTACATACCGTTCTCTGACCTAAATTGTTAGGTTAGGTGTTAGGTTTGCGCACGACGATGAATCATTTGAAGAAAAGCAAGTAGCCTGCCAAGGATAACATGCAAAGAAAGATCGCATGCCATCCCAATCCGCTGACTTATATCGCCAAACCCGCCGAATGACTTTAAGGCTAAGATCGGGCGGAGAGGAGACGGGTACAGACTTCACCAGACAGTGGTCGGAACTACCTAACGGTGAAGATATCGTTACCGAGTAGCGGTCTGGATCTGTAGTCAGTAGAAGGTCCAAGCAATTGGCTTTGTGTGACTCAACATCCGGCACCCTCGTTGCTCTCTGGACCAGCTGAGTGAGATTTAATGCAAGTGCAAGATTGTGCGTCTTTCGCCCAGCATGGTCCGTGCACTGGTATGGGAAGAGCCACTCCTGGTGATGGGCATTAAAGTCCTCCAGTAACACGAAAGCTGCTGGGCCGCATCTGCCGCCTCACTGATGTATTGTGTGAGCCTGGTTCTCTCATGATCTCCGCTGTGCGAGCGGTAGACACAAGCATACATAATTTTGTCTATGTCCGTGTCCACCAGAGCCCAAAGTGTAGAAAACCTGGAGTCCTCAAGGTTCCGGAGACGCCAATAGCAGATGTCGTCGCGGGCGTACATACATACCGCCGCACGTGGTTTAAAGTTGTGCTCCAAGGTAAACCCTGGGTATGAAAGATACGACACGTCTGATGGACATCAGATCTGCGTCTCCGAAAGAAACAGCAGAGCAGGTTTCAGTCTCGAGGTGGTGGTAGACTGCGACGAGATTTGAGTGCAGACCTCGGATATTACTGAGGTGCACTTTGAGAGAGAGGGAGTGCAGCCGCTGTTTAACTTTTTATTCCATTTCATGATTTAGAGAGTGAAGAGGAGAGAAGAAGGAAGTGAAGTGGGGCTTCACGCTGTTAATCTCCAGACCCACACTAGACGGATGGTATTTATTGGGGAACTAGTCTGGAGACTGCGGGGACGCCCAAGCCCCCCCGGGAATGACCATCGGGCCCTCTCATCTGGTCGCCAACCAGCACGATGGTGCATTCCGGGATGTTTCGACAGTTGGTGGGGCAGCCTGTCATGTGTGGCTGGCACACTACTTGGGCCCCCAACTACCTGCGGTCGGCCAGCGGCGCACCGTGCCTCGGATCCGCTCCTCTCCGCGACTAGTCTCCCGATACGTCCGCACTAGTGCGAGCCAGATTGATCTTTCAGCAGTGAAGCAACTACTTCGACCCAACTCCTTGATAGGCTACACAGGGCATCGTACCGGATAGTGTTGCCCAAACGAGAGTCTCGCAAGAGTCTTGCAATTAGCGATTATCCTATTGCTATTAATTAAACTACCGTTTCGTTTAATAAATAGCAATAGGATAATCGCTAATTGCAAGACTCTTGCGAGACTCTCGTTTGGGCAACACTAGTACCGGAACACAGCTAGGCCGTTTGGCGGTACGTCTTTGCCCTGTGGGTGGTCACAAGCTTGCAGTTTTAACCTGCTACCTGTTTGATGTCACCTGATTAGCACCACCCGAGGGCCACGTGTAGGGATTTGCAAACGGGTATCCTCTTACGGACACGGGTGACTCAGCCCCCAAAGCTGTCTGTCTGTCTGTCTGTCTGTCTGTCCGTCCGTATGTCACAGCTATTTTATTCCGAAACTATTAGGACTATACATGTGAAACTTGATAGGTAGATGTATTCTGTGAACCGCTTTCCGATTTTAAGAAAAAACTTAAAAAATATTTAAAATAAAGGGGGGCTCCCCACACATAGAACTAAAACTGAAAAATTTTTTTTTCATGAAACCTATGCGTTTGTGGTATCTATAGTATAGTATTTGTTATTACAAATACCAAATAACTTACGTTTTCTTTGTAATCATAATCCATAATTCATCCATCAAAACAAATATTTTCTTGTCATGACATTTTTTACGTCAAGGCTGACAAACTGTAATTTTTCCTTCTTGTAGTCACTTAATGGCTAATAGACTAAAAAGGTTGTTCATACTTTTATTATATAATTGTTATTCACTTTTATCGATAGGACTAGCTTAATATTGTATACTATATTGTGGTTGTCTACTGATTAACGGCATTTTAAATTATAATTATAAATTTCTAAAACACACTCTCAGATTTTATCGAAGAGGTTTAATAAATTATGCTCGAATATAACTGGCTGATCAAATAACTGGCAAGATGGACTATTTTGGACTCTACAATTTGAATTCTGGTACAGAATGAGAGTGGAATGGATTTTGAACGCTGAGCTGGGTATAAAAGGCGCTGGGGGCCATCTCCGGGAGTTCAGTCTTAGACCAGTTTTTAGAAGAGTTTAGTTCTCGACGACTTTTGACGAAGAGGAAGTGCAGTACCCGCTACCCTGACTCCTTGCTGGGAGCCTGCTGCCTTGACTCCTTGCTGAGAGCCCGCTATCCTGACTCCTTGCTGGGAGCCTGCTGCCTTGACTCTTTGCTGAGAGCCTGCTGCCTTGACTCCTTGCTGAGAGCCTGCTGCCCTGACGCCTTGCTGAGAGCCTGCTGCCTTGACTCCTTGCTGAGAGCCTGCTGCCCTGACGCCTTGCTGAGAGCCTGCTGCCCTGACGCCTTGCTGAGATCCTGCTGCCCTGACGCCTTGCTGGGAGCCTGCTGCCCTGACGCCTTGTTGGGAGCCTACTGCCAGACCGCCTTGCTCGAGCTGCTGTACGACGAAGACATCGTGGAGGAGAAGGCGATCCTGGAGTGGTCTGCCAAGCCGTCCCGCAAAAGTTAATGGCTTTGGCGGCGTTGGTGGAATTGGCGGCGTGGGCCCTCGTGGTGTGTCTCCAGGAAGACCTTTGTTAACGGCTGCTGAGGAAGCCTCTCTTGTACCTCCTCCTCCGGCTCCTCTTGTGCGTGCCACAAAAGCTACACCTATGCATATTCGTTACAGTTTGGCGCCCAACGTAAAATCATAGCTAGTCGGTTTAATTTTTTTTTCAAAATTCTAAAAGAAACTATTACTAGTAACTTTTTTCTTTGGACTCACTTTTTGGCTTAGACTCTTTTTTAATATTAAGTTCTAGGATAGGAGACTCACTCTTTACACTAACACTATACTAGACTTCCTCTTCACACGAACACTAGTTATCACCTCTTTTACCACTAGTTTATTCCCTCTTTAACCTCTTATAACACTTTTTTTTATTTTTTTGTGATCTTACTCTTACTCAACCTCTTTCTTATATTTAATTTATCCTCTTGAGTTTTTTTTAGCACTCTTTAACCCTCTCATTTACCTGCCCTCTCCCTCTTTACCTTCTTTTGCTATCTATAATATTAATTTTCAGTCATGGATAGAATTATACTCCACTCATCGTCAAAAACTAAACAACGATTTAAGTATATAATTATGTAAATATATTCATCTTTCGTACTATATTCATGACTCATCTCTATCTTCTTCTCTTCTTTTAACTATCGAGTTCTTTTCGGCTTATTGAAACTCAATAGTTTATTTTATTTCTTTCTTTAACTTTGTTCTTAAACTTTAAGAGGCTTCTCTTAATTTTTATTTTTCTCTTCTATCTGAACTAATCAGATATCACTTAGAAGTGCGTTTAGGTACATATTACTAAACCTTCTCCCTTTCTAACTCTCCAAGTTAGTTTATTACTATTTATCGACTCTAAAGTTGATCGAAGCGGCTAGCAACTTCGTAAAAATAAGCCTTTGCTAAACCTTGTTTTTTATGTTATCGACTCTAAAGTTGATCGAAGCGGCTAGCAACTTCGTAAAAAATAAGCCTTTGCTAAACCTTGTTTTTTATGTTATCGACTCTAAAGTTGATCGAAGCGGCTAGCAACTTCGTAAAAATAAGCCTTTGCTAAATCTTGTTTTTTATGTTATCGACTCTAAAGTTGATCGAAGCGGATAGCAACTTCATAAAAAATAAGCCTTTGCTAAACCTTGTTTTTTATGTTATCGACTCTAAAGTTGATCGAAGCGGCTAGCAACTTCGTAAAAATAAGCCTTTGCTAAATCTTGTTTTTTATTTGATGGGTTTTCGACGCGAGCGGACTGACAGACTCCGAAAACAAGCCTACTGTCATGTACTAATCAGGTCGAGTAGTGATCATTGAATGTGAATCCTACCTGACCTAACTTCGTGAGATGTTAGTGTGATTGAATGAGGCATGTAAGTTATATGAATGTGGATAAACTTTAACCTTACAAAATTTTTGTTCTAGACCAAAAATTTTCTCGGGGTCGATGGGGAAATATAGTATTTGTTATTACAAATACCAAATAACTTACGTTTTCTTTGTAATCATAATCCATAATTCATCCATCAAAACAAATATTTTCTTGTCATGACATTTTTTACGTCAAGGCTGACAAACTGTAATTTTTCCTTCTTGTAGTCACTTAATGGCTAATAGACTAAAAAGGTTGTTCATACTTTTATTATATAATTGTTATTCACTTTTATCGATAGGACTAGCTTAATATTGTATACTATATTGTGGTTGTCTACTGATTAACGGCATTTTAAATTATAATTATAAATTTCTAAAACACACTCTCAGATTTTATCGAAGAGGTTTAATAAATTATGCTCGAATATAACTGGCTGATCAAATAACTGGCAAGATGGACTATTTTGGACTCTACAATTTGAATTCTGGTACAGAATGAGAGTGGAATGGATTTTGAACGCTGAGCTGGGTATAAAAGGCGCTGGGGGCCATCTCCGGGAGTTCAGTCTTAGACCAGTTTTTAGAAGAGTTTAGTTCTCGACGACTTTTGACGAAGAGGAAGTGCAGTACCCGCTACCCTGACTCCTTGCTGGGAGCCTGCTGCCTTGACTCCTTGCTGAGAGCCCGCTATCCTGACTCCTTGCTGGGAGCCTGCTGCCTTGACTCTTTGCTGAGAGCCTGCTGCCTTGACTCCTTGCTGAGAGCCTGCTGCCCTGACGCCTTGCTGAGAGCCTGCTGCCTTGACTCCTTGCTGAGAGCCTGCTGCCCTGACGCCTTGCTGAGAGCCTGCTGCCCTGACGCCTTGCTGAGATCCTGCTGCCCTGACGCCTTGCTGGGAGCCTGCTGCCCTGACGCCTTGTTGGGAGCCTACTGCCAGACCGCCTTGCTCGAGCTGCTGTACGACGAAGACATCGTGGAGGAGAAGGCGATCCTGGAGTGGTCTGCCAAGCCGTCCCGCAAAAGTTAATGGCTTTGGTGGCGTTGGTGGAATTGGCGGCGTGGGCCCTCGTGGTGTGTCTCCAGGAAGACCTTTGTTAACGGCTGCTGAGGAAGCCTCTCTTGTACCTCCTCCTCCGGCTCCTCTTGTGCGTGCCACAAAAGCTACACCTATGCATATTCGTTACACACACATAGGTACACAGGTATTTAAAAATGACATTAAAGTTTCTAAAAGGACATTTTCATAAAGTAAATTGTTTAAAAGATGAACGCTTCCAAAGTGGTAAAATGTGTGTGTGTGTCCCCTCTAACTTCTATAATAAATAATGGAGTGAAAAATCTAAAAAATTACATATATCTGTAGATCTTAGTATAAACTTTCAACGAAAATTAGTTTGAACGAGATCGGGTCAGCAATTTTTGATATACAGCATATTTTCTAAAACCGCAAATATAACTTTGTAATTCATACAACTACTATGAAAAACAAAGTTATTTGGCGTAGTTGTAAGAAATGTAAATAAGCTAGTTTTAAGAAATTTGCAAGTTATTTCTTTTGTCTATTAAATATACATATTATGTTATATTATTATAGTTACTTCGGAACCCTTCATGGGCGAGTCTGCCTTGCACTTGGCCAATTTTTTGGGGGGGAAAATCATCAAAATGACTCCTTTCGCTCTGGGTGTAGCGGAAAATAGTGTCAGACGAATACTGAATAAAAACCCACTCTGTTCCTTCAGTTGCCTTTGTGATCCGGGGCTGCGGTGTCTATACATATATATGTCTGTAGATCTTAGTATAACCTTTCAACCAAAATTAGTTTGAACGAGATCGGGTCAGCAATTTGTGAGATACGGCATATTTTCTAAAACCGCAAATATAACTTTGTAATTCATACAAACACTATGAAAAACAAAGTTATTTGGCGTAGTTGCAAAAAATGTAAATAAGCTAGTTTTAAGAAATTTGTAAGTATTTTTTTGTCAAATAAATATACATATTACTTATATTATATCATTATAGTTAATTATTATATATATATATATATATATATATATTGTAGTTTATTATATAAATATATAACATAACAAGTTGGAAGTATTTTTTTTGTTTTTAGTGTTTTGGTTTGTCGACTAGTGCTTTACCTAGTTACAAAAGCCTAAATGTAAACTACTTATCACCATTTACAAAATATTGCTTTTCCTGATGCAGAGCCGTTCATTTTTGAGGAGTTCTTCAGGTACTTCACCATCAGCTCAACTTCACCATATACATTTTAACAAGTATAAAGTGATTAACAACCATATTCTAGTAATCGAATCGCAACCCATAAAATACTTATAATTGAGTAGTTCCGGTAGCCGTCTGTGGTCTTCATCATCAGTTCCACTTCACCGAATGGTATTTTCCGAGAGCAACTACACAAGTTACTTTAAAAAATAATAATATTTGAAGAGTTCCCTCGATTTCGACAGGATTCCATCATCAGATCCTGACTTGATGACGATGGGACCACCTGGAAATATACCTACCAGGTGCCTTTCAAATAATAAAAATAATTTTTCAAATCGGTCTAGTTACGAGTAATCGGGGAACATACATTTAAAAAAAACCGAGTCGTTTGCACCCATTAAAAAAATCGGTATCATCTTGGGTTTAGACATTTGTTCAAAAAAGATGACAATTATTCCCAAAAAATAGATAAAAAACTTACTTTCTCAAGTTGCTCATATAAAATGCGTAAAGTATCGAAATAAGTATTGTGTAGTATTATGAATTATTTTGTGTTCGTACAGCGATCTATTTTTAGACAAATTTCTGTTGACAAGCGACATAGCGACCACTCACGAAGGCGGCTGACCGCGTATTAAAATTTCTTTACACTTTTCTGTCCAATAAATCTAAACAGTGACCAACGAAAATAACCCTTAATGCGACCAGTTAGGATTCATGCGCTGTAGCAAAATATGCGAAAAATTTAAAAGGGATTTTATTTTTTTGTGAAGCTATTTGTTACATTTTCGTTATTATTAATAGGCTCATTTTGAGGTAATTATATCTGCTAGCCTGTGGTATTTTTTAAGAATCAAAATATGTAAATGTTTAGCAGAAAAAGAATCCTAAACTTAACCCTTTTTCCTCAACTTTGTATGCAGAGGTTTTGAAAAATCGTGTTTACAATACTAAAAACCATATTTTTTGTATTTTAAACACGGCTGCTTTGGAGATAAAGAAGTAATCTATCTATTGCAACTGTTAGTTTTGTTTGAATTTCTTTATATTAGTCGGAAAAGGCACCCAAAAACAGCTTATTTACGTCAGATTCGAACTTACGTCCTTAAAATCATGAAAAACAATAAATCGTAAAATATTTCTTGGTTTTACTATGTTATTTTTGTTTTCAAATATCAGAGCGACTGTACTACTTTTGCTATAAATACATTGCTCCTTAACCACTACCTGAGTTCGTCACTAAGTAACTGGACAAGCAATGTAAAAGTAACATACGATAATGTATTACGCGGATTCATCGCGTAGTGAGGCCGCCACTTCTTGCGACGAATAAGTGATGTGCTTGTGCAGATCCACTAACGTAGGCTATCGACAGCAATGTCGACGAATGAAATATTGCTATTACAGTTTAGGGGTTTTTCAACCGACACCAAAAAAAGGAAGAGGTTATTAATTCGATGCGTATATATTTTTAAAAATGTATGATCACCGATTACTCGGAGACGGCTGAACCGATTTGGAAAATTCTTTTTTTGTTTGAAAGGATATATCTCGAAATTGGTCCCATTGTCACCAAGTCAGGATTTGATGATGGGATCCTGGAGAAATCGAGGGAACTCTTCAAATATTATAGGCACACCTATAGTGATTTGAGTATTTTTTATAGTAACTTGTGTAGTTGCATTCGAAAAGCACCGATGGCCACTGGAACTACTCAATATATAAGTAGGAATAATAAGTATTTCATGTGTTCCGCTTCGACTACTTGAAATTGGTTATTAAGCACAATATGCTCGTCACAGTGCATATGGTGAAGTGAAGCTGATGGTGAAGTACCACGAGAACTCCTCAACAAATAGCAGCCCAACATTGGGAAAAGCAATATTTTGTAAATGAATATAAGTAGTTGACATTTAGGCTCTTGTAACTAGGTAAATTAAAAATCAACCAACTTAAAAGAGTGAAATAAAAACTTTTTACCAAAAAATTAAACCGACTCCCAAAAAACACTGCAAAGTGAAAAATAACTTTAATTTCGGAATTCGGTGCCAAAAACCTTAGAATAACAACGCATAGAAGGATAGTACGAGTGCAAAAAGTGAGGCAACTAAAACTTAGCCATTTTTGGCTAACTTTGCTCGACGAGCCGTCAGTATTCAAGGTCACATTCTGCCGAACAGAGCTCGCGAGTAAATAATTTAAAACGACTGTTTGTAGCGTAAAGGGATGTCATAGTCCTTCAGGAACACAAAAAACGTGTAATCAAATTACATTTCACAAGTAAATACTTACATTTTATACATTATATTTAAGTAAATCGACCATCAAACAAAAATTCTAATAACCTAACTTATCACAATTCAATGTTGCTATCCGTGAGGAAAACAATACCCATATTGATTTCTTTTGTGCTTATTTCTGTTTAAAAAAATATAGTTTTGGCGGCAATTATGTATGCGTCAAACTAAACTATATTTATTTACAGCTACTACCTACAGTGTTTTATAACTAAAAGTTACTGTTAGTTCGAAGAGTGGCATCATAAAGATGACAATTTTATTGATTAAGATTTTTTTCATTTAAGTAACGTTCTCAATAATATTTTTCTATTTCATAAATACAACACATACTTTTAATTGATATCAAACGAGATTTTTCAAGCAATTAATACATTTCTGTAATATCATTATAACACATTACACATCAAACATTCTAAACGCAATAAACGATATCTCATTTCGTTTACCTTCCGTAAATATATGTCATATAAGTCATATTACATGAAAAAACATCATCTTATTTAGTTTCATAACATAAAATATTTGATTTGATCCAGCAACATAATAGTGCGTTTTCCCATTTTTGTGGTAATGGTACTGGTAATGGTATCACTGAAAGCTATATTTGTGTGCGTTTGAAGAACGTAGACACATTCGGCTCACGCACACAAAGAAAATAAAGTGGACACACGAAATCGCTCGTGTTTTGTTCTAGACGCCTCTTCTATGCGTTGTTATTCTAAGCCAAAAACGAAAATATAAAACTAAAGACACCGACTACTGAAATTATAGTTATTTTTCACTTTGCAGTGTTTTTTGGTAAAAATTTTTTTATAACATACGGAAACCTCAAAGAAAATATGTTTAACTTTTATTTTACATGAGATGACAGAAATAAAAATACGTTGAAAAGTCAAGTGTACAAAAAAGTAAAAAAAAAATAAACAATTTATTTTACGCCCGCAGCATGAGTAAGGAGTTCCGACGTCGCCGTCGCTACAATAGTTTATTTTTCAATCTGTCAACCGTTTTAACCCGGTTGGAAGATCGATGTAAATAATGTTTTTTTTTACTTATTTTGATGTTTTTACAGCGTAGTAGAGAAATGCGTAACCAATGTTCGTAAAGTAAGTTACTTTAATTTTAGGTTAATAATCGGTGGTGTTTTTCGGTTTAGAATTATCGTATATTATGCCTTATTCTCGTGCTGTTTCTTTATTTTTTTATGGTTTTTGTATTTTCCTTCCGTTGAAGCTTCGAATGCATTATAATAATCGGCATGATTTAGATAATATATTATATCATAGCTATATGAGCAGGCAAAATTTGATGAAGTAGTTAGTACGCTTGTCCAAGACTTGTCGGATTTTAGCTCGCAGGCCCTTTCTTACATTGCGGGTTTCGTTGTGCATGGTTTAATAAAAACTGTAAAATGTGAGCCATGCACTGGTGCGCTACTTGCCGACAAATATGACGAAGCATATCATTTTATAAAGTGTAAGGACAAAGGTGGACTTATATACCCATCTCCTGATGTCGTCATGATTTGTAAAAGAATGGAAATGATCATAAACAGCTTGTCTTACGGATGATAAATTAACAATTAAAACTAAAAATGTCAAACAGGAACTCATGGCAAAGGCTTTGCCACATTTCATAGCATTAAATGTCTTTAATAATATTAAGTTTCACCAGTTTGAGCAGTCCCCGATGAATAATCACATTATATTTCTTACCAAAGCAGTCATGGAAAAATATATGAATTTGAGATTACATTATTTGACAAAAAATGCCACCCAAGCGTCAAGTGCTACACAAATACCTCCACTTTACAGGTCAGTGAGTAAACTTAAAATTAAAGTGTTCTTAATAATAATTGTGTAATGTTATGTTCTTAATAATATGTTTATTGTTATTATAATATTTTCTGCACATGCCATATTTTATTTGGTTCATTTTCAGGTGCCCAAAAATAATTGTACAATAATAAATGGAAGAATCGATAACTTTCCGATTTAGTCAATCACTAGCGTATATGTAAAATAAATTGCTTTTGCACAGCACAACGATAGCGACCGATGTTTTTGTGTGCGTAAGTTCTACGGTGCATGGTAAATACACGCTGTGTATGATGAAATATGGTTTATTATTGATTGTATAGTACGTTCTGATTTAAGAAATGCGAGTGTGTGCGCGAGTGCGTTTCTATTGATTTTATTAAACCGCATGTGTAGTTGTTGCCCCGCCCAGCGCCTAACTGGAGACACACGGTTCCGATATAATTTCGTCTGGCATATCATATCTACTTATTTATTTTATCTATGGCTGTGACATACGGACGGACGGACAGACAGACAGACAGACATACGGACAGACATGACGAAAATATAAGGTTTCCGTTTTTTGCCATACGGCTACGGAACCCCAAAAATGACAGATGAGACAAACGGCTTACCGTGCTTTTCTTTTTTTAGATGGGGGACCACCTTGACATATCTCAAGGTCTCCCATCTACATACCGTCTTCGGCAAGCGTTGTTAACATCAAAGATCGACTCGTGTGGCTGTGATAATAGGGAAGATGCAAATATAATATTTATGAAAATTTTATGATTGAAATGTTAAAAAAATAGAAAAGAAGGGCCACTGTAACATTTTTATTTTACATAATGTTGATTTTTAACAATAATTACGAATTAAAAATGACTTGAAACGAAGCGTATTTCAAAACACCAATCAGCGTTTAGTGACGTCACTCCTGTTATAACAACTTATTTGAGGTTATGGTTGTAAAAGTGAATATTATTTTACGGGAATACTAATTGCGTTTTTTTAATAAAAATGGAAGTTGGGTTTATCAAAGCAGACTCCAGGAATCTAGGAAAGTTATTTAAGTTAAGTTATTTACCAAAAGTTAGTGTTGACATGGTTGTAACTTTTTTGTCGAAAGTGCAGAGTTTTCAAGTGTAGAAATGAAAGGGACTAAATTACTACGATATGTATAAAATCATAGTTGTTTAACTTTGTATTTTATTCAGCGGCTTCGACATATATGAGTTATTTCGATCGTTCGTTTATAAGGATATATAGACACCTGTACACCTTTATCATTGGATATTTTAATATTTTGAGAACCATGTGTTTCTGTGATTAATGAACACTGAAGATGGATCTAAAACATGAAAGACATAATAATATACTTAGTTCTTCATTAAAAAGCATTATCCTTATATTATTATAAATTTGAAAGTTTGAATGTTTATTTGTCTCTAGTATAAGAATAAATCTGAAAGAATAAATCAAAATTATACCCGGTGTATTTTCAATGCTATCAAGAATTTCACGTTTTTTCTTTTTCATTATTACTGATCTAGGTTTCAGTGGCATCATTCTGTTTTGGCATTCAAAAATATGAGGTACCACACCTTTTTTCAGGAAAAGTTTTCCTGCACACATTTTAAACTTTATCCAATTTTCGACGTCCTTCTCCAACTGTAAAATTAAAATGATGTTATAGATAAGTTTTGTAAGTATTAGGTAGGTAACGAATGTATTTTTGCATATAAGCAGATTAACTACAAAATATAACAAGTATATTCGCAGACTTACATCAAAGTGATCTTCACAGCATCGAATGGTGGTCACAATTATTCTCCAATAATTGTCATTTCTCTTTGTAGCTTGAAACCACTTTTCTTTCTCAGTTTTGGGTCAGAAGGTCCAGTCACAAACAATTTATTTGGAAACTTTGTTGAAGTAGTTGGACACATTGGTACAAAACATGAGTCACCACGGCTTTTTTCAGAATATTAGTGGTATTTTTGTAATCGCCTGATGTTGATGGATAGTCCACTTTAAATTTACACAAAAAAAATCTCGAAAGTCGAAAAAATATGCATAAGTATTAGCCAGCGACGAACAAGTACGACCAGTGACAGACAGGAATGACGTCATCGGAACTATAGGTCCTTTTTCGCGCGAAAATTTAAACTGTCAATTTCAAACCGCATTTTTTCCGATAAATTACAAAGATTTAATTTTTTAATATATTTGTGGTCTATTCTACATGGAATTCTTTAAAATGAAAACATAAATAAAAATATTGCATCTTCCCTATTTACTTTATTTTATAATTTATGTTTTTTTTTTACTAGGACTTATTAACTAGGATTATTTTTATTTTACAATGTCAAGTATTGTATCTGTTTCATTTAACTATAACTAGTGTTCATTTTTAACCAACTTCTAAAAAAGGAGGAGGTTCTCAATTCGGATGTTTTTTTTATGTTTGTTCGGGCATAGCTCCGTCGCCAACCGAATTGAAAAAATCTTTTTTCGTTGAAAAGGGTATACTTTTCAAATGGTTCCATGAAAATTTTATCGAAATCGGACAAGCCGTTTCTGAAAAATCAACAAAAGTCTAAAAAAATATTTACGTTAATGATCTCTTCGTCTACTCTGCATTGCGATTTTTGTTCGCGCGTAACTCCGTCATTTACGAACTGATTTGGAAAATTCACTGACCCACTAAAAAGCGCGAAAATAAAAACTTTTTTGCAAAAAAGTTTTTTTACTATAATTTATAACTAAGAAAAAGCGGCTGATTTTTTTCCTTGGGTGGTGGTTTGTGTTACAGGCAATTTTTACCCCATTCAAACACCAGTTCCTCACAAATTAAGAAATGTATAGCTTTTAATTCTAATTAGTTTTTTATATTATGTTTGTTATTTTGTGAGGAAAAATAAAGAGATTAATAATAATTATTATTTAGCCACGAGTTCCTCTTTTATGTATCCCTACCCGCTTACAATATTATACCTCCCACACTATCTCTTCACCACTCATGGTTGACTGGTAGAGAATGCGTACGGCATTAAGTCCACTTTTGTATACATACAAATATTTTTTGTAAATGGATTGCAATAATATTGATTCTTTATGTTTTTCGCGAATTTAAATTAAAGAGGCCGGTGTTTCCTAGCGGTAGTCAGCTGAGAAGAAACATCGAAACAAACTCACTCACTTATTTAATAGATGCACATAGAAAACTGGACATGGTCAGCCAAAATGTTTCACTATCTAATTAAATCTGAAGCTGTGGATACTAGTAGGTGTAGGAATACTGAATCTTCCTTTAATATCTTTTCGGCCGTTCTAGAAATGGGCCCGCACAAATTACAGTGAAACAGACGGACAAAAGTTTTTTTTGCAAAGGATTTGTTTGTCTTGGTATCGTGTAAATAGCTATGCAGAAAGCACAATTATTATTTTAAGGTCGCAGACAGACGTATCAATGTTTTATTTGTATATATGATTAAATATAAACATATAATATATATTATATACATATATATAATATTTCCTACACAAATACTTACATACATATATATATTACTAGCTGTGCCCGCGACTTCGTCCGTGCGGTATAGTGACTTTCGGCAGCATTTTTAATTTTTTGGCTAATTATTTTGAAAATAAGACTCATACATAATTTGAATATCGTATTTATTAATCTATACTAATATTATAAAGCTGAAGAGTTAGTTTGTTTGTTTGCTTGAACGCGCTAATCTCAGGAACTACGGTTCTGATTTGAAAAATTCGTTCAGTGTTAGATAGCCCATTAATCGAGGAAGGCTATAGGCTATATATTATAATCACGCTAATACCAATAGGAGCGGAGCACTAATGAAGAATGTTTCAAAATCGAGGGATTTTTTTCCACGCGGACGAAGTCGCGGGCGGAAGCTAGTATCTAATCAAAAGTCTAAAAAATAAGTTTCAAGCTTCTAGCTTTAAAATGACGTAATTTCCATACAAACTTTCATCCCCTATTTCAACCCCTTACAGCCTTTTTTACGCATTACAAAGTAGCCTATGTCCTTTCTCAGGCTCTAGACTATGTCCGTACCAAATTTCATTAAAATCGGTTAAGTAGTTTAGGCGTGATTGCGTAATACACAGACAGACAGAATTACTTTCGCATTTATAATATTAGCATGGATTTTTATATACAAAGCTGGTTCACATCCGATAGTCACTTCAACATTAGGTTCGGTTGAAAACCAGCGTCTGGCATTAGTGGTCTGGCATTTTGCTGAACCGAGCCTTTTTGGCGCAGCCGCGAGGCACACGTATTTTGTCTATTTTCTTCTTTGCAAATATGTACTTAAGTTTTATTTTCTGTTGTTGCTATCCTTTTGTATCCTGTCATGTGCTTTGTGGCATGTGCCGAACAAGCTTTTTTCTTTATTTCTTTACTTAATTTCCTTTTGTTGGAGATTTAAGTATATCCAGATTTATGAAATAAAATTGTTTCTAGTACGTAGATGCTCGCTAAGACGGGATTTTGCGAAATTCCCACTGGATCGGGATTTACACGGGAAAAACTTTACAAGCAAACGAAGTCGCGAGCAACTGCTAGTAAACTATATATTGATTTTATTAAATAAATAATTCGTTGCAAATGTTCACGGTTTTCGCTCCACATAAGACGCGATGCGAACTGAAATATTTATATCTCCACGCTTACAACTTTACGCTGATTCACAGATCAATACAATTTTTGTTTTAGGCATGACAATGTTAATTTAAAAAAGAACTATTAATAGTATCAATTTAAAATAATCATGTTATCTTAATCACACTAGTGACGTTATTGTAAAATTCAAGACTTCGTGATTCGTGATTCTACTGACAGCTGTCACAGGGATTAAGCTATGTTTTATGACGCATAATAAAGAAATTGATAAAAAATTAATATAAATGCAACTTACTGAATATACGTAGATCTGGTAATTTTAATCTGAAACATTTCAGTGAGGCACGCTCCATGATTTCTACAACGAAATGAAAAAATATCGGTTTTTAAGGAAAAAGTTTAATTACGTTGATATTATCGGTTACGGTATGTTCTGTGTGTACAAGTGTTGCTTCGCTGCTTTGCCTGGATATAAATAAAAAAATATTCAATTAAACGTGGTGTAGTGTGTGTGTAGAACTGTCCTAACTAGCGTCTGCCCGCGACTTCGTTCGCGTGGGAGGTCTTTCCCGCGTAAATCCCGATCCCGTGGGAATTCCGTGATAAAAAGTAGCCTCTGTGTTACTCCAAAATGTCAACTGTTCGTATATCAAATTTCATTCAGATTCGTTTACGAGGCATGCCTTTTAAGTTTTGTCGTTCGAAGAAAAAAAAAACACAACTAGAACGTTGACTAGAACCTTACAGTACTTTTTATTGTTTTTCAAAGTATTCACCACGTAGCTTAATACACTTTTTCATTCGCTCAAACCAGTTATTATAACATTTATTTCACTCTAAAGTGGGGGTGTTCAAAATGGCTGACTTGAAAGCGTCGACTGTTTCTTCACCGGACTGGAACCTTTGACCACGAAGACTTTTCTTAATTTTAGGAAATGTAAAGAAATCGTTAGAGCTTAGGTCAGGATTGTATGAAGGCTGGTCAAGAATTTATACCTTTTCCTGCTTCAAATACTCAATTGTTTGACGAGTGCTGTGTGAGCTTGCGTTGTCGTGGTGCAGGATGATGCGTCGCTTTGAGTTAGATTTTCGAAGTTCGGCGATGACTTGTGGTAAACAAACTGTGGTATACCACTCTGCGTTAGCCGTTCTACGATCTTTAAGTGCAATAGTCGCAACATGGCCGGTTTTTCCAACGAACGTGGCCACCATCTTCTTTGAAGTGCTTCGAGAACGAACAACTTTAGTCGGCTTTGGCTCGTCTTGAAAGACCCAGATTGTAGATTGTTGTTTGGAATCAGGATCGTAGGCCTATGCCTCGATTCGTCGCCACTGATGATGTCGTAGGCGTGATTTGACTCGCCTCGGTTGAATCTTTGCAGAGTTTTTTTACACCATCTGACGTGGGCCGCCTTGTGATCGTCGGAAAGTAGATGCGGTATACAACGGCAAACTAGCTTTCTCACATCAAGCGCTTCATGCAAGATCTTCTGAATGGTTGTCCCTGAGATGCCTAATAGAGCCTCTATCTTTCGATACGTCACATGACGATCTTCGAGAATTAGTTGTCTCACAGCAATAATGTTATCTTCAGTGAAGGCGGATTTTGGGTGCCCTTCGCGAGATTTATTACTAACACTAGTGTGTCCATGCT
This sequence comes from Tholera decimalis, assembly GCA_943138885.2. Taxonomy (NCBI): domain Eukaryota; kingdom Metazoa; phylum Arthropoda; class Insecta; order Lepidoptera; family Noctuidae; genus Tholera; species Tholera decimalis. The sequence goes on along the minus strand of OW964575.2, from coordinate 2,259,379 downwards.
GGAATTTTAAATACCAGCATTCTACAGTTCGCAGACATGGGGCTTCATCACAGAACACAGATGTTAGCTCTTCAAAACACTAAAGCCGTGTCAGGTCTCTTCTAAAGTTATAGAAAATTATTGCACGAATATTTTCCTTAGAAAGATTAATTTTCGTACGTAACCTGACAGATCCCAATCGACGCTGTTACTAAACAATAGCATTAATCCTAATACTTTCAACTGTTTTGAGATTCAAAATTTAAACACATTCGAATATAGAACAGTTCCAAATTCAAAATTGCCGGGAAATATGGAAACGACAGAACTTAAGAGGCATGCCTCGTAGTAGTTTTTGCGTGAAAGAGTAACAAACATCCATGATACATTCTTACATCTACAACGTGTAACAGAATAAACGCAATTCCTGAAGGTAGTTGGTTCAGAATCGGCTTCTGAATCGATTTCCGTCATAAAAAATAGGTGTTAAATTTTGACGGAAATATCTTTCATTTAACTTACAATGGAAACACAGTATCATGACAAATTAATACAATCGTTAATTCAAGGAAATACGCTCGTGTGCGTGTCAGCCGCTAACATTGCATGAGTTTATGCGTCTGCGTAAGGATATTGTATGGCACACATACGTTTTGCGTTTAGTAAGGATAACTATTTTATAAAAAATGTCTAGGTTTGGTTTCAATTTATTTAGTTACGGATGTTGTTTTAGACTTATAATTTAATATTGTAATTGGGGTGTCAGAGGTATTGCGCTTAATCTGTTACACATTGTATACATCCATTCATTAATATTAGTAAGTTTAACATGTAGAAGCACATTTATACGAGGTTTGCACTGCATTAATACAGGTGTCATACAGCTTTCCTAGCTAGGCTAATTTAATATAAAATAATAAAAGCCTTTTTTTCTGGGTGGGAAAATCCATCGTTACATGGTGGACATCCCACCCATACGCACTAAACGTTTTGGGAATACTTCCATTGTGCGTACGGCTAAGGAGTGGAATTCCCTGCCGGAGTCTGTGTTTCCCGATAGCTATAACCTAGGGTTCTGTAAGTCAAGAGTGAATAGGTTACTTTTAGGTGAGCGTGCTCCATCTTCGACCACATCATCACTTACCATCAGGTGAGATGGTGGTCAAACGCGAACCTATTATCAATAAAAAAGAAATGAGTGTGGCACTCGGGGACTGCCGCGGTAAAGCTATTGCATAGCATTTTTCAACACACTTGCTCGTAAAGTGAGCCTTATTATATCGTTCTTAGGGCCATAAACCGAACTATAACATACACGTGCATAATAATATTACACACTAGTGCATAATAGAATGATCCCTACAAAGTTAAGTTAGTACCTAACTGCAAATTATATGCGAGTAAACAGAGCATTTTCAATTTAACCGGGTAATACAGTTTTTTTTTTTTTTTTGTAAAACAAAGAGGTTTTATGCCACCGAAAATCTATTTACATTTTTGAAATAAATAAATGTGTCCCTAATTAAGACGAAAAAACATTTATTATTATCAAATTATTTATAATTCACAATAATTTCTTATAAAATATTTGCATTTTATCACAAAAATTATCATTTTGAAGTAGGCTGTATGGCTGTAATCAATCAACTTACATTTGGCGCGTGCAAAAAAAAAAAATTGCGCGCCATTTCCCAATTTTCCCCTAATTTTCATATTTTGTTTGTATCGCATTTGTTGCTGTGTGGTAAATAATTATAAAAATGTCAGGTTTTAGTACAGAAGATGAACAATTGATTGATTTAACCCCGCCAGAAATACTAAATGCAGCACAAAATGCAAACGAAAGCCTAATACCTGCAAAATCTAGAGAAAAGTATTTAGCTGCTTACGATAGTTTCCTGCAATGGAAGAGCAACAAAAAAACCCAGTCATTTTCTGAAAATGTGTTTTTGGCGTATTTCTCTGAACTCGCCAATACATACAAACCTAGCTCCCTGTGGTGCATCTATTCCATGTTAAGAAGCATGGTTAAGCTCAAACATGGTGTTGATATCAAAACGTACTGTAACCTGATGGCATTTTTGAAGAGACGCTCGGATGGATATATTGGTCGGAAATCTAAAGTTTTGTCACCAGCCGACGTTGAAAAGTTTTTGAATGAGGCTCCGGATAGTCAGTATCTAGCAACAAAGGTACGTTTCATATTTTTAATCGAAACGAATCTACAATATACAAGTGTGTAACTTTAGCATAATTTCTTAGAACTAATTAATTGATTTCTTTGCAGGTTGCCTTAATATTCGGTGTTACTGGTGCTTGTAGACGACAAGAGCTGTACAATATTACAACAAAAGATGTAGAAATCCACGGAGATATGCTTCTTGTCAAAATTACCCAGACTAAAACCAAGATTCCACGATCTTTTACAATCCAAGGAACGTTTCGTGAAATAGTGAAAAAATACCAAGATCTCCGTTCAACAAAAACAAAGAATGACCGCTTTTTCCAAAACTTTCAGAAAGGATAGGATAGTACTGCACAAACAATCGGTATTAACAAATTTGGTAATATGCCAAGAGAAATAGCGAAGTATTTAGGTTTGCCTGAGGCCGATTTTTACACTGGACACAGTTTTAGAAGAACGTCGGCTACAATGTTGGCTGATTCGGGGGCTGATATACTAACTTTGAAGCGACATGGTGGATGGCGTTCTGACGCAATCGCTGAATCGTACATAGAAGACTCAATTCATAACAAAGCAAAAATCAATGACAAAATAACGCAAGCCATTAATTTGGAGCCAAAGGCAAAAAAGTTTTGCCCCGAACCACAACCATGTACATCTACTAGCGTGAGTTATTTGGTGCCCTCTCCTTCCAGTAATTTGTATGATTTACCTTTGTCGCCGACATTTACACAAGAAGTAAATGAAGGTACTAAAGAAGTGGCAAGTACCAATGTAACACAAACTGTGAAATTGCCATCAAAAACAATCCAATATCGTTTTGAAAATTGTACATTCACCAATTGTTTTAATAATTAAACGATTTATGCAATACATATTTGTTTTTTCCTCGCAAGTGTGTTGAAAAACGTCGTATGATACACGTGTGTATTGATGATTACCGTCCTCGGCTCTCTTAAGACCCTCACCTGACGGCTCGGGTCTCAATGGCGCCTCAGCGGTAATCACCAACATTACACACTTGTACCATAATGTACTATTATCAACTTATGCAATTATAATTATTTATTTATTTTATTTCTACAGTATTTTTATTTTTCTTTGATATTAATTCAAGTTTTTTCTTTGATATTAATTTAAGTTACACTTTTTGAGCGTGGGGACCGATAAGAAATCATTTTTTTTCTTTTATTGAATAAATGAGAAGTTAATATTGTTTAAAATATTTTTATTATCTTACAATACATGTAGGTTATTCAGGATTTTTTATCATTGAAACTATAGGTTTATGGTAATTGAAATAAGAAACATAAGTTTGAGACTTCATATCCTCTAAATATCTGGAAAATACCGCGTCAATGGTGGTCCCATATTTTGTTGTGGATACGTCACACACGCATACGTCTAGTCGCACGCACACAAACACCGTGCCGTAGTCTGCCGAACTGAAACGACGTTAGACGATGCACGGCTTTCAACGCCGCACCGCTGTGCCGGTCGCAGTGAGGGGTGTTAGGTTTATTTTCATTACGGAATTTCTTGATTCGGTCGCCGCGCTCAAAGCCCGCGATAAAAGCTATGCAATAGCTTAAAAATCAAATGACTTATCCCGCTGTGGGTTAAGTGGAAGGGAGTGTCAGACTTCTACTGACTAAAAGCCCACCCTGCTCCTTCAGCTGCCTTGCGTTCCGGGACACTCCCGCAGCCCCGGCAGGCAATAATTTATCGGGATCCGTCACTAGTGCTGTAGTCTCCTTGAGGCGCTGACTTGGGCCTAGTCCTTACCGGACGGTGAGCAGGGGTCTTCGGTGGCCGGAGATCGTCTCCCGCGGATTTTACATAAGCTAACATGGACACTTATAAAACTTTAAAAGCTAGTGCACGGATCGAAATTGGTCGTTTCCTATGGAGAAGAACCGGCAAGAAACTCCACCGTTACTCTTTACAAAACATCATTTATTTTCACAATGTACCATAATAATACAGATTTAATAGGTGTAAGAGGATAGATTTGAAAATTATTTGCAAAAGGCAGAAAATACGTGTTTATTGAAAATTAATTAACGGACCAAATAGAGTAAATACAGTATGTTACCTAACAGAGGGCATTCCCGCTATCCCGTAATAGTATAGCATCCATACATGCTAAAAAAATATTACCATTCGAAAACAAAATTTTTTTTTTTTCTTATTCAAATATTCACTAAAAATGTTAAATTGATACGTAAAAGAAACACAGTAAAAGAAACAAATAAATTGCGACGTTGCCGTCCTTCAAGTACCTATGCATGTACAGAGTGTTTCTTTTACGTATCAATTTAACATTTTTAGTAAATATTTTAATATTAAAAAAAAAAACATTTTGTTTTCGAATGGTAAATTTTTTTTTTAGCATGTATGGATGCTATACCATTGCGGGTTAACGGGAACGCCCTCTATTAGTTACCATACTGTATATTGAAATCCAGGATACCGACTACAAGCAAGAAATCACAGACAGACTATTCAAATTTATTTGTATGTTAAGATTTCAAGATGTTAAACCTCAAAAACTCACCTGTATGTCACGTAGTTACTTACTTACAGCTAAGAAAAAAAACAGTCTTTTTGCAAACGGCCGCCTTCTATACAAAATGTAGGCCTTTGAGGCTTTAAAAGCATGAAAGGAGTTAGAGGAACTACGAGATATTTTGTGAAGAAAACGCACACAAAGAATAAAATACCTGAAGGGAATATGATTAGGTTTTCAAAAGAGTTTAAATACAGCCCGCTTACTTTTCGCGCGTATCTTGTATTTGAGTATGTATGTAATATTATTTATTACCTCATATCTTCAGAATCACTGAACGGATATTCATAATTGAGGTATCGGTAGATTCGTCTTAACCTCCCAAGTGTAAATATCTTTATTTTTCAAATACTACACAATTTGATTTCAAAAAGGTATATCATAATTATCATTATCATAATACTAATAATAATAAAACAATGAGAAAGTTCAAAAATATGGACTTTGCTCTTACACTTTCTGAATCCGGTGGCGTGCCAATATTCCAATATGAGACGACCGAGGAAACTAAAAAATTGTTTATTAATATTTAAACTTAAAAGCTGAAAATAAAAAGAATTATTTAAAAATCTAAAACTAAAATGCAACCCAACGAGCACATTAGTGGAAATAGCAGCCTATTTTGTTACTTTCGGCCGTAAAATAGCTTATAAACTATAAAAGTTGCTTATCTGCATCCGTAAACGTCTATAGCTATAAAAGTTACTTAAAATGCTACAAGCTGAATCAAATACTACCCTAGGCTTTACAGTAGTTCACTTTAGAACTCATTTACCACTTACACCTTTATATGAGAGTTACGAAGGTCATTATGCCACTTACAGCTGTACAGTGGTTTCCATTGTAACTTTTATAGATTACATTACTACAAAAAGGAGTTAATTGTAGATTGTTTGCAGCACCTGTACAGGAGTTATAGTAACCACTAATATACTACGACAAGTTTCATTATAGAAATAATAGATGCTCTTATGCATACTATAGTTATAAAAAAATCATCAGTGTAACTAAAAACTACATTAAATATCCTAAAAAGAAACAAAAACTGCCTTTAGTAATACAATAGTTATAACTTCTTCCTTACAGGATCAATCCATTCGCCATTTTTTACAGCCGCTTTTGTAAATATTACAAAAAAAAAAAAATGAATGGTAAACGATGGAAATTAATAAAGAAAAGTGGAGGTTATCGCAGAAAAGTACGCAAGGTTTATGAAAACCTCCTAAAATCGTCAAACATGGCTGAACATTCCAATGAATCTGCTAATCATCTAATACTAAAGTATTTTAATTTTTAAGCTTTTAATTTTAAAGAAGCTTAATCTCAACATTTCACAAATCACAAACTTAATAAAAAAAAGCCTATTCTTGGGTTCTTATTGTATAAAGATATCAGTCTCAACATTTGGATTTGGCGCAGTACCATCACAGGATCCATTAACCTCTTTAGTCAAATTACGGTTTTTTTGTGCAACGTTCTCATCATCATTAGGCAATATCTTTTCAATCGGAATATTGTCTTCGTTTGTCAAATTTTCTTTATTCTGATCTAGCGATATTTCCCATCCTGAAGGGCAGATTGACGGCTCTTCCTTGTCTGCATTTATAGTTTGAACTATTTTAAAAGACATTCTGTAATAAAACAATAATAGGTAGTTAAATGAAATGTTTAAACTTCATATTATAGTATAAGTATAGGTATAACTAAACCATAAAGTAACTGTATCTTATTTTTACCGACAACAAAATAATGTAAACTATTATTGAGACGTTTGATGATTATCTATTTGAAAAATAACCTGTATCATGTTTATGTAGAAATATCGGGTGTAAAGTCAAGTATCGTAATTAAAACACTGTAATCTTGGATTTGTTTTTAAAGTTGAGAAGCTTACAATGTCTATATTAAGTGAAAGTTTTTAAGGGTAGACCACGGATCTCCAAAATGGAAACCATTCGAATAAGTACGTAACTAGATCTTATAACCTCAAAAACAGGAAAATAGAAGCTTTTTGTGGCTGAGAATTGCACTAGGGGAACAAAAATCACTGGAAGCATTAGAAGGGTGAAAATTAGCGCTATGATTCTCAAAAGGGAAGTATTAGAGCTAAAACTGCAGGTTATGACTACATTACAATGACGCCATGATTTTTTACGAAAACTTATAATTCACCTGCAAAATTGAGTTAATATACATTGGTTTTCCAGTTAAATGTACCGGTAAACAATCGGCGACTTGCGAATAGTAAGTTATCGACACTTAAAAATACGGAAATAAAATTTATTCTGTACTAGCTTGTGCCAGCGGCTTCGCCCGCGTGGGAAGTTTTTCCCGTGTAAATCTCGATCCCGTGGGAATTTTGCAAAATTCTTTCTTAGCGGATGCCTACGTCATAACATCTACCTGCATGCGAAATTTCAGCCCGATCCGTCCAGTGGTTTGGGCTGTGCGTTGATAGATCACTATGTCAGTCAGTCAGTCAGTCACCTTTGAGTTATATATATATAGATAACAAATAAAATATATCACATGTTTTTTGTGAATTTTTTAAATATCATAAAAGCGCGTTAAAATTACTCGAAAATTATCTTATATATCTACAGTAAACTGGACAGCGTTTAAAGTATCTTTATATATCTTGCTAATACAGAATACAAACTTTTACTTAAGTACTTTTGTTTTATTTTCATGATGGCGACGAAAACACTTTACCAAAATATTACAAATAATGTCAACTGAAGATATACAATAAAGAACTATAATCATTTCATTCGTTCAAATTAGTTCAAAATCATTTAAAAGTAGCGCTACGAGAGCTTTAGTATAGCGTTAATAAATCGTTATAGCTATTGAGGAACCTTTATGCAACCGTTGTGCAGGTTAAATAGAACTTTAGGCTGCATAAAATGGCGCCCAAATAGCGCTAAAGCGGCTGCTTTAAAAGCCTGTAGTAGACGCTCTAGCGCTTACGTCTAATACCATAAGTAATAATCGGATACGCTCCAAAGCCCTAATGCAGCCCATTTGTGCTAGTTGGTAAGGAACAAGCACATTTTAATTTTAAAAAGTGACAAGCAGAGCATAATAAAATTTAAAAAAAATTGGATGGGTACTTTTTTATGTGTGTTAAAAAATAGGGCTATTGCCTGCCGGGGTTGCGTTAATGTTCTAACGAGATACCGCGGCCCCGGAACGCTTAAAATTAAAAAAAATACGTATTTTATTTTATTTTATTTGGAAAAAAAAACGTCATTACATTAAACATAATAATAATGAGTTATATAAAACTAAATCAATATAATAACAACAACATTTTCCACATATTATTTAAAAGGTATGCTATGATGAAGAGTCAAGTTAAGTATAATCCATATTCAAGTAAGCTATTATATTTTTATAACGCTACAAGCTTTCGAATTAGTCAGTCACTTCAAGATGACTTGTATCTAATCTATTCAGTACCTTAATAACTCTAGTTCTGAAAGCATTTCTACTTAGCAAAAATATATCAATATCCATAAAGTGTTTATTATACATATGAGTGAGACGCTGCAGGGGTGCACGTTTACCCGCGTTTTTCCGATGTGATGCCTGATCAAACAATCGGTAATCGCGCACTCCACGTCGATGAATTAATCTAGGAACTACAAGTTTTATGTGGTTACTAAGGTCTATACAATTTAATTTATTATAATTAACTAGAATACTTAGTTTCGCTTTCCTCTACAGCATTGCTTATTTTAGTTGTTTCAATATCTATGTATTATCTTTTTATAATTTTATGTCCAAGAACTGGTTAGAGGAGTGTCAGTCGCCCACCAGCGAAATGGGCAGACGACATTGTTACCATCGTGGGTATACCCTGGATGAGACTGGCACAGGAACGTGGAGCTTGTCACAAGCGGAGAGAGGATACACCCAGCAGTGGGGGAAGTCAGGCTGTGGATGACGATGATGAAATGAAATGAAATATTTATTTTGTAAATTGGTTATAAATAACACTTTTACATTTCATGTTTTTTTGCGTGTTTAGTTTTTTTTTTTATTACTGATGACCTTGACCTTAATCTCGCCTGATGGTAAGCGATAGATGAGGTCTACGATGGGACGAGCGAGCCCAGAAGATGCCTATTTACTCGTGCTTTGAAGGCTGAAAGGTCATAAGTGGCAGGGAACACAGAAGTTTACCTAGATGAGGCCTGAACTGACAATTCTGAGAAGAAACACCGAAACAAACTCAGAGGTCAAAGTCTCTTTTAAAGTCCAGACAATTTGTATTTGTATATGAGAAGCATGTAGGTCTGTGGTATTCTTTTGAGGAAATAACCACGCTTTGAGCGGACCTGTCCAGACAGTGCAAGCATTTGTCAGTTATCGTGTAGCTCAACTTAGAAGTTAAGGAGCTCAACAATTTGACGAACAATACCAAAAGAAGGACATTTGGGAGATGATGTATTTAATCATGATTGTTATCTGTTTTTGTTTCCATTAGTTAGTGGAAGTAGATTGCGGATTCGGGCTCGTCGAAAAACATCGTGAGGAAATCGGCATGACCTTTTTTTCCGGAGTAAGAGCGAGAGGGAGTGTTAGACTTCTACTGACTAAAACCTCACCCCGTTCCTTCATCTACCGCGGTATATCGTTAGAGTATTCCCGTAATCGCGGCAATAGCCCTCAGGCTCCATCAATGCTGGTTGCTCTTTGAGGTGCGCGTGGAATGCGACGCACCGTTAAGAGGAGGCTCCCTAAATTGTATGTAACTTTGCGTTAATAATCTGAAACAATCACGCATACAATCAAAATGGAACTTTAGTATATGATTTATTGGATCTTTTTCTTTACATGTCTAAGACCATTTATGTAATTGGAACATTTTCGCTCTATTATTTTTTAATCAAAAAGCATGTCTTTTTTAAAGATTGTTCAAAATTTAATCGAGATTACTCGGCTTTTATGTCTAAATTAGTATTGACAGTAAGAAAATATAGTTTATTATCCAAATATAAGATATTTTTTCTCTAGATTAATTATTACTTTAGTTATTAACGAAATAAGAATTGAGACTTACGACATTTAGTTTCGAACCCGAACATGGTGAAAGAGCGCACGCGATATTCAACTCTATTACTGGTGCGTTAGCGTTTAGCACACAATAGCCTAGCCGGGGGTGCATGGGGGCGGAGATTGCGTGAAAATAATTTTAGAGTGCCTGGTCTTAACCCGGGCCTGATCCTTACCGGACGGTTAGCTACCCCTGCTCGTCGTGACATGTAACATCCACTAACCATTACTGGGTTCGCGTGATGTATTTTTTTTTAAATTCAGAATAGGATCGCGTTTGACCACCATCTCACCTGATGGTAAGCGATGATGTGGTCGAAATTGAAGCACGTTTGCCTAGAAGTAACCTATTCACTCTTGACTTGAAGACTCCCAGGTTATAGCGATCAGGAAACACGGACTCCGGAAGGGAATTCCACTCCTCAGCCGTACGCACAATGAAAGTATTCCCAAAAGGTTTTGTGCGTATGGGTGGGTTGTCCACCGTGTAACGATGGCGCATCGCCGTTTGTCTTGTAGTCTGATGATGAAACGGTATTAGATTATGGCCCATTGTCTCTCACAGAGAGAAGGCCTTCAGATTTTTCGGTTCTAGGACATACCTGTGTCCTTACAATATTTTTCTTCACCGTTTTAAGAGTAGTGGTGATGACGGTAATTAACCTACGACCTGCAACGTAAGTCGTACCTATAACCACCGCCCCACCACTGTTCTGAAATGTTAAATGTAAAAAAAAAAATGTTAAATACTTGAATTCAGCTGCATCCATTTAGACTTGAAACCGCCATGCTTTGCGCCAAGTAACTATAGAGTGTCAACTTATACTGGTCAAACTGGTCTGTTAAAGAGGCCGCAGTTTCCACAGCACCATTCATTCGTTTACAAAGTAAGTCTTTCATTCACTATCATTCAGTCGGTCTTCCATTCAGGCTTGCCCGTTCAGGGATGTTGTTGTGACATATTGTGGGAGACTTATTAATAGTGTACGTCGATTTTGAATGCATTTTAAAGCGTTTTCAACCGACGACAAAAAAGGAGGAGGTTATCAATTCGACGCGTATATATATATATATATATTTTTAATGTATGATCACTGATTAATCGAGGACAGCTGAACCGATTTGGAAAATTCTTTTTTTGATTGAAAGGGTATATTTCGAAATTGGTCCCATTGTCACCAAGTCAGGATCTGATGGTGGGATCCTGGAGAAATCGAGGGAACTCTTCAAATATTATAGGTTTGGGTATTTCTTATAGTATCTTGTGCAGTTGCTCTCAAAAAGTTCCATTTGGGAAAGTGGCACTGATGATGAAGACCACAGATGGTGGCCGATATTTCTCAATAATAATTATTTCGTAGATTCGATTAGTTGAATGTGGCTTTTAAGCACAATATATTCGTCACAATACATATGGTGAAGTGAAGCTGATGGTGAAGTACCAGGAGAACTCCTCCACATTTAACGGCACAATATTGGGAAAAGCAAAATTTTGTAAATGAATATAAGTAGTCGACATTTAGGCTCTTGTAACTGGGTAAATTAAAAATCGATCAACTAAAAAGAGTGAAATAAAAGCTTTTTACCAAAAAATCAGCTTCTTATTATGTTATTGTATAGAGTTATATATATATTATTAATTTATCTGAGAAAGAATACAATTTTAATTTAAATAAAAACCCTAAACTACATATACACACCTAAAAATAAACTAAAATATTGCATCCAGAAATTCGTGCGCATCGCTGTCCACTGGCAATGTGCCCAAAAGACTGGCGGCATTGCCACGTTGTATGGCAATGCTTAACCTCTGTCCAAGGTAAAAGCCAGCCCTTGGGTCACGCGAAGTGTCAACTAGGCGTCTGGACAGATCTTTAAATAATTTGTGAGCACTCGGACCCCACGACCCCAAGGTTTCAACCCCAAACGGCTCGAAAATATAACTACCAACAAGGTTATTATATTTCCGCCGCTTGAGGTTCTCAGCAGCCGCAGCGGCAGCGCCAGCGCAACAAGATGAGCTAGGAAGATGGGATGGCGCAAGAGTATCGACACAAGTTGCGTCCCACACTAAAGGCCTACCCATCTTCCAAGGAAATAAAGACATACCGTCCGGTCTTTTGCCATCGTCGCGTGCCAGGCCATTTGGTTCTAAAACAGCTGGAACGCCGACAGTGACAAGAGCTCGTCGGATAATGTCGTTAATATTCGCGTGCCGTGCTATGCGACCCGCGCTGCGGCCGCATGAAAGGCCGTGGTGACCGAGGCTGTTGACAACTTCGCCACAGTGACAGCGATGAGCAGAACAGCAGGGAGCACCTAATCGAAGGGAAGCAGCGAGGCGGAAAGTAGTATCATCGAACAAGGTGCCTATGTTCGATGACGGAAGTGCATGGAGCCAGAGACCCGACTCCCATTCACCCACAGCCAGCAGGCGCGCACGCTCTGCAGCCGAAGCAGATGTGGCAATAAGGTCACTCTGAACTGCTCTACAGAGCGGCTCATCCCACCGCCTCTGAGATGATGGATTGTCGGGTGGATTTAGGTTCGGGCAAGCGAGTCTCCAGGTATCTATAGCCTCGGTGAAATACGGCACATTGAAATCAACCAGTGATGGAGCTAGGATATTCCTGATTAATTTCTCAGTGCCGTGTACCGAGGATACAAAAGCCGGTAGACTGATACTTACTAGTATCAGTCTACCACCCACCCATACCACCCATACGAATGGGAAGAGTAGCTTGTGCCCAAGCTCGGTCGTCCATAGCCACATTTAAAATTCCTGTCAGAGTTTGACGAATAATTTGGTCCATTTTTTCCAAAAGGTGAGGATGATGCCATAGATGTGAAGAACGAAGAAAATACATTAATTTGGGTCCAAAACAACAGTAACGAATTAAGGTGATGGCCGAATGCATATTAATTTGGTATATCCTGTCCAAGATGTCATTAAAATTTTGTATTTTTTCCTCGACAAAATCGGGAAAGGAATTCTCATAAATTGGAGACCCAAGAAGACGAAGAGAACTTTTTTCCACAATTTGGATATCTGGGGCTATTGCGTTGAATTTTGAAAGTGTCAGTTGTCTGTCAGTACTGTCAGATATAAATAGTTCACACTTCGAAAGGTTGAGGTCCAATCCTATGGAATGGAATTGATTTATTAAAAACTGTAGATCATCTAATACCGTGTCTACATCGCCTCCCAGGGTTCCATCATCGAGATACCACACATTAAATTTCGAATTTAACTGTCGAATGATTGGGTTAATGGCTAAACTGAAGATCGCTGGCCCGAGGGGATCACCTTGTTGACAGCCAACAGCTGATTCCAAAAGGTTTTCCTTATAAAGTAATTTAGTCGGATGTCTGTAACATTGCCAAAGAAAACTAAAAATTTGTGGTACTTCTTTTTTAGTTTCTGCCAACAAAGTGTCCCTATTGACTGAATTAAAAGCATTTTTAATGTCAACCTTCAAGATGACCTCTCCTTTACCTGAATTTAAATAGGTCGTCAAGGCATGTACGGCAGCCTCACAACCCCCTTTGGAGCCGTAACCCAGTTGCAGGGGCTGAAATTTGGTCGAAATATCCTCACCATAAAATTTAGAGCAGATCTTGGCTGCCATACGCCGGTAGGTAGTTCCCACGGCAATGGGACGAATGCCGCCATCCCTCTTGCGTAGGGCACATAGATTGGCCCCGTACAAGATATCGGTGACGGCTTCGTTCACCCGGCCTGAGAGCATAAGATTAATCAGAGCCGTTAGCTCCTTCAAAAGCAACTCACCAGCCTCTCCGGCGCCTGAGCTGAGTAGGTCCTTCAGGTGCTGCGGACTCAGCCCATCGAGGCCGCCAGCAGAGCCGCTTCGGAAGGAACAAACGGCTGTGATCACCTCTTGACCTGTAACGGTGAGGGTGTTTATGTCCTGATCGGGGGGGTCGGGAAAGGAAAGACCATCCGCTGGGGCAGGGTGTTTGCTCCCCAGAGCTGCGAGAGTATCTGGAGAGTATGGGGCCACCACATCACTACTAAAAAGTATCCTGGCAGCTCCGCCAATGTCACCTTCCCCCAATTTAGATTCGACTAGGCGGGATATACTTCTTGTGGAAGTAACCCTCTGTGTCGGTAATTTTGCATCCTGAATATGGGCCGAAATAGTACAATTTTCTTTAATTTGTGAAGTTAAAGTTTTTTTGGTTGCCAAATTTTTTCGAACATGTAGTATCCTATACGGGAAGGTAAGCAGATGTTCCCAGGCACTTTGAGAATTCTCGCGAGCGGCAAGGCGAACGCATCCTGCTAGGTTATGCGCCACTACAGGTCTAGCGCCGCGGGGAATTCGCTTTAAAACCGGAACAGAGTTTTTGAATTTTGAAAGGGTTTTCCAAAACGGATCCAAATTGGAAAATGATGTAGGTGTTAAAGAAATGACGGGGTCTGAAGTAGATACATTGGGTGGTTTGTGTACCTTCCCAATATGTACTTTCAGACCCCGCTTACCTTTAAAAAACCGTGCCTGGGTGCACAGAGGACACCTCTCCAGAATATTTAGTGATGTTGAAGGTTGATCAGCACTATTACACAACACATCACTGCTGCCACTCGACATTAATCAGATTATGTAACAAAATTAAACTTAGTAACTAAACTAGTAAATAAATTAAATTAAATAATAAAAATCTAAGGAAAAACACTGATTTAAAAAAAACGTCAATAAATGACACCACGCGTCAAAAACTAGCGCAGTCGCGGTGGTGGCTTAGGGCGCCGCGAGGCCAAAGAAGGCATTTCGGCGGCGCCCTAGATCAAAATTGCCGGATGGCACGCGGCTGGTGTTATGTCTACGGTGTCGCCTCCAGGATCCTCCTCCTCGTCGTAATTTTATAACAGTCTATCTTCACTGAAGTTATCGAGCGAAATCGCTAGTCTAGCTTTTTTATATCATCTGCTTAGCCTTTTTCCAATTTTGGGGTCAGTTTCCACCAAATAGATGCAGCTGAGTACTAGTGGTTTAGTGGAATTACTGCATATCTAAATAATTATTTCTTTCTTTCTTTGTCTGACCTCCACAGCCCATATCTGGGTAACACAATACCCCTTAGCAAGGCTGGTGTTAGATGATGATTATTATTTCAAATTTTTTGATAAAAATAGTCGGTGCCTACAAAGAAAATACAAAACTAAAGACACCGACTACCGAAATTAAAGTTATTTTTCACTTTGCAGTGTTTTTTGGGAGTCGGTTTAATTTTTTGGTAAAAAGCTTTTTTTAGTTATAAGTATAATATGTGTGTGTGTGTGTGTATTCATGTATTTTTTTTGTGTTTTTCTTTCTACAAGTTAGGTAATTGTTCGCAGATTTGAGCCCAGGTGACCTCTCAAAACGGTTAAAAACCTCGTAAGGAAACAGAAATATTCTAAGATCGAAAATCCGAAAACATGCGTTCCATACGTTCAAAACATTTTGGGAATACATTCATTGTGAGTACAGCTAAAGAGTGCAATTCCCTGCCGTAGTGTCTCCTGGTAGCTATAACATATTATAGGGGTCTTTAAGTCAAGAATGAATAGGTTACTTCTAGGTAAGTGTGCTCCATCTTCGACCACATCATCACTTACCATCAGGTGAGGTAGTGGTCAAACGCAAGCATATCTATACTTATAATAAATCTGTAGAGAGGTCAATTCTGTACATGAAATATATTTACAAAATAACTATCAGGGGGTGATTAGGGATCGATACTGATGCCAAAAATGCAATCAGTGAAATTTTTGTCTGTCTGTCTGTCTGTATAACCGTTATAGAAACAAAAACTACTCGACGGATTTTAACGAAACTTGGTACAATCATTTTTCATACTCCTGAGCTGGTTATAGTATACTTTTCATCACGCTACAATCAATAGGAGCAGAGCAGTGAAGGGAAATGTTGGGAAAACGGGAGAAGTTACTCCATTTTTTAAGCTTCCGTCGCGAGTGCAACCTTAATGGTTAAAGCTACACAGAAATCATTTATGACGGAAATTTTCTCCTTAAAATTATATAAAAAATATCCCACGACAGCATATATCTATTGTTTATGGTTGACTCACAATAACACGTGTAACTCCCGCTAACTTAGCAGTTCGAAGCTTTCTGATTATTATTCTGCTCCGAAATTTAAAACCACCACAACTTTGCAATGGAACTCGGCTAAAAGTAACCCAGTTGCAACAAAATATAATCGAGGCTCAAATTTTAACAGGTTGCGGTGCAGGAGAAACCGTCTTTATTCCCAGAATTCCCATAATCTATACTTATAATAAATCTGTAGAGAGGTCAATTCTGTACATGAAATATATTTACAAAATAACTATCAGGGGGTGATTAGGGATCGATACTGATGCCAAAAATGCAATCAGTAAAATTTTTGTCTGTCTGTCTGTCTGTCTGTCTGTATAACCGTTATAGAAACAAAAACTACTCGACGGATTTTAACGAAACTTGGTACAATTAATATTCATACTCCTGAGCAGGTTATAGTATACTTTTCATCACGCTACAATCAATAGGAGCACAGCAGTGAAGGGAAATGTTGGGAAAACGGGAGAAGTTACTCCATTTTTTAAGCTTCCGTCGCGTGTGCAACCTTAATGGTTAAAGCTACACAGAAATCATGTATGACGGAAATGTTCTCCTTAAAATTATATAAAAAATATCCCACGACAGCATCTATCTATCTTTTATGGTTGACTCACAATAACACGTGTAACTCCCGATAGCTTAGCAGTTCGAAGCTTTCTGATTATTATTCTGCTCCGAAATTTAAAACCACTAACTACAACTTTGCAATGGAACTCGGCTAAAAGTAACCCAGTTGCAACAAAATATAATCGAGGCTCAAATTTTAATAGGTTGCGGTGCAGGAGAAACCGTCTTTATTCCCAGAATTCCCATAATCTATACTTATAATAAATCTGTAGAGAGGTCAATTCTGTACATGAAATATATTTCTAAAATAACTATCAGGGGGTGATTAAGGATCGATACTGATGCCAAAAATGCAATCAGTTAAATTTTTGTCTGTCTGTCTGTCTGTCTGTCTGTCTGTCTGTCTGTCTGTATAACCGTTATAGAAACAAAAACTACTCGACGGATTTTAACGAAACTTGGTACAATTATTTTTCATACTCCTGAGCGGGTTATAGTATACTTTTCATCACGCTACAATCAATAGGAGCAGAGCAGTGAAGGGAAATGTTGGGAAAACGGGAGAAGTTACTGCATTTTTTAAGCTTCCGTCGCGTGTGCATCCTTAATGGTTAAAGCTACACAAATCATTTCATGACGGAAATGTTCTCCTTAAAATTATATAAAAAATATCCCACGACAGCATATGTCTATCTTTTATGGTTGACTCACAATAACACGTGTAACTCCCGATAGCTTAGCAGTTCGAAGCTTTCTGATTTTAATATTTGTCTACTCTTACGTTTATAACACTCTCAGTCACCACTAATTGAAAAAGTTAACATTATTAACTATTCCATAAAAAAGAATCATATAAATCGGTATAGAAACACCAAAGTTATACATGAAATACGTTTATAATAAGCCATCGCGCGTGAATACTGAATCATGCTATAAGGATTATTTTTGAGAATCCGTCGCCGCGCTCGACGCGTCTCGCGGCAAAGGTATAAAAAGGCGGGGCGTCCTAGCGCGAGCTTCTTCAGCTATCCCGTCCGATTACCATATATAAAATACTTTATTTTCAGACCAAAGTCCATGTAGAGATACATTTACACATAAACAAAAAATAAACACACAAATCTATAATTATGTATATAAAGAAAGTCGTGTTAGTTATACTATTTATAACTCGAGAACGGCTGAACCGATTTAGCTGAAAATTAAAAATTAGAACCAGGAGACGGGCATAGGATATTTTTATCCCGGAATTCCCTTGGGATCGGGATTTACGTGGGAAAAATCTCCCACGCAAACGAAGTTGCGGGCAAAAGCTAGTACCAAATAATTTTCAATTCCAATTTAAAAGAACGCATTTCCCAGTATCGGTGTGTTATGCAATGACAATTAATAAGGCTCAAGGGCAGACTTTTCGTGTTGCTGGAGCAGATCTCGGTGTCAGTTGTTTCTCGCATGGTCAGTTGTACGTCGCTCTTTCCCGGGTTAGCAGTTCTAGAAATCTTTATGTTCACGTGCCGGACAGGTCAACTTTCACCATAGTTTACCCGGAAGCTTTGCGCTGAAGTATTTTCGTTCTATAGGTACTTAAGCCTCATGTGAACGTGATCTAAACAATATTACCAATACATTAACTTAATAACACACAAGGAGTTACACGCTGACGGATTCGCGGGCACAGCTATTAACAATAATATTGTGCGGTTCGGTATTACGATATTTTTCAACAGTATTATAGATTGACATATTATATTTCCCTACTAAATTACGAAAGTTAATCTGTCTGTTACATCAAAATCACTGAACCGTGAGGAAGGACATAGGCTACTTTTTTTTTTACGAAAAACGACGGAAACCTGGACGAAGTCGCGGGCAACAGCTATCTATACTAATAATATAAGGCTGAAGAGTTTGTTTGTTTGTTTGAACGTGATAATCTCAGGAACTACTGGATCGAATTAAAAAATTATTTTTTAATTAAATAGTCAATTTATAGAGAAAGGCTATATATAGGCTATATATCATTACGCTAAGCCCAATAGGAGCGGAGCGCCAATGAAAAATGCTTCAAAATCGGGGTAAAATTTAACGTTAGCCCAAAGTAACTATTCCACGCGGACGAAGTCGCGGGCAAAAGCTAGTCATTAATAAAAATAGATATCCCTACCCGCACTGGGCCCTTGTGGTGGATTACGGCTCATTACCTCTCATAGAAAGGAAGCCTTCTGATGTTTCAGTTCTAGGACAAGGTTTCTTCACGATATTTTCCATCACCGCTTTAAAATCAGTACGTCGATTCTGCAAAATTCGAACAACAACTCGCATCTCACATAGCTATTCAGTGTCACTTTGCTTATGGTTCAAAGTGACCTTGATTTTGCATTCTGTAAACAGCGTCGAAGTGACGTAGGAATTACCTTACCGAATGCCATTTCTCACGTCATCTCATACTTTATCTGTCAAAATTTTTAGTTTAACTCGCTGAGACGCTCGCAAGGGTAGCGCTAGTGTAAATTCGAATTAACAACCGAGTTTTTAGAATGCCAATCAATAAACTCACAGCGGATTCAGATTCGAAGTTTAGAGTGAGGTCTTACAGAATAACACAGCAGTGGTGATAACGATAATTAACCTACAACCTGCAACGTAACTCGTACCTATAACTACTGCGCTACCACTGTTCTCAAAATGTTAATTACTTGAATTCAAATGTATCCATTTAGGCTTGAAACTGCCATGCTTTGCAACAAGTAGATAGTTACTCTATAGAGAGTGTCAACTTATACTGGTCAAATTGTTCTGTTAAAGAGGCCTCAGTTTCCACAGCACCATTCATTCGTTTACAAAGTCGGTCTTTCATTCACTTTCATTCAGTCGGTCTTCCATTCAGGCTTGCTCGTTCAGGGATGTTATTATGGCATATTGTGGGAGTATTACTAATAGTGTACGTCGGTTTTGAATGCATTTTAAAGCGTTTTTTGGGTTTCGTGCCTTTAAAAATTATTGACCACCATCTCACCTGATGGTAAGCGATGATATGGTTGAAGATAAGGCACGCTTACCTAGAAGTAACCTATTCATGCTGCTTCTGGATACAGCTGAGTAGTAGTGTTTCCTCCACGACCCAGCGGCTGGGTATCAGATCCTCTCCTCATTCAGATCCAAAGGTTGTCTGTAAAAAATCGCTTTTAGCGATAAGACCCCCCATTGTATCCCCTTTTTAGTTGTAGAGTCCTTATTGTTTTACTGTTATGATGTACAATAAAGAATATATCTATCTATCTATACCCCTGGCAAGTCTAGTGACAGATTTTCTTGTTTCTGACTACCGGTAACGACTGTCAAATATTGTGTATAAATTATAGCCGAGACACGGAGGACAAGTATTTGGTAAATGTCTCTTTTATAGAAAATAGGTAGATATAATATTTATATTCTGGGACACAATTTTCTTTCAAAATAAAATATTCAAATATATACAAGATGGTCAGAAGAAGGCCAAAGTATTTTCCCTCCATATTTTGTTTTCATGCATATTTGATAAGTTTATTTTATTTACAGCCTGATTCAATCCCGGCCATACCTCAAACTTTTTATAAAAACATGGAAAAAGGTTTTTATTTTGCTTATGTTGGTCAACTTGTATTTTTCTATGTGCTGTAGCAAATTGAAGGGGAGTTCGTGGCTTCATAATAACAGATGCATGGCTCGTCTTCGAGGTTAAGCAATGCTTTCCGAGGTCGGTACATCGGACCATCCTAACATATCCAGATTACTTATTTTATTGAATTACTTACTATTTTTTTATTGAAATTGGAAACCATTTATTCGATGATAAACACACACAACAACAAACAATAGAAAATTAGAAATATAAAAAAGTAACATTAAGAATTTCGCTGAGCGTGTCTACACCGAAAGGGTTACCAACTCAGCATTTACTGGGCGAAAGACACACAGCGCTGGTTTTCAGTTGGCACCCAGCAGTGACACACGGGCGAGGGTAGGTAAACTAATGTTAAAGAATCTGTAGTGTATTAATTACATAAATAAAATAATATTGAAAGGTGTAATATCGTGTTACGTGCTAAAAATAAAAAAAAACTTGATTTAATCAGCATATAAGTTTATTGACTTCAAAAGAAACGTTTACTTCTGAGTTTGTTTCGGTGTTTCTTCTCAGGATACCTAGGAAATTTCCTCATTTCAAATTATTCCTCTCTTTAAACTGAACAAAAAAGACGCACATGAAAACTATTATTTAAAACCTATTTATAAACAGAGGTCCAGTGGTTGTGAGCCCGACTTACGAGTTGTAGGACGTGAGTTTAAACCCAGTCTGGCACATTTCGTTTGATAAGATATATCATCACCACTGTTCTCAAAACGGTGAAAGAAAACATCATGAGGAAACCGACATGTCCTGGAGCCAAAAATTGACACCCACCACCCCGCACTGTGCCGCGTGCTGGACTACGGCGCATTGACACCCACCACCCCGCACTGTGCCGCGTGCTGGACTACGGCGCATTGACACCCACCACCCCGCACTGTGCCGCGTGCTGGACTACGGCGCATTGACACCCACCACCCCGCACTGTGCCGCGTGCTGGACTACGGCGCATTGACACCCACCACCCCGCACTGTGCCGCGTGCTGGACTACGGCGCATTGACACCCACCACCCCGCACTGTGCCGCGTGCTGGACTACGGCGCATTGACACCCACCACCCCGCACTGTGCCGCGTGCTGGACTACGGCGCATTGACACCCACCACCCCGCACTGTGCCGCGTGCTGGACTACGGCGCATTGACACCCACCACCCCGCACTGTGCCGCGTGCTGGACTACGGCGCATTGACACCCACCACCCCGCACTGTGCCGCGTGCTGGACTACGGCGCATTGACACCCACCACCCCGCACTGTGCCGCGTGCTGGACTACGGCGCATTGACACCCACCACCCCGCACTGTGCCGCGTGCTGGACTACGGCGCATTGACACCCACCACCCCGCACTGTGCCGCGTGCTGGACTACGGCGCATTGACACCCACCACCCCGCACTGTGCCGCGTGGTGGATTATGACGCATTTCCTCTTATAGGAGGCCTGTGTGCAGTAGTGAGAACATTATAGGTTGGATTATTAAATTGTTATTATTTATAAACCAAATATCATATCGCGTTTTATGTTCAATGCAATCAAAAAATAAACTCTTATGTTGGTATGATATTTCAGCTTCGTCTATCTCACAGAAAAGCATCTGCGCTATCTCTAGTAAGTATTCTCGATGTCCACAGACTAGATATTAATTAAGTCTAAGTGGTCTTCAACAAATTATCTCTAGAAGATTGTTTAGCAGCGTGAAATGTCTTTGTTCAAGTTATATCCACTTTTAAGACAATTAAGTGAGACCTAGATAATGTAAAAGGCTTTCTATATTAGGAATTGTCTGTTCTTGTTATGTTTAAGCTTGATAGTTGAGGAATGAGACCTCGTTTTGACTGACCTTCACAAAAATAGTGTGTCTGATATTCTCTGTAGGGTTGGACAGAGTTGTATTATGTTCCGGCACGAACCTAGATTGTACGGGCTTTATTTTAATTTATTCTTTGAAAATAATATTTGGTGTGTGTGTTGTTAATCTTATAATATGAGTTAAGTTACTTGAATTAAATGCATTTTATTTTTATTTTATTATTATTTATTTAATAGAGACGTTGATCAGTTAAAATATACCGACCTCATGTAGACAAATTCACGAAATAAAAACGTTTTTTACAAAAAATTGAACCGACTTCAAAACTTACAAAAAAAAACTTGCACTACAAAGAGGGAAATAACCCTAAATATTGTTTTATTGGATGTCTAATTGCGTTAAAAATAAGGGCTCACATGGCTGAAGTCGGTGCCAAGCCAATGAATAGTTTTGATAGGCAAAGAACGCCGCATTATCGGGCACACCCGAGGTGATGAAATCTATTCATTTATCTTAACCTAGCACTTATTTTCTTATCTCATATCTCCAAAAGTCTTCATCAGAACCTAATGTGTCATGTATTAAAACCTTCCTTGGAAAATTTGCTTTCAAACAAAGAAAACGCGATCGAAATCGTGTCAGTAGTTTCTGAGAAAATCGCGGATATACAAATATACATAGACATACATATATAAATACAAACATACATACATACATACTGATCGAATACAGAACCTCCTTTTATGAAGTCGGTTAAAAAATACGTGTATTTATAACGTATTTCAATTTATAAATACAATTTTATAGAAAATTATTAAAAGACTTCATGCTGTGGGTGGAACGGAAGGGAGTGTCAGTCTTCTACTGACTTAAAGCCCGCCCTGTTTCTTCTGTTGCCCTTACGTTCCGGGGCGTATCGCGTTAGAACATTCCCACAACCCCGGAAATAGAAGGGGTAACTTGTTTATGACTAAAATTGTATCTGGCAATGTCGAGCTATATGTGTGAACAATATTTGTATTGTTAATTATTGTTCTTAAAGAAAGTGGCATATTATGTTTTTATTGAGATAAAAGTATCTTTACACCTTATCTACATTATTATTCTATGTTGCACAAACAAACGATTTATTCTAAATTGTATATGTTATTTTAAAATATGATGTATGTTATTTAGCTTAATGATTTTTTTTTTTTTTTTTTTTTTTTTTTTTTTTTTTTTTAGGTAGGGCCACTTGTAGATCAGCACACTAAGGCTGTGAGTCTACTTAACCGGACTTTCCTGTGGTGACCTCTAATAAATTAAAGGCCCCCAGCCAGGGCTTACAAACTAAAATATACTTAAAAACTAATGACCGCACGCTAAGGGCACTCCCTGTGGAGTACGGGCCTCGGCATAGCGGGGTCATTTTGGGAGGGCAGCAAAGGGACAGGCTGGGTCATATTATTTTCGGGAGTATTTATTGCTACTGGCTCAGCATCGCGGGCTGGCTCGTTTGGCAAAGGTCGGGGAGGATTTTCATTACCAGTACGCGGACGTCGCGATGGGCCTCGTCGGCGAGGCCGGAATAAGGAACGCGTTCTGTATCTGTGTCTTCTAAGAGTGCTGGTTTCCCTACTGCTCTCTTGTCGGATGGTGGTGGGGTCGTCAGGCTCGTCTAGGATGATTCGCGGGCGACGAACCCGAGAAATCTTGGAGGGTCTGTATCGGGCGGCCGATACGATCAGGGGGTTAGTGTGGGTCTCAGCAGAGGTGAAGTAACGCACTGACATGCGTTTCAACACTTGCTTTATGGTCGGGAGTTTGAGGTCTACGTGGAGATCCTCGTTCCTACAGAACCAGGGCGCGCCCGTGGCCTTTCGGAGAAAACGGTTCTGAACGACTTGCATCCTATGGATCTGATTGGGACTGGCATGAGCAAACACCGGACAGGCATACGTCATGATAGGACGTATGCATGTCGTGTATATTCGGATTTTACATTTAAGGGAGAGCTTGCTGTGTTTATTCAGCAGGGCGTGGAGCCTACCGAGAGCGAAAGCGGCTCGCGAGCGAACCGACTTTATGTGCTCACTGAAGTTGAGAAACTGGTCGAGGATCACACCTAAGTATTTGGCTCGCTTCTCCCAAGGGATTGGCTTGCCGAACATAGTGATCGGGCGTGGGGGGGTGAACTTTTTATGCTGGCGAGCCCTGCGAAACAGGACTGCTTGACTTTTGTCGGGATTTACCTCAATCCTCCATTTCCTAAACCAATCGCCTAGTGCGTTGGCTGAGGTCTGGAGGGTATGAGCGATGCTAACGGGATTATGTCCCGAGTAGTAGATGGCCGTGTCGTCGGCAAACAGGGATAACTCTACTGGGGGCTTTTTGGGGATATCGCTGGTGAATAGCGTGAAGAGTGGGGGGGAGAGCACGGCGCCCTGAGGGACGCCGGCTCTGATAGGGCGGGGAGTGGAAAGCGCTCCTTCGATACGATATCTGAAGGAGCGGTTCGACAGGAAGTCTCGAATGATGAGCACGAGACGGTCCGGCACACCTAGTTGGTAAAGCTTATAAATTAAGCCATTGTGCCAGACTTTGTCGAAAGCCTTTGCTATATCAAAGAATAGGGCCCCCGTCACCAGACCGCGTTGAAAACGGCCGCTAATGTGCTCTACGATGCGGTGGGCTTGGTGGACACTGGAATGATGGGCTCTAAAGCCAAACTGTTCGTTAGGGATTAGGCTCTTGGCCTCGACAAAGTCTTTGAGCCGATTAAGAATAATCCGCTCGTAGACCTTGCCGAGGGCGCTGAGCAGACTAATGGGTCTATAGCTAGTCGGGAGGTTCTTGGGCTTTTTGGGTTTTGGGATACCTATCACTATAGCCTCTTTCCAAGCTTGTGGAAACAAGTTATTGGACAAGGCGCCATTGAAGATGGCAGTCAGTAGGACTATTATCGTACGTGGGAGGAGTTTAAGTGCCCTAGTGGTCAGTCTGTCAGTCCCGGGAGCTTTCCTAGGTTTGAGTTTCTTGATGATCTCCTCCACCTCGTCCTCCGTGACGGGGGGGAGGGGAGCATCAGGGTCCTCGACAGGGGGTAGGGCAGATCTACGTTCGACCTCAGCATCCACGTGGGCAAGGTGGGCTGGGTCGACTGGTTGGGAGCTGGGAGAGCACTGTGCCTCCAGGCTGTCGGCTAGGCATTCGGCTTTGTCTTCGTCGTCGAAGGCAATGCTTTTGTCAGGGCGGATAAGGGGAGGCATTGAGGCAACCTCAGTGGCGCGCATATTCCGCTGAAGTTGCCAGAAGGCATGGTGGGTGGGTTCCAGTTCGCTCAGGGTCTTGTCCCAGCCGGCTTCACGCCACTCTCTGATGCTGTTACTTACTTTGCGCTGTAAGTACCGCATGAAAGTTTTGTTATTCTGGCAGGGGAAAGATCTGTAGGCACGGACTGCTGCGTTCTTCTCAGTCAGCAGGGCCCGTACATCGTCCGGGAGTTTTCGGCGCCAGTGCTCTGACACCGGAATCTCCTTTGAACAGTCGTTCAAGACAGATTGTACGTGCTCCGTGAGTGAGTCGATCGCAGCCGTCGTGTCGGCGGCGGACTGGATGTGGTCGGGGATCTTGTCCAGGTGAGGAGACGTGTTGGATTTCAGCAATTCGCCTACTTTCCTCCAGTCAGTGATCACCTGTGTGGGAGGGGGGCGGTTAGGGTCATAGGGACCCGATCTCGGAGTTAACTCCAAGATCACCGGTCTATGGTCAGAGTCAAGTTCGTCTACCGTCTCTAAAGAGTGCAAACGTAAGTTCACATTCTTCAGGAGGGCAATGTCGAGTACGTCGGGCAAGTGGGATGGCTCGAACGGATAATGAGTAGGCCGCATAGGACCTATGATATCTATGTGGAGAGGTGTGCAAAGGTCGTATAGTACCTTCCCACGGGGGTTGGTAATACGACTACACCATGCGGGATGTTTGGCATTGAGATCCCCCGCTATAAGGACGGAGTCACTCATGTCAAGAAGGGCTGTAAGGTCGCCTCGTAGTGAGGCGTTTATCGAAGAATTTGAATCTACGTCGCTGTGCGGTGGGAGATACGCGGATACTATTGTGATAGAGGGATGGCCCGTCATGCCTAGCCGGCAAACGGATACCTCTAAGTGGGCAAGGGGCGGCGGATCCATAGGGATGCAGTGCAGGGAGTTCCTATAATATATTAGAGTGCCACCTCTGTGGCATCTAGTCCTATCGTTCCTAACTAGCCGGTAGTTGGCTACCTTGGGATCCCTAAGGTGGGGTTTGAGGAAGGTCTCTTGGACCAGAAGGATGTCGAGACTATGATCGCGAAGGAAAGTCGCGATCTCGTCCCGTTGATTAGTGATGCCATTGGCATTGAAGTAACCTAGCTTTAGGGATCGGGGCTTTAATCTTTTACTAGCCGTGTTATACATTATGGCTGTTTAAAGAGGTTGTCAAAATGGCTTTTTACATCAGAATACTTATAGTATACCTGAATCAGGGATTCAATGCTTTTGCAGGCCACGACCTCCTTTGCCATTTGGATGGCGCGGGGGGACTGGAAGAAACTGAATGTTTTCCCAAGGATGAGGAACGCATCGAGTTCCGGCTCATCCGAGCGAGGGAGTGACTGGGGAGGAGGTGGGGGCTGAGAAGCCACAACAACCGGAGCGGAGGGCATGATGGGTTGATCCATCAGCCCAGGGACTTTCGGCCTTAGTGCCGGGAAGTTTTGGGCGTGATTCGCCGCCGTCCAAGGAGTTGGACGCTGGGGACTGAGGGTCTGGGGGAGCTCAGACGAGAGTGTAGGACACTCTCGTCCCTGGCGTGCGCTAGCGCGCGTTGCCAGTTTAGGGGCGGAGGTTTTCGGGGCTTTCGGACAGCCTCGGTAGTTGGCGGGGTGGCCGGATTGCCCGCACAGCACGCAGCTGGGCGGGTCTGGGCACTGGGACCTATCTTTTGGGCGACTGCACTCCGCGGTGCCGTGATCGCCCAGGCACTTTACGCACCGGGGTTTGCCGAAGCAATTCCGTTGCGCGTGGCCGTATAACTGGCAACGGTGGCATTGGCCTACCGTGCCACTTTTGTGTGGCTTCTCAATTAAAATTCCTGAAAGACTGCATACAGTCTTCAGCGCAAAGATGGGGTGGGGACCTTCGGAGACGGGGTGGCAAATGACGAGGACGTTGTTTGACGCCCTGCCACCTCTGCCGTGCATACGGTGCACCTCAATCACCGGGATGTTCTGTGACTCTAGGTCGCAGACGATCTCGGTGGTGGGGATCTCACTGGGGATCCGGCAGAGGACCACCCGAACGGGCTTGCTCTCATGGAGCGTATAAGTGTGGTGGGGGATATTTCGAGCCTTGAGTAGCTTCGAAAGCGCGCGGTGGTCGTTAGCTGTCGCTAACCCTACTTTTATGCCGTTCTGAACGGCGCGGGCATTCGTGTAGGCGATGCGTTGCTCGCCACACGCTTTGGACACGTTTGTCCAAGCCCCCTTATCATGTATGAAGATGGGTGGGGGAGGGATGGTCTTGCGCACTGAGGCGCTGACGACTGGGGTTTGAGTAGGGCTGGGCCTAGTGGCCGAGGAAGTGGAGGGCTGGCTCTGCACTAAGCGTGCTGGCTCGGGAGGGGAGGGTTTCTTGGCCTTAGGGGCCTGGGTGGAGGACGAGGCCTGCGACCTCTTCTTCCTCTTTCCCTCGACGAGGATAAACTCGTCGGAGGAAGAGGTTTGATCGGAGGAGGAGTGCTCGGACTCCGCTCGCTCCGAGCGCTCAGAGTGTATGCTCTCTGCGCGCTCCGAGCGCTCGCCTTCCGAGCCCTCTTTTTCTTGTTCCTCCTCCTCAGAGTCCATTTCGACGTCTGGGGGGGAGGGGGACCTATCTGCGTTGGGCGCGGGGGTGGGACCTAAATCTGGCTGTGGGGCGGGAAACACCGCGGGGGGTAATTTTACTATCTCATCTTTATACTCCCTTTGTAGGGCGGGGTTTTCAAATAGGATCTTTCCTAATAAATCGGTTGTTAGATTTAATCGAGCCGATAGGGATTCGACTTTGGACACGAGATCCTCAATCCTGTCCTCCATATTGGAGGCGACAGAGGTGGGCATCCTAATCTCCTAACCCTAACATAAGCGCCTCGAGGAGACACGTCAAACGTGAGCTCCCCGAGCAGACGGTCCCCAAAGAGCCCTGCCCCGGAGTTTCTCCTAACACTTCGCTACCGAGAAGAGAAACCCAGACAAACTCGGTAGCTGTGTTGCCGTCTGATGTGGCCTGAGGGGCCCTATTTGCCTAACCCTCCGGGCGGGAATGACCCGGAGGTGAGTTCGCTCCCTGCGGGGATAGCAGGGAGGTGTGTGCCTAATGGTGTGCCTTAAGCTTGTAATCCGGTCGCCAATCTCAATGTGCGTACCGGGCCCTATTGGGTCTAGTGCGAAGGGGTAGATACACCCAACCGACACTAGGTGTGTATGCTGTGAAGAGAACTCAGTAACTAGGTTTGACTAGGAGATCCCCCAAGGCCAAAACCTAGCACTCGACTCCAATTGACTGCTTCACCCTGAAGGGGATCAGCGGGTGCGTCGGGTCAGCACCCCCTTGGTATTGTTGACACCGTGAGGTTTCCAACCAAGGACCACGAAACTGTGGTTTTACCCTGAAGGGGCCAAACCAAATTGTTTTGACAATCTCTGTTAGAGAAGCACGATATCCTTCACCGCCTCGAAAAAGGCGGATCCGGACCAGGCGTCGTAGTCGGCGACTACGAGTGACGTCACGGCGGGCGTGACGAACGGAGCGATGACTCAGGCACGGAACGATCGAGAGCGCGGAGCGGCACGACTGTCGCGGGCGAGCGTCGGAGCAGAATCTGTTTTTTGAGCTTAATGATAATTGAACTACTGACAAATACAATTCACGACAGAAAACGTTGTTTTATTTACCTTTTTGTCTGTTAGGGAGAGAAACCTTCAAACGGTCTTGGTCTTTAGGGATAATAGATAGAAGTTTACCTCACTAAGAGCACTATAGTGCAGAGAGTAGAGTAGTGTCAGCCCAGGGGTTACGGGCCCAAGTTGCGAGATGCAGCTCGAGGGTTCGAACCCAGTCAAGCACAGTACTTGTTGTGTAACATATATCATCACCGGACCGACCAGGCTAAGTTGTGGAACTGTCTGCCGGCTTCTGTGTTCCCTGCCACATATGACCCGTCAGCCTTTAAAGCAACAGTGAACAGGCATCTTCTGTGCTCGCTTGTTCCATCGTAGACCTCGTCTATTTCTTAGTATCAGGCGTGTTCGAGTTCATAAGTGAGCTCATCGGGAATTGGGCTGCAATAAATGTAGAGGAGAAGTGCTTAATACGACGAGGCGAAACATCAACCAAGTGTGGATAGTACGCTACAGTACGTCTGGTAGAGCGGAATAGAGTAGTTTCCTGTGTTACAAAATGATTATTATATTTTGTCCGTTAGTATACACTGAAATAAATACCCTAAACTATATAAATATATCTAAAAATAATGTAAAATATAGCGTCCAGAAATTCGTGAGCATCGCTGTCCACTGGCAATGCAGCCAGTCTCTCAGCCAACCTCTTGTACAGAGACTAAAAGCCAGCCCTTGGGTCACGCGAAGTGTCAATTAGACGTCTGGAAAAGTCTTTTCTTTCTGCCGTTGGTTAGGTTTTCAAAAAATATTGTATACTTATTTTTTGCCTTTTCAAATCACTAAAAAAGCTACAACGTTCAGTTGTGGGGGTTGCTGATTTCACAGAGTGCTAAAAAGTATATGTACTCACTGTATCGTCTTCATTTATCAATTACATATAAAAGTAAAAATATGTGTCCTATATTTTTTTGATAATCTAAGTAACTGCCTAAATAAAATATTTTAAACAACTACCCTATTGGTGTATGGCTATAGAGACTAGAGATTGTAAACCACACTAAATAATAGAGCTTACTTTATGCAATAGAGAGATATTAAACTGCATCTATTTTGACTGAAAGCAAAACCACAATGTTGTTGGAAAATGGCTAACAAATACCTATATCTCGCCACAATGTGGTTTCAAACAAACTTACTTTAAATCTAGTTAGCCGTCTCATCTTTGCATAGACGTAAATTTCTACATACTAGAGGGCGCCCGGTGGTCGATATTCGATCATAATTAATGTAAATTTTAAGTTTAAGCTGAACAGGCAGACCTTTTTTACCATATAAATTATTTCTAGCGAAGAAAATTAATAAAATAGCAAACACCTCATTTTCAGACCTACAAATTATACACAAAAATATCATAAAAACCGGTCTTTCGACTCTCCACCTTTCTGTACACACAATGAAAGTATTCCCAAAACGTTTTCCTACTCATAAGTAGGATAACTACCATGTTTGTAACGCTTACGCATCGCCGTATGTCTTATGTGTAGTCCGATGATGGAATAGGAATTGGGACATGATTTTTCGGTACAATTTTATCACGTCATTTTCTTTCATATTTTTTTGTTTCTAGTCACAGTTTCTTTAAAGAAAAGTTATATAGTATTAGACAACATAACATTATAAAACCCAGTTTGAAATATTTAGCTTCCATCGACGTCAGCAAGGATATTATTTAGTTTATACATCGAGCACGCTGGTCTCGTCCCAGTCAGGATATTAAATAAAAATCCACTTCGCTACAAATGCATGCGAGTCTATAACTTATTTTCATTCGGGGCGTTAGGGTTAGCTCGCAGAGAAATTAGATTTTATAAAGCAACGAGATTTTTCTGCTGAGAAAGCCCTGATAAAAGTCAGTGCCACGTAATGGTGTAGCACTTCTAGAGATTAAATTTTTATAGACAAATACTTCACAAAAACAAAAAAGTTCATTCTCAACGCTGTTTAGTAAGCACGTTGTAAGTAGATGCTTAGCCTTCCATCTATAATCATAATCAGAGTGAGCCGTACTGCACCACGCGTGCTCAAACCCTGAAAACATGATACATCCACCAGGATGTATCATGTTTTCAGATGTTTCGTTGCTTATTGCTAGCACATGCTGGTTTCCTCACGATGTTGTTCTTCACCGGTCTTCGAGCAGTGGTGATGATGACAATTGTACAAAGTAAGTCTGGCTGGGTTCGAACTCGTGTCTGTAACTACCAACACTGCTCACTGGATTATAAAGATCTTCTTAAAACATACTTGCACAACATACCAAGTGCACTTAATTTACTTAAATATTCGTTTGAGAGCAGTTACGTTGTGGCTAGTGGTTATGTGCCCGACTGGCGAATTCAAACCCAGTCAGGTGCATTACTTTGTATAATTTATAGCATCACCAGTACTCTGAAAACGGTGAAGGAATATGCAGTGAGGATATCAGCATGTCCTAGGACTTAAATTCGAAGACATGTGACATCCACCAGCCTGCACTGCGCCTGCGTGGTGGACTGCGGTACATTCCCTCTCACAGAGAGGAGGCCTGTGTCAGCAGTGAGGACGTTATAGTCTGAATTATTATAATTATTCGTTTGACAGCCCTACTCTCTCCCTTCATCCGCTCTCAGACCGAAAAAGGAAAAAGTTTTTAATGTGACAATTTTATCTCGAAACGACTGACAGAAATATTTATACAAAGATAAAAGATATTGTAACAAAAAGTTTGACCATCCCAACAGATAGGCTTTTAAAAAGAGGGTACTCGAATATTTTGTTTTTAAGTAATGTTTTATGTTATTGAGGGTATTTGAAAAAGTGTTTTGGTGAAATTGAGTGTTCCATTGATACTGAAGTTGTTTTGTTTAGGTAGCCGACAGTTATAAAACTGTTTTTTTATATGGAACGGAATGATATTTATTTGCAAATTGGTAATAAATATCTCGGCTTATTTTTTGTCAAGCAAGCTGAGGCCGGTGTTTCGTGTTTTGATCCGCACAGACGCAAATAGAAAGAAAGGTTTATTTTCTAAAGTTGTTAAAGATCAGTGAATTATTTTAAGTAATCATAGAAGCAACTTACAATTTGGAATCGTGAAGATATCGCTTTCAGCGATATGGCTGCCATTGTGACCATGGAATAAGTAATATTGTTAAATAGGTGTGTTTAAACTTTGGTGTACAATAAAGTATATTCTATGTATCTATCTAATCGTGCCTGAAACTACGTTAGCTAGCTGTCACGTGAGATTAGAACTTCTAAGCAAAACTGCAGTGGCTGAACGGAATTAGGATTAACCGTGTGACGTAACATGTAATGCAGTTATGGTTACCTTTTGTGTATGAGGAGCCTGTTGTTAAATAATAAAAGCCGCAAGGGCTGATCTTCACGGTTAAGCAATGCTTGTCCTGGATGGGTGACAATCTTAACGGATCAAGATTCGTCTGTGCCACGGAAAATACGTTTAGCCGTTGGTCCCGGCCACGGAATAGATGAATAAGGTTGGAATGGTAATGTGAGCGTGGCGAGCGCGCCACAACTATGATTCGAAAATCATAACTCGACCGATTAATTCATACACCGCGTTTAGTGCGCTTCGGATTACTTCGGAACACAGAGCTCTGCTATAAAATACCATGTTGTGCAATTATAACCTGTTAAACAAAAAGTCAGACTACAAGTATAGATGCGAGGAGGTATATCTTTCCATTCAAGTCGAAATTAACATTTAATTACAATTTTATTTGTAAAAAACATATAAATATTCTGATCACTATGAAATTCTAAACATTAATAACATTATCAACCGACGACCAAAAGAGGAGGTTATCAATTCGACGCGTTAGATATATATATTTTTTTTTTTAATGTATGATCACTGATTACTCGAAGACGGCTGAACTGATTAGAAAAGTTCTTTTTTTGTTTGAAAGGGTATACTTCGAAATTAGTCCTATTATCACCAGGTTAGGATCTGATGATGGAATCCTGGAGAAATCGAGGGAACTCTTCAAATATTATAGGCACACCTATGGCGTTTTGGGTATTTCTTATAGTAACTTGTGCAGTTGCTCTCAAAAAATACCATTTGGGGAAGTGGAACTGATGATGAAGACCACAGATGGCCGCCGAACCTACTCAATAATAAGTATTTCGTGGATTGCGATTCGAATACTTGAATATGGATGTTAAGCACTTTATGTTCGTCACAATGCATATGGTGATGTAGAGCTGATGGTGAAGTACCAGGAGAACTCCTCAAAAATTAACGGCCCAGCATTGGGAAAAGCAATATTTTGTAAAAGGTTATAAGTAGTTGACATTTAGGCTCTTTTAATTAGGTAAATTAAAAATCGACCAACTAAAAAGAGTGAAATAAAAACTTTTTACCAAAAAATCAAACCGACTCCCAAAAACACTGCAAAGGGAAAAATAACTTTAATTTCGGAAGTCGGTGCCAAAAACGTAAATACAAAACTAAAGACACCGACTACCGAAATTAAAGTTATTTTTCACTTTGCAGTGTTTTTGGGAGTCGGTTTGATTTTATGCAACAATTTACAAAAAAATATACATTGCCCGATGTGTACTCGCTTAATCAACGCAATGACCAAGTCCGCTTACAATGTACTGCATGCGTTGCGTCCTCAACACTTCAACCATTGACGTTTTGTCCTTTGCCCTGATTGGCCGTGATGCACAGCGCATGTTTATCGACGGTGAGTTACAATCAGTAGCAAGCTCTCGATTTAAGTGGGTGTAATTTATTTGTGTGCGTAATTCACATACGTAACGGGCCTCTTGCTTGTAGTGGAGATAAAGAGTGGAAGATAAGCGGCGACACGCGTTCTCATACAAATCAGGAACTATTTCCTTTCTTATCTCTTTGATCTGTTCTGTGGTCCCCGCTGTTCCCAAGTTGTATGGTGTGACCCAGATACTGTGTTGTGGATATCAGAGAGGCAGTCGTTCCATGTCAAACATAGCTGCATACTGTTAGACTGCAAGTTTACCCGAACAGTTGTGAAGACGCTAAGCATGTGATGAGGTATATGTTCCGCCCATACAAAATACATTCGTTGCAGTACAAAGCTACCTGTATGTATTTACAGCTAACATTCTGTTTTGTTATTTAAATAGACTGGAAGAGAAACTGCGGGTCGGAAATAGTGAATAAATATGTGTCGTGTAGAGCAAACTGTTAGTGAATTCACAATGTGGGAATATACTGGTATTTCAGTGTTTTTGTGATGCGTGCTTTAATGGGGGAAACGTGGGATGCAAAGAATGACGTGGATCACTTTAGGAGCACTTTTTAAGGTTCCGTAGCCGAATGGCAAAAAGCGGAACCCTTATAGTTTCGTCATGTCTGTCTGTCTGTCTGTCTGTCCATCCGTCCGTATGTCACAGCCATTTATTCCGAAACTATTAGGACTATACATGTGAAACTTGATAGGTACATGTATTCTGTGAACCACTTTCCGATTTTAAGAAAAAAGAAAAATATAATTTAAAATTAAGGGGGGGATGCGATCTCCATGCGTGGAACTGAAACTGAAAAAAAAAATATTTTTTTCATGAAACCTTTGCGTGTGTGGTATTTATAGACAGGTCTTTAAAAATGACATTGAGGTTTCTAATTCAACTTCTAAAACAACTTTTTCATAAAGTCAATCATTTAAAAAATATACGCAATAACTTCTATAATAAAGGAGAGAAAAATCTAAAAAAAATATATGCTATAGATGTTAATGTAAACATTCAACGAAAATTAGTTTGAACGATATCGAGTCAACAGTATTTGAGATATTTTCTAAAACCATAAATGTAGCTTTGTAATTCATACAAACACTAAAAAAATACAAAGTTATTTGTCGTAGTTACCACGGAACCCTTCATGGGCGAGTCTGACTCGCACTTGGCCAATTTTTTAACATGCTATTTTATACAGCCACAGTCTTCGTACACGTTGAGATTCGTGACTAAATTATAATTGCAGCTAAGCTATTACTAATACCTAAGCTTAAAGTAAAGCGTAAATAATAGTTGACTAACTTGCGTAAGCAAAATCTTCGTGATTATGTGCTTTGAATTGGTAACTTTAAATTACGTTGTTTACGAGACGAGTAGGTAACACCCTTGGCTGGAATTATAGTATTTTTACAAAAAAAATATCACGTGTCTCCGTTCAAAACAATTTTCTTTGGAAGTTTTCGTTAATATCTACAGTAAACATTATTTTAAAAGTTAGTTAATATCTTTTAAACGACTAACTTTAGAGAAAAAAATGGTTTTAGGAACCTCAATAAAATTTATAAGACTTACATATCTATACACACACCTCACGTATTAGTTCGATGAAAATTATTTTTTTAGTTTCAGTTCCTTGTCACCACCCTTAATATTTATTTGTTTTATGTTTGTATATAAATCATAGAACGGTTAACAGAATACATCTACCTACCAAGTTTCTACGGTGTAGTCGTAATAGTTTCGGAATAAAATGACTGTGAAAAACGGTCGGACAGACAGACAGACATGGCGAAACTATATGAGTTCCATTCTATGATATTTGGCACGGAACCCTAAAGTAAATGTGTCCAAGCGAGTTAGGCTCAATGCTCGTAACTGTACAATGAAGACGAGTACCACTGAATAGTGCATGAGTAGTGTGCCGGAGTGATATGAGTGATGATCGTTGAGAGACTGCGGTACACCTGTAACAACATCACTACTGGAATATGTTACTCCTACACTAGCTGTGTTCGCGACTTCGTTCGGCGTGGGGGTCGATGTTACCTACACCGGCATTCCGGGATAACAACACTCACAGGGGGACTTAGTGAGCGGTCAGAGTCTTACCACCACAAAGACTGATCTTAGCTATACCGTTATGGTTAACATCTCATACCAACACACTTCAATGATGAATTTGAATGTTTTGGGAATACTTTCATAGTGTATACAGCTAAGTAGTGGAATTTCCTGCTGTTGTAATACTGTTGTGTGTTGTTGTTGTTGTTGTGTTGTTGTGACCTGGGGGTCTTTAAGTCAGGAGCGAATAGGTTACTTCTAGGTAAGCGTGCTTCATCTTCGACCACATCATCGTTTACCATCAGGTGAGATGGTGATCAAACACGAGCATATCAATAGAGGTCGCTTAGTGTGTGGTCAGAGTCCCCACTCCGATGGCCTACGACCCCAAAGACCCACCCTAGCTAGATCATCGTAGTTTACATCTCATACAAACACATTTCAATGATGAATAATGCAACTCAGTATTTTATACCTTTCAGCGTGTCCCAGAGGAGGAAACTTATTACATTTGTCGTCCATTTATAATTCAGGGAGGTGATGCACTCTATGTAATGAAGTATTGATGCTAGGCTAGTGGGAAACGTATGAAGAATTTTTAATAACATTGAATTTTTGTCACGTATCGTACCGTTTTCCTGAGGGAGTTCAAAGTGTGGTGTCTTTAATTTATTTAATCTTCGATCAACAATAGTGTTTAGTGTTGCAGCTTTCAAGTTGCAGGTTCGGAGTTGCAGGGATGGAACTCAGTCTGGTGCATTACTTCTGGTAATTTTCGTCACCACCACTGCTCTCAAAACGGTGAAAGGAAACATCGTGTGGACACCGGCGAGTGCTGGGAGCTAACAGTCGAAGGCCTGTGACATCCACCAGCTCGCACTGGCCCCGCGTGCTGGACTGCGGCCCAGTCCCCAGAGAGCAGGCCTGTGGCCAGCAGTGTCTCACATGGGGCCACTCCCTGTCTGACCTCCACTACCCAGTGGCTGGGGAACACGAAACCCTTGGCAAGATTGTTGTCAGATTTTCGTAATCCTTTCTAACAGTTATGTCTGTCAAATTGTTACAAATGTTTGGCGGCCAATGCCTTGATGTGCTTTCCGAGTTACAGAAATATCTTGGTAAAAAAGACATTTAATTACATTTTAGGGTTCCGTAGTCGAATGGCAAAAAAAAACGGAAGCCTTGTAGATTCATCATGTCTGTCCGTCTCACGGAATAGATTAATAAGGTTGGAATTGTATTGTAGGCGTGGCGAGCGCGCCACATTTATGATACGAAAATCATAGCTCGACTAATTAATTCATTCACCGCGTTTAGTGCGCTTCGGATTACTTCGGAACACAGAGCTCTGTTTTAAAATGCCATGTTGTGCAATTATAACCTGTAAAACAAAAAGTTAGACCGCAAGTATAGACTGAGGAGGTATATCTTTCCATCGGTAAGTCGAAAATAACATTTAATTACAATTTTATTTGTAAAAAACATATAAATATTCTGATCACTATGAAATTCCGAACATTAACAACATTATTGCAACAAATTACAAAAAATATACATTGCCCGATGTGTACTCGCTTAATCAACGCAATGACCAAGTCCGCTTACAGTGTATGCATGCGGTTGCGTCCTTCACACTTCAACTATTGATGTTTCGTCTTTTGCCCTGATTGGCCGTGATGCACGGCGCATGTTTATAGACAGTGAGTTACAATCAGTAGCAAGCTCTCGATTTAAGTGTGTGTAATTTATTTGTGTGCGTAATTCGCATACGTAACGGGCTTCTTGCTTGTAGTGGAGCTAAAGAGTGGGAGACAAGCGGCGACACGCGTTCTCATACAAATCAGGAACGATTTCCTTTCTAACCTCTTTTATCTGTTCTGTGGTCTGTCCGTCCATATCTCATGGCCATTTTATTCTAAAACTAGTATAGAGACAGGTCTCAAATTACATATAGGTTCCTAAAATAATGCACACTTTCAATTAAAATTAGTTTCAACGAGATTTAGCCAGCAGTTTTTGAGATGGGGTAGATTTTTAACCGACTTCTAAAAAAGGAGGAGGTTCTCAATTCGGATGTTTGTATTTTTTTTTTTATGTTTGTCCGTGCATAACTCCGTCGCTTACCAACCGAATTCTTATCTTGTTAGAAAGGGTATACTTCCCAAATGGTCCCATGAAAATTTTATCGAAATCGGACAAGCCGTTTCTGAAAAATCATTAAAAGTCTAAAAAAATATTTTCGTTGATGATCTTTTCGTTTACTCTGCATTGCGTTTTTTGTTCGCGCATAACTCCGTCATTTACGAACCGATTTGGAAAATTCACTGACCCACTAAAAAGCACGAAAATAAAAACTTTTTTGCAAAAAATAAAACCGACTTCCATACCAAAACACTACAAAGCCAAAAATAATTTTAATTTCGGAAGGCGGTGTGAAAAAAAAAGAAAATACAAGACCAATAACACCGACTACCGAAATTAAAATTATTTTTGGCTTTGTAGTGTTTTGATATGGAAGTCGGTTTTATTTTTTGCAAAAAAAGTTTTTGAAACATGACTTTGTGATTTATACAAATAGGTACTATGAAAAACAAAGTTATTTTTCGCTAATATATTGTTATTACGAAACCTTTCATGGGCGACTTGAACTCGTATTTAGCCACTTTTTTAGACAGAAGCACGAGTAAGTTGTTTTTATCCAAATAAAAACACAAACAGCTAACACAGCTTATAATAGTGAGAGCCAATCGATCCAGACGCTAAAATAGTCTGTGCTAACCTAACCTAAATATACACGAAGATGTCTAGGTCATTATGACAAAACATAACACCTCAGCGCGATTGTCGTGCAAGGCATAGGTGAAAGATGACTTACCATACAAACAGATTTATTTTTCCAAAAACATAAGCCATGAATGCGGGCAGCCCCAGTAAGTTACATAAGCACCTTTAAGATCGTACGACTTTAGTCCTGAGATGTAAAGTTCCCTCAACTACGTAAACCAATACGAGAGCAATATGGGAAAACAATGAATATTACGAGTAGATTACTGCACTGTTCGGCAGTTTGAGTACTTTATACGGTCTACCCAAATGTCCTTACTCTGGTATTGTTCCTCAAATCGTTCGAGCTCCTTAAGGTTCTAAGTTGAACTACGCGATAACTGACAAATGCTTGCATTGTTTGGATGGGCCTGCTCAAATCTGTGTGTTCTATAAACCTACTTGGTTTTGATATGATTTGGTGATAAGATGGTTAAATTAACCTTAGATTCCATTACATAGTTACATACAGGTCGACCTAATAAAAGCGTGTTAAAAATTACAAAATAAATATTTTATTTCATAATTATAGTGTTATTGCATTTTAATAAATTCTTACAAATTTTTTACTAACAATAGTCTGTAAGTCCGCAATTACACTAAGAAATATGGATATATAGAAAAAAGATTAATTAATTTATAAGCAACGCTCACCGAGGTCTGTCCATGGGTGAGTGATCAACTTAACATAATATTTTCAATGTCTCGGAAGGAACTAGTATAAGTGACTATTTAGTAGTTTGGTATTTAGCTAGATTATTATACGTATTTATGTAAAAGTACATAATGTATACAACGTGTAATTTTAAAGCGTATATATACATACCAAGTGCAAGACTTCTTTGGATGATAATATTGATAACAAACGATGTGGCAAGGGTTTTGTAATCCTGTGTCGTCATCTGTGGAAATTATTAGAAATTACAATACATTGATACCAGAGACAGAATTTTTTAAATTAAGAAGAACGAAAGAATTATCTTGTTATTAGCAAGTGACGTGGAAAGTTGCTGTGACACGTTTGTTATCATTGCTATTCAAAAAACATTATGAAACCGATAATTTGGTATCAACTTTTGAGTCACTTATTTCGAGCTGAAACTGCATAGAAACTCCATGATGCCTTCAGCCCATTTGGATAGATATGGGGTTTCTGATTCTGTTACACGTTTTATATTATTATGTGTCTTTGGAGTTCGTTGCCAACAGGCTGGGCTGATCTTCATGGTACAGCAATGCTGGCTGGGGCCGGTTCCTGGAAGAACTACCATATTAACACATCAGATTTCCTCCGTTACTCGGAAACAAAATTAAACAGTCGTTCCAGGTAGTCAGAAGCCAGAAGATCTGACACTAGACTTGCCAAGGGTTCTCGTATTACCAGCCACTGGATTGTGGAGGTCAGATATGCATTGGCTCTATGTTAAACACTAGTTCTCAGCTGCACCTGGTCAGACTAGAAGCGAACCCTGACATGTTGGGAGAAGCCTAATCAGAAGATGAAGATGAGAAGATGTATTGATACACGTACGTATATCAACGTGTGTATGAAGTCTATGGTTTTACTGTAACAAGCCAAAGTAATATAATTTGTTTGAAGCTCCTAGCGCGTTTTATATATCTATACTAATATTATAAACAGGTAAAATTTTTAGGTTTTTATGTAAGGGGGTAATCTTCGGAACTAATGGTCCAATTGTTACGGTGTGCCCAAACATCGAGCGGCAATCGAGAGCGGCTGCCGCGCGCGGCCCGCGCTGCCCTGTGATTAGACGACTGCCGCGCAAACATTAGTAGGCTTTGTCCTAACTAGAGCGCGGCAGAAATGTGTCTTAGAAATGCGGCGGGTTGCTGCCGCGCTCTTGCTGCTCAATGTTTGGACACACCTTAAACATTCTTTCTTTGCTAGCAAGCTGCATTATTGGGGAGTGCTATAGGCTATAATTTAGTTTGAAATCCACGGAAACGAAGTCGCGGGGAAAGTAATAGTCTGTTAAATAAACCATCCTAATTTACGTATCGATTCTAAGTCACTTATCCACAATCTTACGTCCGAACATAAGGTCCATGTTTCCGTATCATGCATTAAGTTAATCACAACATAACCCTATGCTTGTCATGGCATGTTGCCGACATTGACTGAGTGAACTTTTTGGGGTCGTCTGTAAGAAAAAGATTACGTCACAGCCACAAGATAACATTAGAAAATAGCCATGGTACATGTATATTTATTTAAACTTTATGCAACACAAATATTAGAATGGCGAATTTAATGCCTCAGGCATTCTCTACCAGTGGTGGGTAACCATGGGTGGTGAAGAGATAACATGGCAGGTGCATAAAACAATCTAAGTGAGTAGAAAATATTTTTGTTCATTGAAATGGCCTATCATCTACTCAGCCTTAATTTATTTATCACTAGCGACCCGGCCCGGCTTCGCTCGGGTAATAAAGGTTATATTTGCTTATATGATTTTGCTTAATCAATTTCTCGTCCGGTAATTTGCCACACTCATATATCTTCGATAAGTCATAAGATATTCATTTTATTGATATAGTGTAAAAAGCAATTTTGATCCACATTAAATCCTCAACATATCTGATGTATTTCATTGGATAAGGAGTAATACTGTACTGTTAAAAAAAGTTTCGTATATGACTCATCATTTTAATGTAATTTGTAAAAGAAAAAAATGTTATTGTGGGTTATTCTTTTGAGATAGACATATGCTATCGCGTATTTTATAGATCTATAAAAGAGAAACAATCCCGCCATATATTGTATTTTTATAACTCAAAAGGTTTTGGCAGCGTTTTCGATTAAAGCTCCCGATAGGCTTAATTCTTTACGACATGTTGAAGTAACTTCAACATGTCGTAAAGAATTAACGTCGTATTTCATTCAATTTACACAAAACCTTAACTTATTATACACTAAAACCTTCCTCAAGAATTACTCTATCTATTAAAAAAACCCTCATCAAAATCTACACAGTTATACATATTTGTAAAAAAAAAAAAAAAATACACACGAAGCGACGCGCGTCACCTTTTACGATGTTGGAGTCGACCGAGTCTACCGAATGCAGCAGAGTACTAGTGTTTTACACGGAGTACTAACTGTCGTCCACAGTACAGTTACTGTGTAACACGGTACCAGTAAAGGTGAACGCAGACCTAGCCGCACCGCACGCGCCGCAGTCTTCGCATTCGAATTCTTTATATGAAGTTCTATGCAACCTCGCACACTACCCGCGCCGCAGTCGCCGCAGTCCCTGAAACGACCGAACTCCCCAAGCCGCAGCTGATGACGTCACCCGCACGCAGCGGACGCTGCGGCTAGCGCAGCGCGGATGACGTCATTCGCATCCACGGCAAGTGCGATGCGTGCGGCGACGGGAACGACTGCAGCGACTGCGGCGCGGATAGATGTGCGAGGCCATTAACAAAAAGCGATGACTGCGGGGACTGTAGAGACTGCGGTGCGGCTAGGTCTGCGTTCACCTTAAGTCCCTCTAACACAAAATTTAAAAAAAATCTACAAGTGCAGTTCAGGATCGCCCATGAAGGGTTCCGTAGTAACTACGCCAAATAACTTTGTTTTTCATAGTGTTTGTATGAATTACAAAGTTATATTTGCGGTTTTAGAAAATATGCTGTATCTAAAAAACTGCTGACCCGATCTCATTCAAACTAATTTTGTTTGAAAGTTTACATTACATTCTACAGTATATATATTTTTTTTAAATTTTCACTCCATTATTATAGAAGTTAGAGGGGAGGGACATTTTACCACTTTGGAAGCGTATATCTT
The DNA here is from genome assembly GCA_943138885.2 of Tholera decimalis. NCBI lineage: Eukaryota > Metazoa > Arthropoda > Insecta > Lepidoptera > Noctuidae > Tholera > Tholera decimalis. Next base: position 2,217,025 of record OW964575.2, on the reverse strand, counting down.
TTAAACGATTAACTTTATGAAAGTGGTTTTAAAAATCTCGACGAAAAAATCTCGATTTTTAAAGACCTGTCTATAAATATAACACACTCATAGGTTTCATGAAAAAAATATTTTCAGTTTCAGTTCCATGTATCCCCATACATGGAACTGAAGGGGGAGCCCCCTTTATTTTTCTTTTTCTTAAAATCGGAAAGCAGTTTACAAAATACATCTACCTACCAAGTTTCACGTGTATAGTCCTAATAGTTTCGGAATAAAATGGCTGTGACGTTCGGACGGATGGACAGACAGACATGACGAAACTATAAGGGTTCCGTTTGGATCGGCTTCAGTTGTAACGAGACGCAGTTGAACCAGTACCAAGGTTTACAGAACATCGTGAAGTCAGCATTGAAATGTATGTGCATTGTGAAGAGACCGACATTGTAATCAGAGTGTTTGTGAATGAAAGTCAAAGGTAAATATGGAGCTTGATTTGAATACAACACAGGAGTCTGAGTTTATGTATTTTTAGTGTTCCGTACCCCTAAAAAAGTGGCTAAGTGCGAGTTAGACTCGCCCATGAATAGTTCCGTAGTAGCAAGAAGAGTTTAGCTTAAATCACTTTGTTGTTCATAGTGTGTTGAATGACACAGTATTTATTAATATCTGTACACTTGAGATCCTTGCGAAACTGAGAGACATGATCGTATTTCCTCAGACCAAAAACAAAGCGAATACACAAGTTTTGCAAGCGCTCAAGCTTACATAAGATCTCCTTAATGTTACTACTACTAGTTACTTAACAGTATGTCATTAACAACACTAAACTATTATGAAAGATAACAAAACAATTTAATGCTACGCACAATAATATGTCGACATCATGCCTTCCTACTCTAAGTAAAAATACTGTTAGCTACTGGACTACTTACCTTAATTATGAATTTATTCGCTAAGTGAATAATGTATGTTCTTTTAGAATAAGTAAAGAATCTTTAAAAAAAAACAGACATCTTCTGGGCTCGCTGTTCCATTGTGGGAGCTTACCATCAGGCGAGATCGAGTTCATCCCTATTTTAGTTAGTTTTCAGTTATTTTGATATCACAGACAGACAGTTCCGTTTTATTTAAAACTTAATGCAATTTAAATAAAATATCTGAAAAACTAAAGTCCTACAGCGTACTCATATATAGCAACATTACAATTGCACTGTACACTTATTCTACTACCATTTAAATAAACAAAACACGACCGCTCAATAAGGATGTTCCCATTCACGCCGCGACCCCGGGATGCCACTCCGGTATGATTCCCCGGGACGCCCACCCCGGGACGCCTATCCGGAATTGCAAAGAGTGGGCGAAGTCAATAAGTGAGGCCCATTTTCTATCGTTCCCAAAGTCTACCAAAACTACACAAAAAAAAACTACGTCTACTAAGTCTACAAAAAAAAATTCTTTGAGGAGAAAATAATTAAAAACATATTTTGGTAAATGGTTTTATTATTAGTCATCTGTGGTAAAATCTGGGGTATCACCTTCAAAGTTTTGGCCACACGCCGTGATCTTCTGTGGCTTCCGTGGATGGGAGCAACACGAGGGCCCTGTGACTAAGTGTTTACATGAACTGTTACTAACATAGGTTTAAGTATCTATTTAATTAATATTATTTTTTTGAAATATGTATGTTAACTGGTGAGGGAAATATCGATAGACCACATATTCCTGATTGTAATTTTTTAATAAACATGTCTCGTCAGGCCCCTATAAGCGTGAGAGGCCCCTATAGGCGAGGGCCTACATCGCCCACTCATAGCTACCCCACTGCGGCTAATGACTGTGAAGAGGCAATTCGCCTTATACTGTGGAAGGCTTTGTTTTATCTTCACGTAGATGTAATGACGTGGAATATAATGGTTGGCGGTCGTTACGTGATCCACCAACACGGAATGCTGTTTCTTGTTCTGTTTGACGGTGAAAGTCTAAAAACGTTTTCTAAGAAAGAAATGAAGATGGTTTCTTAGCGCATCAATCATGATATTAGATACAAGAGATTACTTTTATTTAGGTGAAAGAAACTGTAGGTTTACAACATCAGTTTACTGTGTAAGCCAATGTGTAGAAAAATATTAATACAGAAGAATCTGTAAGAGATCGCCCTGTGCGATTAGACCACCCATTGTACACTGGTTTTACTTTTTGTATCCATAGAAATATTGTAAGGTAAATATAACAACACACATTTCCATATAGAGTTATGCAGAGGTATAATATTATTGAAACACATCTTCCGATATATTAACTAAAGGATGATAAACCCTTCTTATTGAAACCCTTGAGTCGTTCTTCTCTTTGGTGTCGTGAACTCGTGAACTCGTGGTGCCCTAATACACACATATTTCGGCAATAAATAAATAATAGGCGATCGTATTGATCTTTAGTAGGATAAGTGATAAGAAAAATTATAGATGTAAAACCCAATGGAAAAGCTTACCTCCATCAACACATAATGTCTAACAGATTTTAAGTAAAACATAATATATTCTTATCCGAGAATTCCTGGGATTGAAACCCCGGTAATTTTCACTACATCACTAGTACCCTATGCGCGGGTACTTCACAAACGTATATCACTTAGGGCAAATGAGTAAGGAAGGTCTCAGTCAGCGCGCGCCTACTTTATTCATTTAAACTGTATGTACAATAGTGGTACATGGGCGAACTTAATGCAACAAGGCATTCTCTACCATGACTGGTAGAGAATGCCTTGTCTTTTTAACCCAAAGGTTGACACCTTTGGGTTAAAAAGACCAGATAAAGGTACTCGTCCATAGCGAACCGTGGTTAAGTTATGCAATTTTATAGCTTCGCTTTGTTTGAAGATGATAATTAAGACTGTTAAATAATAAATGATAAATGATCTTTATTTTGCAAATTGGTTATTAATTAATAACACTTTTACACGTCATTTTTTTCCGTAAATATTAACTAGATGAGGCCGGTGTTTCCTAACTGACTACCCTGAGAAGAAACACCGAAACAAACTCAGGGGTCCGTCTCTTTTAAAGTCCATACAATCTACACTGGTTTAATTATATGGGAACCTTGTAGGTTTCAGTCTGAGGCGGTCTTTTGAAGAAAGATGCTCACAGATTTGAGTGGGCCTGTCCATACAGTGCAAGCATTTGTCAAATGACGTATAGCTCAACTTAGAACAAGGAGCTTAACGATTTGACGAACAATACCAACAAGGAACAATACCTTTGGGTAGGCCGCAAAAAGCACTCAAACTGCCAGACAGTTTATTATGTTTAACTCGAATAAAAAAAATAAAAAAACCTACATAGTGCACATATTCACAATCGTTTAAGAGGATTATGTAGATTAGTCTGAAATGGCCTTTTGAGGAAAGACCAAACAGATTTGAGTAGACCCGTCCCGTCAGTGCAAGCCTTTGTCAGTTAGTCTGTAAGCTCAACTTTGGACTACTAAGGAGCTCAACGACCTGACGAACAATGCCAAAGACGGTACATTTGAGTAGGTCACTAAAATACTCAAACTGTCAGACAACGTCGTAATAAAGAGAGAGAAAAAAAAATGTAAATGGAAATTTAAGAAAAAAAAAGAAAAACATAATCCTCGCATTTAAGTACATAATTAAGTAAATATTCAAAAAAATACATATATTATACTTTACAAAGTAAATATTCATGTCAAAATAAAATAAAATATTATACTTTAAAAAGTAAATATCCATGTCAAAATAAATATTAAAAAACAAAAAATGTCAATTTGTATAAAAATAAAATACAAGAAATTGTTATTGTAAACAACACTAGTACTCCCTGTATATCATTGGAGCAGCTCAATCCCAAGCCTTTTTATCCTCAACGTAGTCTTTAACTGTGTAAAAAGCCTTGTGGCAAAGCTTGCGTCTTATGACTAATTTAAATTTGTTGAGGCTCAGTTCTTGCAAATGGCAAGGTAGTTTATTATAAAAATGTATGCACTGGCATTTAAAAGAACCACCTATTTTCTTGAGCCTTGTTTTTGGAATGACAAAGTTTGTAGATTGAATCCAATTCGTTGTATTCAAAATCTTTTGAAAAATATATAAAAACTATTAATTTTCACACGAAACTAAAATATAACTTCATAATTGGTCTACATCGTACATTTTGACGGGCCTGTTGGTATAGTGGTCAGTGGCCCTGACTGCTATGCTCAAGGTCGTGGGTTCGATTCCCACCCAGGACAAATGTTTGTGTGATGAGCACGATCATTTGTTCTTTGTCTGGGTGTAATTTATCTATAACATGTATGTATTTAAAAATATATATGTATGTTTATCAGTTGTCTAGTACTCATACCACAAGCTCTGCTTAGTTTGGGACTAGATGGCGTTGTGTGAAAGTTGTGGAATATTTATTTATATTTATTTATTTATTTATCGTTTCCACATACAGACAGACAAAAACCTCCTCTATTTGAGTTATAAGCTGGAACTCACCACGCGGGTCCAACGTGTGGCGGCCCGTTACTACCGACTTTCTTACCCTCAAAGATAGATAGAGATAGAATATACTTTATTGTACACCAAAATTTAAACACATTTAACATTATTTCTTAATTCTATGGTTACAATGGCGATCTTATCGCTAAAAGCGATATCTTCCAGACAATCTTTGGAAGGACTTTCATAACTTTAATTAAAGTGGGGAGGGCAAATATATAAATACAATACAATACATAAGTAAATATATAAAAATATGATGTGTTCTTGAACATCGTGTGGAGAGGAAACAAAAGAATAATCATAAATTTGAAAGAAAATTATTAGCAACCGGGCTCTTAAAAGTAGCGAGTGACTGAGTTTGTTTTACTGACACCCGCAATGCATTCCACAAACGAATAGCTTGCATCGTAAACGATGAGCCATAGAGTTTAGTGTAATGTGCAGGCATTGAAAGTCTCAAATTCTCCGACGATCTCAAATTTCTAACATGTGTGTCATGAAGGAACTTAAAACGTTCTTTGAGATAAAACGGAGTTGTTGGATTGAAGAGAATACTGTAGAGTGATGATAAAATATTATGCATTCCGGCGAAGGCGGATAGGCAGCCAAACTCAGAAACATGATCATATTTGCGCAAACCAAATATGAATCTGATTATTTTTATTTAAATTACAGCCGGGAGCAACGGCTTGACGTGCTTGCTTAGGCACAATTTGTTAAGACGCTCACCCATCCACTGAGCTGCCTCGCCGAGCGTTGCTTTACCTGGTAGATAGAACCGTGCGGCTGTTATTATTGAGTCACGAGCTAATGCGATTATTTATCGTTTAGCTCGTAAATCCTAAGAGTTGGACTATATAACTACTTAGTATATCTACTGCGTACTAGTGATCAGTAAGTACTTCTCGATAATCTGCGGTAATGAGGGAGCATTACCGCAATTGTTCTTACTTGTTACATCTGCGTATAGTTTAACTGGCAGTTTGAACTAACTCCATACCGAATACTGAGCTAGTAGTACCTAAGAACGTAATCTGAAACTAATAGGTTATAAGATACTCCATACATATGATATTTGGTAATTTGGTTATTATATAAAACTGGCTTTTGCCCGCGGCTTCGTTCACGTGAGAGGTTTTTCCCGCGTAATCTATTCCTGTGCCAAATTTCATCTAAATCGGTTTAACGGTTTAGGCGTGAAAAGGTAACATTCAGACAGACAGAGTTACTTTCGCATTTATAATATTAGTATGGATTTTAAAACGTATTTTTTTTCCGTAAATATAAACTAAATGAGGCCGGATATGACATTTCTATCAGTATGACGACAATGTTGGTGCAGTGGTTGAGCGATTAAATTGCAGCCTGAACAACAATAGTTCCAGGTCTGGGTGTTTCTAAAAATGCAACCACGGTACGGTTACGGATAGAAGTATCCATTTTACTCTTGACTTATAACCCCAGGTTATATCTTTCAGGACACTCAGACTCTGGCAGGGAAGTGGAATTTCCATTTCATTCCATTTTCTGTACGCAAAATAAAAGTACTTAGTACTTAATCCATAGTCATAATTACTAAGGGTAAGCGAGCTAAAGCAACTATTTTTTTAGCGTTTAGGTCGTAACACTAAGGACTGATTATATTACATACAAAATGCTGCCATCTCTACATTTAAGTAGGCAGGTACTATACAGCGATACTAGCGCTCAGTGAGCACCTTTCGATAATCTGTGGTAATGAGGGAACTTGTTACATCTGTGTATAGTTTAACTGGCACTTTGAACTAACTACCTATTACTGTGCTAGTTAAGTGGATACAGGTCTGAAACTAACTAAGTATAAAATATATATTATGTTTTCTACATATTAAGAAAACTAGTACTCACGCGGGGCTTCGCTGCCGTGGATTCTATCACGGTAAAAACATAACTCTCCTTTTTTCAGTCGCGTAAAAAGTAGCCTATAACCTTCCTCAAGCTTCAAGCTACATCCACATCAAATTGCATCCAAATCTACCCAGTACTTTCGAAGATTAGCGCGTTCAAGCAAACAAACAAACAAACTTTTCCGCTTTATAATATTAGTATAAATTGTAATGTCTGTGTGCGATTTCAAAATTGACGACACGGTCGGCGCAGTAGTTGAGCGATTGACTGCTTCGCTGCGTACCGTGTGTTCGATTCTCGTCTAGGTGAACTTACTACTACTTAGGGATACTTGAGAAATTTTGGCCTCTATCACAACAGTGGGAACGTTGTAAGCTGAACATGCTAAGTATCAAGACTACGTTATCGTATTGGGAATAATACCTGTTATGATAGTTTTAAGTGCGATGTGTATGACAACTTAATTAAATATAAACCATACTTGGTTACTATTAAGGTTTAATTACATCTCTACTTACCGTTTCTAGTTTTAATAAGTCAGATATAATCGCAGCTTGTTTCACAGTTGAAGCTGGAATATATCTTGGAGAGTCGCGCGGTGGCGGGTAGTCAAACACTTGCAGCGAAATTGCGGACACAGAGGCCGCGCCGCCATGTTGTATTATGTGATAGCTAATATCGTTACTCGTTACGCGGACTTCAGCCGCGAGCACAGCTCATCTATACTAATATTATAAAGCTGAAAAGTTTGATTGTTTGAACGCGCTAATCTTTGAAAGTACTGAGTGGGTTTGGATGATATTTGGTATGGAAGTAGCTTGTATATCGAGAAAAGTTTAAGGCTTTTTACCCGACTGTAAAAAAGATGGTTTTGTTTTTTATCGAGATAAATGGGAGCGAGACCCCACGCCTCTGCTAGTACAATATAACATTGAGAGGACAGATTGTAGAATGGAATGTTCTAACGATATACCGCGACCTCGGAACGTAAGGGCTACTGAAGAAACAGAGTGCGTTTGTAGTCAGTACAAGTCTGACACTCCCTTCCGCATCATCCATTCGGGAGAGGGGGAATGATTTTCCCCTGATAAGATTAGGTTCCTTGATCTTTGAGTCCCTATGGTATTCTGTTGATTGAACTCTTTTTAATATTCATGCAATAACTATTGTCATAATTAATGGGTAATAATGGTGCATATCTGAGCTTTTGTAACTTTTTTTGTGACTAACTGCAGGAACCTGTAATTAGCGTTATGTTACTAATACCAGTATATTATAATATAATATTTATTAAGACCAAAAATAATTATACATGTTAACACAATTTTCTAATAACAGAAGGTAAGCTTAGTAACAAAAACAATCGTGCCAGTTTAATAGCATCTGCTGCCAAACTAGGCTTATTACCTAGTCTGTGTCTCACCGTGCAGCGCATTACGCCTTATCCTATATGATCTTACATACAAATTATAACTGCAATCAATGTAAATAAGCTGCTGATACTCCTTATAATATATAAATATGTCTAGTATAGAGCCCTGCTGGCACGTTTTGCTCGCTCTCGCCTCCGCTTATAACTTGGACTGCACAACATCTTCGGTGCATTCTAGCGGAATGTTAAAAGATAGTGAGCGGACGAATGTTGGTGAGAACAATTTAGTTTTCTGTTTGCATTTGTAGTGACCGAGATAAGATTGGTTTGGTGGCTAGACGGAGCTAGGGTTTAAAGTTCGGGCACGCCGCAATTGCGGCGGTAAGACCCCTCTTTGAGGAGTGGCTAGATCGGCGTCACGGCGTCCTGACCTACCGCATGACACAAGTCCTCACCGGACACGGAAGTTTCGGGAGGTACCTGAGTCTGATGGGGAAGGAAGAAACGCCTGGGTGTCACCACTGCGAGGGTCACCCTGAGGACACAGTAGAGCATACGGTGCAAGACTGCCCCGCCTGGGCAGAGCACCGACGTGTACTCATGGCGGCGATAGGCGGAGACCTCTCGCGCCCGGCATTGGTCGAGGCCATGCTGCGGGGCGAGAGGGAGTGGGAAGCGGTCGCCTCCTTCTGCGAAGCAGTGTTGCTTCCGAAGGAGGAGACGGGCCTTGTGAGGGAGAGGATAGCGTCCTCCCTCCAGCCCAGCCGCAGTGGTAGATGCCCACGGCGTCGGACGTCGGCCGACGATCTCCGGCCACCCTAGGCGCGGGCATGCGGACAGCGAGTAAAGGACAACTCGCTGTCCGACCATGGACCATGCCCGGGTCGATGGTGCGTTGTGTTCCACGCGCGCCTCAAAGAGCGTCAACAACATGACGAGGCCCCCCCGGCAGAGGGCCGAAGCCTGCCGGGGTCGTGGGACTTATCCCATTACCGTGACCCCGGTACGTAAAGGGTTATTGAAGGAACACCGTGGATTTTAGTCAGTAAAAGTCTGACAGTAGGGGGTGGGAGGACCTATTTGATAATTTTACCACGTTAAAAAAAAAAAAAGGGTTTAAAGTTAATTATAATATGATATATTATGTCTGCTTTAGTACAATTTGTTGCAAAAACGTCTCGATATCTTTTAAATCAAACGTAATAGGCTGGTTATGTCACCTTAGACTTTTTATCATAATAATTTAATAGACCTTCCTGATACATATTACAAAGTGGTATTTAAATAAAAAGTGAATAAGATACTTCTAGGCAAGCGTGCCTCATCTTCGACCACGTCATCGCCTACCATTACGAAAAGAAGTAGCAAATTGACTCTATCACTTAAAAGGACTTAATCCTTTGAGCTCAGTCAGCAAAACCATAGACAGTAGAACAGAACATTAAAAGTCAATGACAGTAGCGAGCGCGGCAATATGACACTAGACTGTGTGCGCGAGATATTGTGTGGTGCGAGTTATACGATGTAGCGGGAGTGAGTTTACAAACACGTAGTTCGGTTGTTAGTTGAGGGCAAAGATATTTATCGTTAAAAAGGCTGTTTAAATTAATAGAGTTGCATCTGGTAAGTCTGGAAGGTGACCCCACGTGGTTGGGAAAAGGCTGAGCAGATAATGATGAGGCTCTGTAACGTTAATTCGCGTAGGAGTAGGACGGACAAGAACCGCCGTAGATACTGTTCAATTAAAAGTTGTACAATATCGGTTTGCATCATCATCCTCTGTTCGTCAAATCATTGAGTTCCTCAAAGTTTCAAGTTGAGCTACATAATAACTTGGTTCTTATATGATTTGACCGATTGAATGGACTTTAAAGAGACTTTAAACCTTTGAGTCCGTTTCGATGTTTCTTTTCAAGGTAATCAGATAGGAAACAATGACCACATCCAGTTTGAATTTACTAAAATAAATGGCATGTGAAAGTGTCATTTAATCACCATTGTGCAAAATAAGTATACTTACTTTATCATTACAGGCACAGTTTCCCGCTTTCGACTTCAAACTTTTACCCCATCCCGCAGCTGCTGAATCGCTGCGGACAGCGCAGCATATCATGATTCAGCGCTGAAGCGACGCCTCTCTCAGAGGATTGCTTGTAACCAAAGAATTATATTGAAATCTGCAGCTATTTAGTAGCACAGCGATTGAAAACTTTTTGGGAAGAATTCTTTGAGAAAATAATGTCAGTTAAATTTAAAAAAATGTATAATGGTCAGTCAATCTATTGCTGAACAAATATGTTTATGATAACATCAATTAATACCGATACATCTTCATTTTGATAACCAAAAAGAATGTTAAAACTATAAGTAGTTATTTAATGTCATTGTAACCGAGATATTTCATTTCTTTTTTTTTAAGATTACAAGCAATGTGGGTAGAATTTACATTACTAGCAAACCTGTTAACCCCTCCAACTAAGCTAAATATGCTTGTATCTGGAGTAGGTTCACAGCAACAATGTAATGGGTGGGGTTAGAACCCGCGACCTCCGGATCACAAGTCCCTTAGCCATTGGGCTATTGATTTATGAGGAAAACATAATCATGAAACCTAAAATCTTTATCAGCAAATGACACATAATTGGAAGAACTAAGCGATTAACGGTGTGTACTATTCCGGAATTAAATCTATACTTATAATAAATCTGTAGAGAAGTCAATTCTGTACATGAAATATATTTACAAAATAACTATCAGGGGGTGATTAGGGATCGATACTGATACCAAAAATGAAATCAGTAAAATTTTTGTCTGTCTGTCTGTATAACCGTTATAGAAACAAAAACTACTCGACGGATTTTAACTAAACTTGGTACAATTAATATTCATACTCCTGAGCAGGTTATAGTATACTTTTCATCACGCTACAATCAACAGGAGCAGAGCAGTGAAGGGAAATGTTGGGAAAACGGGAGAAGTTACTGCATTTTTCAAGCTTCCGTCGCGTGTGCAACCTTAATGGTTAAAGCTACACAGAAATCATTTATGACGGAAATGTTCTCCTTAAAATTATGTAAAAAATATCCCACGACAGCATATGTCTAACTTTTATGGTTGACTCACAATAACACGTGTAACTCCCGATAGCTTAGCAGTTCGAAGCTTTCTGATTATATCTATCTATATACATATAATAAAATTGTAAAAAAATGGTGTCTGTACAATGGAAATATATAAAAAAAAGTAGCAGGGGTTGTTATTATATCGATGCCGAACCCGAAATTGTAATTATTTTTTTTTTTGTCTGTTTGTCTGTTTGTGTGTGTGTTTGTGCACGCTAATATCAGAAACGGCTTATTCGATTTAGATGCAGTTTTCACAAATATATTATAGAAAGCTTCACTTAACATTTAGTGTTTATTTCATGTCAATCGCTTCATAAATAAAAATGTTATGTCAATTTAAAGAATCACGGCGAACATTTGTTAAAATTTTCTATCAGAGTACGTACACGCCTTGCGCCTGCGCGTCCGTGGCTATACAATGTGTAACGGAAACCCCATATCTATCCAAAAGGGCTGAAGACAACATCTGATATGGAGTCTCTATGCACAGTTTCAGCACAAAATAACTGACTCAAAGAATTGATACCAAATTATCGGTTTCATATATTTCTTGAATACCAATCATAACAAACGTGTTACAGCACCACGAGGGTCAATAACTTCCACATCGCTTGCCAATAACACGATAATTCTCTGCATTCTTCTTAATTTGAAAAATTTGGTCTCTGGTATCAGTGTATTGGTATTTGTAATAAGTTCTACACACGTAGACTTAGGATTACAAAACTCTTGCCATATCGTTTGTTATCATCCAAAGAAGCCATGCACTTGGTATGTATATACCTACCCTTTAAATTACATGTTGTATATAGCGCGGTGAGAGCCGCGCCGCTGTAGCCCTGGCTGGGGGCCAGGCCCGCCCTGACCAGCCGACAAGCCTTAGTGTGCTGAACTACGAGTAGCCCTACCTAAAAAAAAACGCGCCGCTGCCAGCCAACAACTTCAGAGTTTGACCTGCGAGATGCCACACACTAAAAAAAAACGCGCCGCCGCTGCCATAAGGATTCAGTTATTCGTATCGAACGCACGTATCCTGGACAGTAGGCGAATAGTTGCATTTGATTATTGCGATTCACTTGAATACTGACTGTTTGCATATTTCATTTATTTATATTTTAGGGTTTGTAGGTTAGGTTCTTTTTCTTAATTTTCTTTAAAATTTTGTAAATAAATATTGTAAGTATTTGGTATAGGTTAGGCGGTTCTTTCCTTGATTTTTGGGTATTTACTTATCTTAATTTTTATTTAGGGTTTATAAATAAATATTGTAAGCATTTGTTTCCTTGATTTTCGGTATACTTATCTTAATTTGTATTTAGGGTTTGTATATAAATATTATAAGTATTTGGTATAGGTTAGGCATTTCTTTTCTTGATTTTTTTTATTAAGTATAAGTTCATTAGCTCAGGTTAGTAATTAATTTTTCTAGCAATTCTTTTGTTTTATAAAGTCACACGTCTTAACACTTATTACTTAAACTGTGATAATTTGAGACTGTATAATAATTTGTAAGTATTTATAATTTAATTGTTTACGATAGTACGTGTTTATTATATAACTGTGTGTTAAGTAGTAAGTACTATTTTATTGTAAGAATGCCTCGAAGCAGATCCAACCTCTCCCAATGTAGCAGAAATGCTAAAAGGATGAGATTAGTTCGATCACAGGAATCTGAGGAGGGTCGTGAGGCAAGGCTCTCTGCAACTCGGGAACATCAGGCTAGGTTTCGTGCTGCAGAAACTTCGACACAGCGAGAATCTCGACTGAGTTCAAATCTTTCTCGAATGATGACAACTCGAAATAGAGAAAACGGGGGATAATGAAAGGCACGTTTATCTGTCGATCGCAGCGATAAAGCTAAGGCTCTTTGTGATTGTAGCCTTATTATATGGGATGAGTCCACCATGGCCAATCGAAAAGCAGTAGAAACAGTAGACAGAATGTTGCGTGATGGCAAGCAAAATGATCGACCCATGGATGGAATTACTGTGCTTTTTTGTAGCGATTTTCGTCAGACTCTCCCTGTAATATAACCACGTGGAACAAGGGCTGTTAAAGTTAGAGCCTGCCTAAAGAGTTCTCGACTGTGGCATTACATTATCCCTTTGCATTTGACATTAAATATGCGTGCGTAAATTGGAGGCAACGAAAATGCTCAAGAATTTTCAGATTTGCTACTTGAGATTCATAACGGTGTGTATCCGCAGGAACAAGGAAAAGTTGTTCTTAATGAAAACCTATGCAACATAGTTTCATCAATGCGAGACCTCATATCATCTGTGTATGGAAACGCAACGCAAATAAAACGCAAGAAACGACCAAGTAGCAACAATAAACGCTGAAATTTTGAGCTATGTTCCGGGAGATTATGTTGAGTATATCTCCATTAACAGAGTCATGGAAGAAGGAGAATCTACAAGCTACCCAGTAGAATTTTAAGAATCCCTCAATGCTCCTGGACTACCAGCACATAAAATAAAATAAAAGTAGGCGTACCCATAATGCTTCTTAGAAATTTAAGCACCCCAAAACAAAACCAAGGTCAGACGCTGAAAGTTGTGGGTGTAGATCTAAGTAGGTATCAGCTGTTTCTCGCACGGTAGGTTGTATGTGGCTCTGTCACAGGTTAGCAATCCCAGGAGCCTGTATGCTTTCATCCCCGATGACCATACATCAAATATCGTATACAGAGAAGCATTACTGTAAAGTCAATTTTTAACTACCCAAACGACGGTATATGTAATTCAAAATATGCTGCCCGAAAAGTAAGTATCCAACGCGGACGAAGTCGCGGGCACAGCTAGTAAACAATAAATAAATTATATGTCTATATTAAATTACATCCAGATCCGTTCGCTCTATTGAGTAAGAAACGTAATTACCTAAACATACTCTATCTGAACTTTGCATTAATATATAAAAATAGACGAATTGTTTGGTTCATTTATATCTTTAGAGAGGACGCGGGTTTGAACCCCACACATTACACTATTTGCCGTGAACTCATTCCAGACACAAGCATATATAGCTTAGTTGGAGGGGTTAACTAGATTTATAGTAATGTGAATTTTTACCTCATTGCTTGTTCTCTTTAAAAATAATACAATGGGTTTTTCATGAAAGATCAACAATTGAAATCCAACCTCACAATCTATTACACATTTATAATAGTAGTATGCTACGATAAACCTCTGCCTAGCTCTGCCTCATAAAGGCATGACGTTGTATCTAAGTACCAACCACAGATTACCTTCACTTTAAAGTCACAACTTAGCTAAACGACCTCGTAGACCTAACACCTAGCACACTGGGAAGTTGACTATTCTAACCAAATTAGTGTCATTTAAACATTCTCGAGATAGCGGACAAAATGTCTTGAAGTATAATTATATTTACTTACTAACATACGAGTATTGTAGAAGCTCGTGGATAAATGTAACTGATGCACGGGTCGATCTTCGAGGTAAAGCAACACTTACCGAGGTCGGTCCGTGGATGACTTAACATATCGGTTTCCTCCTGTTGGTACTGCGCCTGAACTTTCTCCGGCTGTGTCTAGGGACACGAAAACAGTATCGATACTTTGTGGTATCGAGTACGTTTCGTTTCGATACCGATACTTTTGTACTCGATACTTTGTATTTGATACTTTTATTCAATGAGTACTTTTTGACAGGTATCGTATCGAAAAAATCTTGGACGGCATCGCCATCTGGTTCAATTAGACTGAACCTTCTAAATCATTAAATTGAGCTCGAAATCGTTCCTTCAGTCTTTCTGTTCACAGTTCAGTTCCTATGCTTCACTAATCAATCACTCAATCGTTCGCCGTTAAATTGTTTAGTTACTATTATTATTTATTTGTAAGGTCAACGAGTTGGTACAACGAGATCCCACAAAACCGTATTATTTGTATTATTCTTCGTGTTCGTCTCGCGCTTTGTTTTTCTCCGGTTGATCATTATTGTGCTTGACTATTATTTGATTACTATAATATGTGTCTAAAGGAATAAATAATATAATTGATTAAATAGTTTGTAAAGTCACAGTTGTCTTTTTTATAGTACTATTATAACACTAGTGTACCAATACCATTATAATGTTGATGTTCTGTTCTTCTGTCCTACTGTACTGAAGCTAAATTGACGTTACTGACTGACATTGACGGCCTGACGTATGCGCACTACGCCCTAAGAAAAGTACTCGATACTTTGAAGTATCGATACTTTTGTTACGATACATTTATGAGTACGATATTTTTTTCTCGATTTTACTCATGAGTACAATATCGATACTTTCTTATAGATACCGTGTCCCTAGCTGTGTCGGATTGCCGTCCCATCGGACAGTGATTGTAAAGCAACAGAGAGTACACATATACCTGCTCATACTTGTGCACTATAACTTCTCCTGCGCAGATGACTAATCAATTATGAGAGTTCACATTTTGAAAAGCAATAAATATATTGGATATATCTGACCTGTACAACTTACTAACTAGGTAACACGATACCTGTTGGTAGAACTGCTTTCATTTTTTTTAGAATAGTACATTATTTATTAGTACTTCGGCCGCGACTTCATCCGCATAGATTTCGAAATAATTTATAGCCACACAGATATACACCTTATTTATTATTTATTTATTCATTATATACTTTATTTTACACCTTATAATACATGTAAGGATACAAATAATAAAACTAGTGTACAATGGGCGGTCTTATCGTATAGGGCAATCTCTTACAGGCAACCTTTGGATGGACAGAAATTAAAGGAGATAGTTTTAGGGCTGTCAGTGTACAACATCATACATAATACTAATTAAACATAATAATACAAAATAAATACCATAAAATATAATATATAAATATATACTAATATATATCAATTTCATAATAGAGAAAGGAGGGGATAAAAATATAGTGAGAGGTAATGCTCCTTCACCATTCTTTTAAACGTAGGTAATGTTTGAGCACGCCTCACTTCTATGGGTAATGCATTCCACCAACGGGCCGCTTGGATAGTAAAAGATTTATCGAAGAAAGAAGTGGAATGCATACGGATACTTAACTCTAAATTTTCCGATGATCTCAAGGACCTGATTGCAGGTTAAACAATTTTGTAGAATTGGATTATTTATAGTTCAACAAACATACAAACAAATTTTACCACTTTATAATATTAATATAGATTTCTTAGTAACTACATAAAATATGGTACTTACATTGAGATTCAAATAACTATGAAAGCAGCTTGTTGGTGTAGAAATAATCAATAAAATGAAAAATAGCTTATCTATACTTATAATAAATCTGTAGAGAGGTCAATTCTGTACATGAAATATATTTGCAAAATAACTATCAGGGGGTGATTAGGGATCGATACTGATGCCAAAAATGCAATCAGTAAAATTTTTGTCTGTCTGTCTGTCTGTCTGTCTGTATAACCGTTATAGAAACAAAAACTACTCGACGGATTTTAACGAAACTTGGTACAATTATTTTTCATACTCCTGAGCAGGTTATAGTATACTTTTCATCACGCTACAATTAATAGGAGCAGAGCAGTGGAGGGAAATGTTGGGAAAACGGGAGAAGTTACTCCATTTTTTAAGCTACCGTCGCGTGTGCAACCTTAGTGGTTAAAGCTACACAGAAATCATTTATGACGGAAATGTTCTCCTTAAAATTATATAAAAAATATTCCACGACAGCATATATCTTTCTTTTATGGTTGACTCACAATAACACGTGTAACTCCCGATAGCTTAGCAATTCGAAGCTTTCTGATTATTATTCTGCTCCGAAATTTAAAACCACCACAACTTTGCAATGGAACTCGGCTAAAAGTAACCCAGTTGCAACAAAATATAATCGAGGCTCAAATTTTAACAGGTTGCGGTGTAGGAGAAACTGTCTTTATTCCCAGAATTCCCATAATCTATACTTATAATAAATCTGTAGAGAGGTCAATTCTGTACATGAAATATATTTACAAAATAACTATCAGGGGGTGATTAGGGATCGATACTGATGCCAAAAATGCAATCAGTAAAATTTTTGTCTGTCTGTCTGTCTGTCTGTCTGTCTGTCTGTCTGTATAACCGTTATAGAAACAAAAACTACTCGACGGATTTTAACGAAACTTGGTACAATTATTTTTCATACTCCTGAGCAGGTTATAGTATACTTTTCATCACGCTACAATTAATAGGAGCAGAGCAGTGAAGGGAAATGTTGGGAAAACGGGAGAAGTTACTCCATTTTTTAAGCTTCCGTCGCGAGTGCAACCTTAAGGGTTAAAGCTACACAGAAATCATTTATGACGGAAATTTTCTCCTTAAAATTATATAAAAAATATCCCACGACAGCATATATCTATCTTTTATGGTTGACTCACAATAACACGAGTAACTCCCGATAGCTTAGCAGTTCGAAGCTTTCTGATTATTATTCTGCTACGAAATTTAAAACCACAACAACTTTGCAATGGAACTCGGCTAAAAGTAACCCAGTTGCAACAAAATATAATCGAGGCTCAAATTTTAACAGGTTGCGGTGCAGGAAAAACCGTCTTTATTCCCAGAATTCCCATAATACCAAATAATTTTCCATTCCAATTTAAAAGAACGCAATTCTCAGTATAGGTGTGTTATGCAATGACAATTAATAAGGCTCAAGGGCAGACTTTTCGTGTTGCTGGAGTAGATCTCGGTGTCAGTTGTTTCTCGCATGGTCAGTTGTACATACGTCGCTCTTTCCCGGGTTAGCAGTTCTAGAAATCTTTATGTTCACGTGCCGGACGGGTCAACTTTCAACATAGTTTACCCGGAAGCTTTGCGCTGAAGTATTTTCGTTCTATAGGTACTTAAGCTTTATGTGAACGTGATATAAACAATATTACCAATACATTAACTTAATAACACACAAGGAGTTACACGCTGACGGAGTCGCGGGCACAGCT
This sequence comes from Tholera decimalis, assembly GCA_943138885.2. Lineage (NCBI taxonomy): Eukaryota > Metazoa > Arthropoda > Insecta > Lepidoptera > Noctuidae > Tholera > Tholera decimalis. The sequence goes on along the minus strand of OW964575.2, from coordinate 2,199,177 downwards.
ATTAACAATAATATTGTGCGGTTCGGTATTGCGATATTTTTCAACAGTATTATAGATTGACATATTATATTTCCCTACTAAATTACGAAAGTTAATCTGTCTGTTACATCAAAATCTCTGAACCGTGAGGAAGGACATAGGCTACTTTTTTTTTAACGAAAAACTACGGAAACGTGGACGAAGTCGCGGGCAACAGCTATCTATACTAATAATATAAGGCTGAAGAGTTTGTTTGTTTGTTTGAACGCGATAATCTCAGGAACTACTGGTTCGAATTGAAAAATTATTTTTATTTAAATAGTAAATTTATAGAGAAAGGCTATAGGCTATATATCATTACGCTAAGGCCAATAGGAGCGGAGCGCCAATGAAGAATGCTTCAAAATCGGGGTTAAATTTAACGTTAGCCCAAAGTAACTATTCCACGCGGACGAAGTCGCGGGCAAAAGCTAGTTATCTAATAAACTTCCGGGACCAACGACTTGTCGTGCTCTCCGACACACGCAGTGTTCTGGATATGTTAGGATGGTCCGATGTACCGAGCTCGGAGAGCATTGATAGACACATGACAGCCGGGACCAACGACTTGTCGTGCTCTCCGACACACGCAGTGATCTGGATATGTTAGGATGGTCCGATGTACCGAGCTCGGAGAGCATTGACCTTGAAGACGAGCCATGTGGCTGTTATTATATAGCCACGAGCTCCCCTTCAATTTGCTACAAAAATATTGCTGAAAAATACAGGTTGACCAACATAAGCAAATAAAAACCTTTTTTCATGTTTCTATAGAAAGTTTGAGGGTATGGACGGGATTGGATCAGGCTGTAAATAAAATAAACTTATCATATATGCATGAAAACAAAATATTGCGTGAAAATACTTCGACCTTCGTCTGACCATATTATAATATTTTATTTTGCAAAGAAAATGTGACCCAGAATATAATATCTAATATTCCACAACTTTCACACAACGCCATCTAGTCCCAAACTAAGCAGAGCTTGTGGTATGAGTACTAGGCAACTGATAAACATACATATATATTTCTAAATATATACATATTATAGATAAATTACACCCAGACAAAGAACAAATGATCGTGCTCATAACACAAACATTTGTCCTAGGTGGGAATCGACGCCGCCGGTACCCCGCCCCTCGATCGCGTCAAGAGAGGGCGTGGGATCGTCGCAGCACGGTTCGGGGAGATCGCTGTTGTAGGCGTTTATTTCTCCCCGAGCCGAACTCTCGCCGAGTTCCAGAACTCCCTAACGGAGCTGGGAGACGTCGTCGTCGCCCTTGGTTCCCTCCCCGCGCTCGTCCTCGGGGACTTCAACGCCGAAAGTCCGGCTTGGGGTTCCCGGTCCACGGACTATAGGCGGGGCAGGATGCTCGAGCACTGGGCCCGTGCACAGGGCCTGGTGATCGAGAACCGGGGTTCTGTCCCCACGTGCGTGCGGTTTACGGGCGAGTTGGTGGTGGACGTTACGTTCGCCACCTCCAGCCTGTTACCGCGCGTCACCGACTGGCGCGTTATGGAGGAGGTGGAGACCTATTCTGACCACCCGTATATCCGGTTCGACGACTCCGCCCAGACTCCAGACGCGCCAGTCCGACGGGACCTGAGTGGTCCGCGATGGGCGCTGAAGCAGATTGACCGGGAGCTATTCCTGGAAGCCTCGATCGTGCAGGCCTGGGAGTCACCCCCGGACAGGCCTGCCGATATAAAAGACGAGGCAGAGTGGTTCCGGGAGGCCATGTCGAAGATCTGCGACGTGGCCAGTGGCCATGCCCCGGGTCCGGCAAGGACGCGCCCGGCCTCAGCTGTACTGGTGGTTGAGCGAGCTAGCAGCGCTGCGCGAAGCGTGCGTTGCGGCGTGACGCCGGTACACCAGGTTCCGCAGGCGCCGCACCCGACCTTCGGATGCGGCGACTGTAGAGGCGGAGCTGTACGAGGGCTACAGGGCAGCGAAGGCCGTCCTCCGAGACGAGATCTGGCGGGCCAAGGAACTGGCCCGGGAGGAGATGCTGGGGACTCTGGACGGGGACCCATGGGGCCACACCTACAAGTGGGTGTGAGAGAGGCTCCGCCCCTGGGCTCCCCCATTGACGCAGAGTCTCCAGCCTCAGTTCTTGGAGGACAAGGTGAGCGCCCTGTTCCCATCGCGAGGGGAGCATGCTCCCCCTCCTATGGCTCCGTCTCCGACGGAACCTGAAGCTGGCGCAAACGCGAACCACAGCGACGACGACGTCTACGACGCTCCAGAGGTGACCGAGGTAGACTTGAGAGTGGCGGTACAACGGCTCAAGGCCAAAAATACCGCCCCAGGACCCGACGGCCTGCCAGGGAAAGCCTGGGTCCTGGCCTCGGAGACTCTTGGGCCTCGACTAGGGGGGCTCTTTAGCGCATGCCTGGAGAGGGGCCAGATTCCGCTTCGCTGGAAGACGGGAAAGCTGGTCCTGATCCAGAAAGCCGGGCGCCCTGCGGACTCTCCGTCCGCATTCCGGCCCATCGTGCTGCTCGACGAGGTGGGCAAGCTCTTGGAAAGAGTAATTGCAGACCGTCTCTTCGGGCACCTGAATTGGGTGGGCCCAGATCTTGCGGAGTGCCAGTTCGGCTTCCGCAGGGGGCGCTCGACGGTGGATGCCATCATGCGCGTGAGAGCCCTCACGACGGGGGACGCGGTATCCCGGGGCAGGGTCGTCTTGGCGGTGTCTTTGGACATCACCAACGCCTTTAACACCCTAACCTGGAGTTGCATCAGGGAGGCACTCCGGTATCACCGGGTGCCGACCTACCTCCGTCGCATAGTCGAGGACTACCTGACGGACAGAGCCGTCATCTACCCCGGTCACCGGGGAGAGTGGAACCATAAGTCATAAGTCATTTATTTCAGAACAATATACATTGTGTAGAAATTTTGTAAAACAAAACAGTACCATTAAATAAAATATATCAAACGAAGAGAGACCAAAAAAAATCATGTCAAATATAGTAAAATAACAAATTGAAAACGATAATAATCCTCATTCAATTTAAAATAATGAATAATACAATAAAACAAAAGTCAAATAAAAGGAAAAAAAAACGAAAATAAAATTAACAAAGATTATAAATACCTATAGAAAATAAAATTGCAAAAAAAAAAAAATGTGTTAGAAAGATTAAAAATGTCTTCTCGTTTTCTATGAATAATCAATAATAAAAATAGAATGTCTATAAATAAAAATAAAAAAATTAAAAAGTTACAAAAATGGTCCGTAATAATATGTCATTTAATTATAAATTATAATGTCTAAGGATAAAATCTATCAATATAATATGTCATCTTTGAGTAGTACAATAATATAAAAAAGACATTATAAATAAAAAATGACAATAATAGTCAACATATCATTTAAAACACTATAACAGACATTACGGTTGTCGCTTATCAGCTAGGTACTCATCGACGCTGTAATAGCCCTTCCTCAATAAATATGTCTTCAATTTGTTTTTAAATAAGTTTGCGCTATTTATGCTTTTTAATTCTAAGGGAAGCTTGTTGTATAGAAATACAGATTGGTACCTAGGACTGTGATGAACCACGTTTAGTTTTGGTTGGATTGTGTAACCGGCGAGAGATGTCGTGCGGTGTCCCACAGGGATCGGTCTTGAGGCCGCCCCTGTGGAACATCGGATACGACTGGGTGCTGCGCGGCGACCTCCCTGACGGCGTCAGCGTAATATGTTACGCTGACGACACGCTCGTCCTGGCGCGGGGAGAGTCGCACCAGGCGGCGGCCGACCTGGCGACGCAAGCGGTTGCGACAGTCGTTCATAGGATCCGGCAGTTGAGACTCGACGTGGCGCTGCACAAGACAGAGGCCATGTGCTTCCATGGCGGTCGGAACGCGCCACGGTCCAAGTCCCACATAACGGTGGAGGGGGTTCGCATCGGCGTCGGGAGGACGATGAAGTACTTGGGACTCGTCCTCGACAGCCGGTGGAACTTCAGGGAGCATTTCCTAAGTTTGGCCCCAAAGCTGAACCGGGCAGCAGCCGCCTTCAGGCGAATCCTGCCTAATCTCAGCGGGCCAAACGCCTCCTGCCGAAGGCTGTACGCCGGCGTCGTGCGGTCCATGGCCCTCTACCGGGCCCCTGTGTGGGCCCTGAGCATCCGGACGCGACCACTAAAGTTGGTCGCATGCCAGAGGGTCATGGCTATCCGAATGATCCGGGGATACCGCACGATCGCTGGCGAATCGGCCAACCTCCTTGCCGGATTGCTGCCCTGAGATCTGGAGGCGACTGCCCTCCAGCGCGTCTATGAATGGCGCGTGGAGGCGCAGCGCCGGGGCGTATCCCCGCTGCCTCGAGAAGTCGAGGCGCGGCGGGAAGAGCTCCGGCGCGATCTCAGGGCAGTATGGAGGGAACGACTGTCGCAACCGACGGCCGGGCACACCGCAATTGCGGCGGTAAGACCCCTCTTTGAGGAGTGGCTAGATCGGCGTCACGGCGTCCTGACCTACCGCATGACGCAGGTCCTCACCGGACACGGACGTTTCGGGAGGTACCTGTGTCTGATGGGAAAGGAAGAAACGCCTTGGTGTCACCGCTGCGAGGGTCGCCCTGAGCTGTGCTTGTCGTATTTGGTACCTACGTTCTCAGGGCGAATAGAATGAGGTCTCTATATTATAAGACAGGAAAGTAAACATTGTTTCTGTTTGCTGATATGTTTTGGAAATTTAATAATATAATAATAATATTCCACAACTTTTCACACAACGCCATGTAGTCCCAAACTAAGCAGAGCTTGTGGTATGGGTACTAGACAACTGATAAACATACATATATATTTCTAAATACATACATATTATAGATAAATTACACCCAGACAAAGAACAAATGACCGTGCTCATCACACAAACATTTGTCCTAGGTGGGAATCGAACCCACGACCTTGTGCACAGCAGTCAGGGCCACTGACAACTATACCAACGGGCCTGTCTTATAAATATTAATTAGAAGTTCTTCTATTCATATTGACAGCCTCAACCATACTAGCCAGATTATTTTCTTAATTCATATTTTGCCTAATTATGTTTAATATTTCTTTGGCATATTCACTATCTTGCAGGCGAGCACCAAACTTATTTAGTAAAGCTGCTCTGCTATCTGAAAGTTTTGCATCATGTGGGGAAGTGATCTATGGAAATATTCTTGTCTCAGTAATTTAAAATCTCTTTTAAAGTAACCATTGACCACTTCCACTTATGCGGCAGTTAACACACATTATGCGAGTAGGCATTACACGACTTCCAATTGTGATATACAAATGGATGCCCAAACAACAAAGTCCAAAGTATCAGATAGAATCGTAGTCCAAAAAAGTCAAAGCAAAACGTCGACGGCGTAAATAGCAGCTGATCGGAATCCTTAGGCAAGCACTGGGCGCAAGGAAAAACTGAGTTTATACACAGAAGCAGTTAATAATTTCAAAAGTAGGTACGGAAACACAACCGACATTACACGAGATAGCAACTGTTGTCAACACAATACACCTTACGCAGATGTCAATGTCATGTCGTATTGTTGCCATACTTTGCTTGCAGTATGACTTTATTTTAGTATTTATTTATTCAGCAGAATTCTTAACAAAAATCTGCAATTATATTTATTATGGTTTATCAATACGCTTGTAAAGTATACTTATGCAATAAGGGCAAAGCACTTTAAATAAATTGGAGTAGATTTACTAATATATGACAGAGAAACCAGCAGAGAACTTTCAACTGAGACAATATTGGCTAAAAGACATGAAGTCAAATTGTAAAGGAAAAATATAATCTAACCCCTTGTGATCATATTAGTCAATTGTATTTCCAAAATAAAATATATTTTTTCATTAGAGTGGGTCAGTTCATAAGCATATCTTGAAAAAAACTAAGAAATTATTTTATTAACATTTGCAAACATGACATTTATAGACGCTCATATACTGAAGCTTCATATACTGAAACTATAGCTCATATACTTATACTGAACTACATCTGTGTTTACACCATTGAGTTTGTATATAAAGCATTATACATCTTTTTGAAGAAGAAATACGCATTTATTATGCAGTTATGATTATTAAATAAAATTACGAAAACCGACGAGGCCGTATGAGCTTGATGCCTTTGCTTTTCCGACAAAAAATATTAGTCTAGGAATTTGCCGCGTTTTTGTTTTCTTCAAATACATAAACGTTAAGTTTGTTTTAATTTATTTATTTTTAATAAGTGCTTATCTCATATTATTATTGTGTTAATTTTTTCGCAAATGGTACGACAAGTAGAGTAGGTATTTTCCTCGGTGATAAAGCTGTCTTGGTCTTGGGTGAACTTAAATCCCTCGCTACACTCAGGACTCGTCTTAAATCCCTCGCTTCGCTCGTGATTTAAGTTTTTAACACCCTCGCTACGCTCGGGAGTAAACCTCAAGTCCTTCGTTACGCTCGCGATTTAAATCGTCACCCGCGACAGAAGACACTGCTTTATCCCCTTGGTTAATAATCTACTATTACACAGTGTATGTATCCATCTAACCTTCCTATTCCAAATGACGTTAGGGTCGTCTTCTTCGTCTAACTCGATGCAGTTGTAATGTATGTGCATTGTGAAGAGACTGACATTGTAGTCAGAGCGAGTGTTTGTGAATGAAAGTCAAAGGTAAATACGGAGCTCGATTTGAATACAACACAAGAGTCGCAGTTTATGTATCTTTAGTGGAACACTAATATAGCTAAAAAAAGTGTCCAAGTGCGAGTCAGACTCATCCATGAAGGGTTCCGTAGTAGCAAGAATAGATTAGCTTAAATCACTTTTTTTAAAGACCTATTTAACGATATCCCGCTTGACATAGTTTGTCGATTTTAGATTTTTCTTTTTTGACAATATAGCGTCTGGTTGGCGTTGTAGTAATTTTGTTTTATTTATTTAATTGTAGACCCAGTAAAACTCACGACATCAAGCCAAATCTAACGACGTATCATTTATCAAAATCTGTTCACTGGTTTAATAGTTACGAGGGAACAAAAGAACGGACAACATACATACATACGCGCTAAAAACATAACCCTCCTCCCTTCGGGCTTCGCTGCAGTCGGGTAAAAAGAAATTAGACTTCAAAATAATTAAACAATCTTTAAGAATATCTTGCGCTTTTCGTGCAGAAATGGTTTTGTTCGTTTGGAATTCTTCTGTTATAAAGTTACTACCTGGGGGTCTTAAATTAAGAGTGAATAGATTACTTCTAGGTAAGCGTGCTTCAAGTTCGACTATCTACAATAAAAAAATCAAAAATATTCGTTCATTCCTACTTTAATCAATACTTACTTAAACATTTTATTACATGACCCATTCACTCTCGTGTCAGCTATCACAGACGGGGTTAATTCGAGACGTATGTATTTCTGAGATTTGCTTCCGTAAGATGAATGTAATAATTATATCTGATTTAGGTATAAAGAGGGAGGCTGGAGATTGTTGAGTGGTTGTTTACTCGACAGCACCTTCTTTTTCTGGGGTATGATATTTATTGCAACTGCGTTTGCGTGCCAGGTTATTCCCGCCTAAATAAAACTAGTGGTCGAAACATCGAAAGCATTATAACATAAATATTAGCTTCCTGCACTCTTTGCCTATAATATAAACTATAACTTTGTCAAATTGCAGACTTCGCCGTCTGCGTATTTTATGTAAAAAAGGAATAGATAAAATACATTCAAAAGTAAAGTCCAACTGTGTTCTCCTATTACCAACCTCTCCTATGTAATTGCACTGTCCGTTTATTCTATTTATTACCATTTAAATAAATAGGAACCATTATATAACAAAATACAACCGCTCTATACGGATGTTTCCACTGATGTTGCTAACCCCGGTCGTTATCCCGAGACGCTTACCGGGACGCCCAACGCGGGATGCTTTTTCGGGATTGCAACGACGGCCAATCAGGGGCGTAGCGTGTAAGAACGTAGACTTGGGCGAAGTCGATAAGGGAGGCCCGATTTTTTTTTGTTCCCAAGACTATCAAATAGATCTATCAACTACAAAAATAACGTTTGTTCCCAGAAAAAGGTTTACAGATATTTTGTTTCTTGGTAAACGCACTAGGATACCCATATTGATCTTGAAATTATTTTATACCACCTATATACATAATATGGAATGCAATAAAGTATTGAGTATTGAGTATTGAGTACCCTGTATCGCAGGATCCAGTCTCTCTCGACATAAATCGTACCATGTATGGGTCATTCTCATTGGCTTCAAAAAAGCGCGTCCGGGTTGAAATCAAGTACTAAATGGATACCTAACAACTTGATATTTTTTCTGTAATAGGTTCGATCAAAATATTAGGTGGGGCCGGTGTTGTTTTTTTATATAATTAAATACAAGTTAGTTAAAAAAATAAAAACCTATAAAATATTGACCTCAGTGCCGCGTCCGGCCTCAGTTTGCGGCGGAAATAATTTTTTGTCTTTTTTTCTCCAATACATGACGCTATTTCGCATGTGTTCACAAAGAACTAGATAGTTATTACCTCAATCAATATTATTTCTACACCATAATAGGGATTAATACACAAGTTACAACTGGTTGTCTCCGCGTTCGACGTTTTGAGTTAATATTAGTGGCGCGCACTGATCCGTCTATAAATCCTATATTCTAGTGCCTTCGAGAATAGTTATTAGAGTGATATGAACTTTCAGTCGCACTGCATCAGTGGTAAAGATATGATCTCTGTGTGTCTCCATTAAAATCTTTTATTAAGGTAATTATTCGTTTTCGATGCCTTGGTATACCCTTCAAATTGATTTCAGTGAATTCATTTTATCTAGTACTGTTGGAATAATATTTTTAAACTATAATTAAAGTATGTCTTATGTGTATTCGATATCAAAAATAGAGATAAATATTAATAATTCGGATTACTTTTGAAAATATTTAGCATTTTGTTAATTATTTTGGTTTCAGTGGTATTGATTTCGGTGTTTTTGGTGGAAAATACGTGCACTGTGCAGTTATATATTTAAATTTTAAGATAGTTTATTTAACTTACCGATCACCTCTCATGTTTTTTGGTATTGTGATTATGGCAGATTCAAAAGAAGATCGGTTGGCTATAAAAAGATTGTCTAAACGACGTCGGAAACTCGTATTTACAGGTATCCAGAGCTTTACGCAGTGCAAACAACGAATTTCTAAGTAGAGAACTTGTTCTAGTCCTCAACGTAGTAAAAGAAAATAAAAGCAAAAGTAAATGAAGAAACTGTCGGCTTTATTGTGACTCCACAATCACAACCAAAACAATAAGGACCACTTCATCTAAAGCAAGTTTCTATTTTGTTTTGCTAACATCGAATTCATCGTTCGTCATTGAAGCTTACCGCGACTTGCCAGCACCATTGAGATGAAGTAAAAGCTTTCTCTAGAGAAGCATTTCAGAAAAAAATTGTGAATCCATACATGTCTTACTGGAATTATGATATGTACTATTTTTCTTGAACCTGTTTGACCTGATGGATATCAGGTCAACCAAAAAATTAAAAGCGATCTCACTGACGAAGAAAGCATAAGGCATAACTCAATACGGCTTTACTGTTGAAGATATTATAACGAAAACTTTTAACGATTTCGGTGTTTATGAAAAAGAAATCTTCATTTCATCCGATCTTAAGCAATTTGCAGGGGCTATTAAAGTTCATCAAACAGTATTGAATGCCAATGTGCTCAACCAACTATCGATGAGAAAAAATGAGGTCCCTCGAAGGCAAGCGTAAAAACAATTCAATGTCGTGTGAACATGGCTATCATCTAGGATTAAACGTCATAGGCGAGCATACTGATAGACTACTGACGGATAGAACCAACGAGAACATTAAATTTGTTTTTTTTTTGGGATTACTGTATAAGGTAAGATGCATAAAAGTCAATACAATTGTATAAAAGTCCCCAAATTAAAATAAAGAGAAAAAAAAGACAGAAATTTGATCTGGTCAAAAAGTTAACTCAAGCCTAAAATAGGGGTGTAGTCGGTGCAGCCAAACCTCAAATTTTATCTAATATTGAAATTTAACCTAATAGAAGCTCTCCTGCTGATCTTGCTGATGACTTCTACGAAACCAAGCAACGCCTGTCCCATACCTTAACATCAGACATTAAAATGCATGAAAGTACTTCTGGACACCTGTGTCAACACATTGTCAAAATAGTGCTTCGACAGTAATTGCCTTCTATACTTGTCGATGTTGTTGAAAATAGTGATTTTAAATGATGTTTGTAATATTTTTTATTTTAAATAATTTACCCACTATTTTTTTTATAAAAATAGGTTCACGTTTGACCAACATCTCACCTGATGGTAAGCGATGATGTGGTCGAAGATGGAGCACGCTTATCTAAAAGTAACCTATTCACTCCTGACTCAATTACATTTAATGTAACAGTTTAACGCTTCTTACGTAAGTTGATTTTTATAAATTTCCTATAACTTAATAAATGGGGCATAAGTCTTGATAAAATTAAATGGTTTGTTGTAAAATCAACCTTCAATTTTTGCAGGCATTATAGTCATAGTAGGACTAAGGCAGTTAACAAATATATATAAAACAGTCTTTGAAATTATTTAATATATTTGATTTCGGTGATAAGAATATTGATTTCGGTGGACACCATTTTTTTTTAATTTGAATACCTTCACATCTATTCGTTCTATATTGTTCCCTCCACTATTAATATGTTTCAAATTATCTCTAAATTTGATATTTTATGTTAGTAATACCTAAATCAACAAAAAAATATGGCCACCGAAGTCAGCCAAATAATGAGTCTCCTGATAATGACCCATATACGGGAGAATAATAAAAAGGTGTTGTTATTAGTCATCTGTGTCTGAGGCCATCGCTTTTAAAATGTTGGCCATAGGGTGGGATTTTCCGTTACTTCGGCGGACAAATGCCAAACGAGCACATTGTGACTAAGTGCTTATGTGGAGTGTTACTAACATAGGTTTAAATTTTTATTTAGTTATTTTATTTTTATTTTTGAAATATGTGTGTTAATTGGTAAGTTTAATATTTTTTTAATATTTAGTAATATTTACATATTCATAGACCACAGATTCCAGGTAGTAAATTATTCATTAAACAGGCCTTGCCAAACTCCTATAATTTCTGCCAGGCTTGTTCTAACGAGATACCGCGGCACCGGTACTTAAGGGCAGCTGAAGGAACAGGGTGAGTTTTTAGTCAGTAGAAGTCTGACACTCTCTTCCACTTCACCCACAGCGAGAGAAGTCATCCGAAGATTTTTCCAACCGGAACAAAAAAGGCCCGTTTAAGTGCGAGGCCGTAGGCGAGGGCACACTATGCCCACACGTAGCTACGCCACTGCAGCTAATGACTCTGAGGAGGCAATTACCCTTAGAATGTGGCAGGCTTTGTTTTAGCTTCACGCAGATGTAAGGACGAGGAATATAATGGTTGGAGGTCATTACGTGCTCCACCAACACGGAATGCTGTTTCTTGTTCTGTTTCACGTTGAGAGTCTAAAAACGTTTTCTAAGAAAGAAATGAAGATGGTTTTTTAGCGTTTCAATCATGATATTAGATACAAGAGGTTACTTTTATTTAAGTAAGAGAAACTGTAGGTTTACAATATCAGTTTACTGTGTAAGCCAATGTGTAGAAAAATATTAATACAGAAGAATCTGTAAGAGATCGCCCTGTGCGATAAGACCACCCATTGTACACTGGTTTTACTTTTTGTATCCATAGAAATATTGTAAGGTAAATATAACAACACACATTTCCATATAGAGTTATGCAGAGGTATAATATTATTGAAACACATCTTCCGATATATTAACTAAAGGATGATAAACCCTTCTTATTGAAACCCTTGAGTCGTTCTTCTCTTTGGTGTCGTGAACTCGTGAACTCGTCGTGCCCTAATACACACATATTTCGGCAATAAATAAATAATAGGCGATTGTATTGATCTTTAGTAGGATAAGTGGCCTCAAAAACTCAAAATAAACTAACTGTATTTGTTTAACCAGGCTCCGGACTCTCTCTGAAAAATTATATGTAGATGTAAAACCCAATGGACAAGCTTACCTCCATCAACACTCATGTCTGACACATTTTAAGTAAAACGTAATATATTCCTATCCAAAAATTTCTGGGATTGAAACCCCGGTAATTTTCACTAGGTACATCACTAGTACCCTATGCGCGGGTACTTCACAAACGTATATCACTTAGCGCAAATGAGTAAGGAAGGTCTCAGTCAGTTATGTACAATAGTGGTACATGGGCGAACTTAAGGCAACAAGGCATTCTCTACCAGTCAACTTTTGGGTTAAAAAGACCAGATAAAGGTACTCCTCTATGGCAAACCGTGGTTAAGTTACGCAATTTTATAGCTCCGCTTTGTTTGAAGATGATAATTAAGACTGTAGATTGAATCCAATTCGTTGTATTTAATATCTTTTGAAAAAATATATAAAAACCATTAATCTTCACACGAAACTAAAATATAACTTCATAATTGGTCTACATCGTTTCCACATACAGACAGACATAAACCCCTTTGAGTTATAAGCTGGAACTCACCACGCGGGTCCAACGTGTGTTGGTGTATGTCACATGTCTTCGCATTCTTCGGTCCGAGGACATACCGCTTTCCTGACGATGTTTTCCATCATTAATTTAAGAGCAGTGCTGATGATGAAAATTATACAAAGTTCTGTGCCTGCTTGGCTCACTCACGATTACATCTCGTAAGTCAGGCCGGACTACTGGGTTTCTTACCCTCAAAGATAGACAGATAGATAGAATGTACTTTATTGTACACCAAAATTTAAACACACCTATCTTAATAATCATAAGTTTGAAAGAAAATTATTAGCACTCGAGCTCTTAAAAGTAGTGAATGACTGAGCTTGTCTTACTGACACCGGCAATGCATTCCACAAACTAACAGCATGCACCGTGAACGATGAGCCATAGAATTTAGTGGAATGTGCAGGCATTGAAAGTCTCAAATTCTCCGACGATCTCAAATTTCTAACATGTGTGTCATGAAGGAACTTAATACGTTCTTTGAGATAAAACGGAGTTGTTCGATTGAAGAGAATACTGTAGAGTAATGATAAAATATATGCATTCTGGCGAAGGCGAATAGGCAGCCAAACTCAGAAACATGATCATATTTGCGCAAACCAAATATGAATCTGATTATTTTTATTTAAATTACAGCCGGGAGCAACGGATTAACGTGCTTGCTTAGGCACAATTTGTTAAGACTGTCACCCATCCACTGAGCTGCCTCGGCGAGCGTTGCTTTACCTGGTAGATAGAACCGTGCGCCTGTTATTATTGAGTCACGAGCTAATGCGATTATTTATCGTTTAGCTTGTAAATCCTAAGAGTTGGAATACATAACTACTTAGTATATCTACTGCGTACTAGTGATCAGCAAGCACTTCTCGATAATCTGCGGTAATGAGGGAACTTGTTGCATCTGTGTATAGTTTAACTGGCAGTTTGAACTAACTCTATACCGATTACTGAGCTAGTAGTACCTAAGTACAGTAATCTGAAACTAACAGGTTATAAGATAGGTACTCCATTCATATGATATTTGGCAATTTGGTTATTATATAAAACTGGCTTTTGCCCGCGGCTTCGTTCACGTGAGAGGTTTTTCCCGCGTAATCTATTCCTGTGCCAAATTTCATCTAAATCGGTTTAACGGTTTAGGCGTGAAAAGGTAACATTCAGACAGACAGAGTTACTTTCGCATTTATAATATTAGTATGGATTTTAAAACGTATTTTTTTCTCCGTAAATATAAACTAAATGAGGCCGGATATGACATTTCTATCAGTATGACGACAATGTTGGTGCAGTGGTTGAGCGATTAAATTGCAGCCTAAACAACAATAGTTCCAGGTCTGGGTGTTTCTAAAAATGCAACCACGGTACGGTTACGGATAGAAGTATCCATTTTAATCTTGACTTATAACCCCAGGTTATATCTTTCAGGACACTCAGGGAAGTGGAATTTCCATTTCATTCCATTTCCTGTACGCAAAATAAAAGTACTTAGTACTTAATCCATAGTCATAATTACTAAGGGTAAGCGAGCTAAAGCAACTATTTTTTTTTAGCGTTTAGGTCGTAACACTAAGGACTGATTATATATATTACATACAAAATGCTGCCATCTCTACACTTAAGTAGGCAGGTACTATACAGCGATACTAGCGCTCAGTGAGCACCTTTCGATAATCTGTGGTAATGAGGGAACTTGTTACATCTGTGTATAGTTTAACTGGCACTTTGAACTAACTACCTATTACTGTGCTAGTTAAGTGGATACAGGTCTGAAAGTAACGAAGTATAAAATATATATTATGTTTTCTACATATTAAGAAAACTAGTACTCACGCGGGGCTTCGCTGCCGTGGATTCTATCACGGTAAAAACATAACTCTCCTTTTTTCAGTCGCGTAAAAAGTAGCCTATAACCTTCCTCAAGCTTCAAGCTACATCCATACCAAATTGCATCCAAATCTACCCAGTACTTTCGAAGATTAGCGCGTTGAAGCAAACAAACAAACAAACTTTTCGCTTTATAATATTAGTGTTCGACCCCAAGCCCAGCCAACGGTAACTGGTATGTCGAACTGTCCGCGATTACGCGGAGCCCTACGTTGTGGTAGGCTCTTAGGCCTTATTTCAATAAACAAAAATGTACCACTAACCTGAGTGCTGGGGACGCCAACTTCGACCTTCCAAGGTCACGCTCCAAGTGTGGTTTATTGTATGTAATATGAGGGTGAGTAATTGTAACGTGTGATGTAAGTTACGGGTTCTAGGACGGTCCCAAGGCGTCGATCTTCAGATGGCGCCGTCCCGACCAGCATCACACCCAACTCGTTTCCAGCAAGCGCGCGCTACGCGTGGTAGACAATAAGGCGATGTGTTCCGAGAAATATCACTGGATTCTTGTTAATCCGAGATTACAAAGTTCAATCAATCACTGAACACAATTAATCTGTTCATATCTCGTGAGATCCAATTCGATTTTCAACAAATTCCGCGTGCCAGCTCAACCGACGACAAGGCGGCGTACGATTCAACAATATCCCGGGGTTTTTGGCAAATGGGGAATACACTTCAACAATTAGATAATTCGCGACCCAATTATCGGTCTCGACAGGCGAATCCAACAATATTTTACCAATTAATTAACTCAACAGCGGTTCCCATGACCGGCATTTTTTCCAAGCAAAAAAAGACAATCTGTCAAGTGAGAGAGGTTATGTCAAGTCCACAGATAATTAATGTTGCCGGCCAAAAGGTGCGTTCCGGACGGGCCTACCCGTCCGCTAATCAATTGGAAGTCTTGACGAGGTTGCAAATTCAACACAGCTTCAATGCGGCCAAATACCGTAGCTAGTTCCTCTAAGGTGAGAACGGTGTCTCCCAACAATCTCCGCCAGCGTCCCTTTGCCGCTTTCACCGCGGCCCCAAAAATACCCCCCCAATGGGGGGCAGGCTGGCGGGTCAAACCACCAAGTGACCCCTCGGCGGGCCAAACTATTACCAATATCAACCTGGCTCTCATTAAGGAAGGCGTATAGCTCCTTCAAATAGTTACTTGTACCCTTGTAATTCGTACCGCAATCAGACCTAATCAACGAAGGTAACCCACGGCGAGACACAAATCTTTCCCAAGTCGCCTCAAAGGCCTCTGTCGAGAGGGAGGTTACCAGCTCCAAATGTACTGCCTTGGTTGACAGGCAGACAAACACACAAATAAGCCCCAACAATCTTGCTATTACGAAGGGTGGACGTCTTCAACAAAGGGGGACCAACAAAATCCGTTACGACGCCAGCAAAGGGCCTCGCCTCATTGACGCGATCAGCCGACAAAATCCAAAATTCTCGCTGCAGAATGGCCAACAGCGCATTGCAACCGGCATGCGAGTTCTTAGTGTGACGATCAGTCACCAACAATTGTACCAAGTTCAGTTACAACAAGGGCAGGAGCACCAATTTTAGGGTAAGGACAACTCACAAGGGTGACCTCAAACCAGGTCCTTCCCTCAACAGTGGTGTCAGCCGGTTCGCCAATTCCCCAAATCTTGCCTGAAAGGTCGTTCACCTTCAGGCCAACCTGTCCCGCTAACCAAGAAGACAAAAGGCAACCCCGGACTCCCGTCTCCAAAATGGCACAGACCACAATCGAGTCACCCAAGGGTCCCCAGACCGTGACCGAGGCCGTTGGCAACAAAACCGTCTTGATCGGGGGGTTCCTTTAGCGGGGCAGGCGTCAATCTCTTAGTGATGTCTGGGCGGCGACCGATCGCCGCTTCCAGGCTGCCTTCGTTCACGACGAGGCCAACAATCAAACCATTCGTCCGCGCGGTGTCCCAAGCCGCTCGCCATCACTGGAGGGGCATATCCCACCGGATGCCCGAATGGCGGAGGGCGCGACTCCAGCCGGGGACGTTCCGCCAACGGAGGGGAAAGGGAGCGGCGCCGACCCGGCCACTGCTGCCTAGCAGCCAATGCGCGTTCTCCCTGACGAGGGAAGACCAAATGGCGCTCGTGGGGCTCCCGTTCAACTTGCGCGGGGGGTGGAGAGCGGCGTACGGAATCGCGGGTCTCAGCCCGGTGCTCGTCTCCGGGGTACCCCCCCCTGCGCGAACCCCCCTCAGAAGCTGGTCTGCTGGAGCGGTTCGCGTTGGCGCACAAAATCTCCAAGTGGGACCCATCACAAATTCTACACGGGCGGGGGTCGGGGCAGTCCCGATGGAAGTGGGCCCCCAAGCACGAGAAGCACAAACGGCGTGCGTTGACAATGCGGCGGCGGGAACTTACGTGCAAATTCAAAAAATCCGGGCAACGCGCCATGACATGCCCCGTTGCCTTACAAAAGTCACAATGATGAGGACTCCGGGCACCATCAAAACGGGGGGCGGGGCGAACATCAACAGGCCCCCTAGCCCGAGGACTCCGGGCGCCAGCCAAACGGGGGGCGGGGCGATCATCAACAGGCCCCCTAGCCCGAGGACTCCGGGCGCCAGCAAAACGGGGGGCGGGGGGAACATCAACAGGCCCCCGGGCCCTAGTCCGTCCCTGGTCTCTGGGCCGAGAAGGTAGTGGGGGTGTCCCCGTGGCGCCACGAGTGTTATCCGCAAACCGACACTCGTCTTCCAAAAATTTGAGGAGGTCGTCAAAGGGGGGAAGATGGGTGGCACCATCCCCACCATACTCCTGCTCAAAACGTGACCTCAACTCCGCGGGGAGCAACTGCAGCACTATGTGCACCAACAAGTAGGACCAATGTTCTACCGGTAACTCCAAGCGTCTCAAAGCGTTGGTCGCTGAAACCAACGGGTTCAGCAAGTCAGTGCGCAACGTCGACGTGCTGACAATGGCCGGTAGCCCCAAAATTTGGTCGATGTGCACATCAGCCAGGCAGCGCCTGTTCTGATACCGTCGGGAGAGAAGCTCCAGAGCGGTCGGGTAAGAGGAATCCGTCACCGGCAAGTGCTGCACCAAGGCTCTGGCTTCGCCCTCCAGGACAGACAACAAATAGGCCAGCTTCTGGGCAGGTCCGAGGTCCAAACGTGCATCGACAAGACTCTCAAAGAGATCTAGGAAGCCCAGCCAGTGGTCCAAGCGACCGTCAAAATGTGGCAGCTCCAGGGTGGGCAGCCTACTCAACAGTCCAGGGCCTGCAACAACAGGGGTCCGCGGCTCGGCCGCATCAGGCACCCGGCTCCTCAAAATTTCCCGCGCTCGTAGACATATGACATCCCCCAGGTGGATAATCTGGTCATAGTCACCCAAAATCTTATCGCGGGCTGTCTGATCCATCACCCCCAAATCCACGTCCATGATGTACTCGTTGAAGCGCGTGAGCGCAGCATCAGCTGACTTGATCCTCTCAATCACTTGCCCATACCGAGCAAGGGTGAGCTCCTCCAATTCCACACGGTCAACAGTTGCAGCTGCCGATGTGAACCATCTCAACTGTGAGGTCAATCCCGCAGCAGCCTCCCCGACTGCCCTTAATGAGGCCATTGCAACAATCAAATATTAATGCAAAACAACAATCAACAACCAACAATCAAATATTAAACAAACAGCAATGACTTGTTAGCCGACCAAATAGTTTCAACAAAATAAAAATTCAAATTCAAATTCAATTATTTCAAGTCCCAATCCGACCCTGTACTTATTCCAAGTGTGAATCTAGCTTGCTAAGGATGGCTAGTTACAAAATAAATAACAATTGAATGTATAATACAATGCTGGATCAACCTCAAATTAAACATCAATAAGCACAACAACCGTCTGTATAATATTGAGCCGGAGAATCCCTAACAAAATCCAATAAATACAAATAAATGCAATAAGTCAATCCACACCATTCAAGTCCTATTATGTTAGACTATGTGTAACTATTATTTAGATAACCCTTCAAATTCAGATCAATGACATTCAATTATTAATTTCAACAAATACCAAATTATGTACCAAATTATGTACCAAATTATACCAATAATTCCTAATTTCACAAATAAATCCTGTTTGTCATTCAATTCTAAGGGGCTAGCACTACAAATTACAGTACAAACTACAAGTACTATTTGAGCCCGGCTGACAAAGCAATATATTCAAACTTATCAAGTTATAAGTTGTGTTAAGTAATTAAACTCAAGTTTTAAGTTTTCAACAATATTCAAAACTTCCAATTAAACCAGTGGATCTTATATTATAAGAGCCGCGCTTCTGCTACCAATTTTATATTAAAACCACGCTCTGCTACCAATTTGTTCGACCCCAAGCCCAGCCAACGGTAACTGGTATGTCGAACTGTCCGCGATTACGCGGAGCCCTACGTTGTGGTAGGCTCTTAGGCCTTATTTCAATAAACAAAAATGTACCACTAACCTGAGTGCTGGGGACGCCAACTTCGACCTTCCAAGGTCACGCTCCAAGTGTGGTTTGTATGTAATATGAGGGTGAGTAATTGTAACGTGTGATGTAAGTTACGGGTTCTAGGACGGTCCCAAGGCGTCGATCTTCAGATGGCGCCGTCCCGACCAGCATCACACCCAACTCGTTTCCAGCAAGCGCGCGCTACGCGTGGTAGACAATAAGGCGATGTGTTCCGAGAAATATCACTGGATTCTTGTTAATCCGAGATTACAAAGTTCAATCAATCACTGAACACAATTAATCTGTTCATATCTCGTGAGATCCAATTCGATTTTCAACAAATTCCGCGTGCCAGCTCAACCGACGACAAGGCGGCGTACGATTCAACAATATCCCGGGGTTTTTGGCAAATGGGGAATACACTTCAACAATTAGATAATTCGCGACCCAATTATCGGTCTCGACAGGCGAATCCAACAATATTTTACCAATTAATTAACTCAACAGCGGTTCCCATGACCGGCATTTTTTCCAAGCAAAAAAAGACAATCTGTCAAGTGAGAGAGGTTATGTCAAGTCCACAGATAATTAATGTTGCCGGCCAAAAGGTGCGTTCTGTTTCACGTCGGACCGAACAATTAGTATAGATTGTAATGTCTGTGTGCGATTTTAAAATTGACGACACGGTCGGCGCAGTAGTTGAGCGATTGACTGCTTCGCTGCGTACCGTGTGTTCGATTACTACTTAGGGATACTTGAGAAATTTTGGCCTCTATCACAACAGTGGGAACGTTGTAAGCTGAACATGCTAAGTATCAAGACTACGTTATCGTATTGGGAATAATACCTGTTATGATAGTTTTAAGTGCGATGTGTATGACAACTTAATTAAATATAAACCATACTTGGTTACTATTAAGGTTTAATTACAGATGTTCTATACATCTCTACTTACCGTTTCTAGTTTTAATAAGTAAGCTATAATCGCAGCTTGTTTCACAGTTGAAGCTGTAATATATCTTGGAGAGTCGCGCAGTGGCGGGTAGTCAAACACTTGCAGCGAAATTGCGGACACAGAGGCCGCGCCGCCATGTTGTATTATGTGATAGCTAATATCTTTACTCAGGGGACTTCAGTCGCGAGCACAGCTCATCTATACTAATATTATAAAGCTGAAAAGTTTGATTCTTTGAACGCGCTAATCTTTGAAAGTACTGAGTGGGTTTGGATGATATTTGGTATGGAAGTAGCTTGTATATTGAGAAAAGTTTAAGGCTTTTTACCCGACTGTAAAAAAGATGGTTTTGTTTTTTATCGAGATAAATGGGAGCGAGACCCCACGCCTCTGCTAGTACAATATAACATTGAGAGGACAGATTGTAGAATGGAATGTTCTAACGATATACCGCGACCTCGGAACGTAAGGGCTACTGAAGAAACAGAGTGCGTTTGTAGTCAGTACAAGTCTGACACTCCCTTCCGCATCATCCATTCGGGAGAGGGGGAATGATTTTCCCCTGATAAGATTAGGTTCCTTGATCTTTGAGTCCCTATGGTATTCTGTTGATTGAACTCTTTTTAATATTCATGCAATAACTATTGTCATAATTAATGGGTAATAATGGTGCATATCTGAGCTTTTGTAACTTTTTTGTGACTAACTGCAAGAACCTGTAATTAGCGTTATGTTACTAATACCAGTATATTATAAAATATTTATTAAGACCAAAAATAATTATACATGTTAACACAATTTTCTAATAAGAGAAGGTAAGCTTAGTAACAAAAACAATCGTGCCAGTTTAATAGCATCTGCTGCCAAACTAGGCTTATACCTAGTCTGTGTCTCAGCATGCAGCGCATTACGCCCTATCCTATATGATCTTACATACAAATTATAACTGCAATCAATGTAAATAAGTTGCTGATACTCCTTATAATATATAAATATGTCTAGTATAGAGCCCTGCTGGCACGTTTTGCTCGCTCTCGCCTCCGCTTATAATTTGGACTGCACAACATCTTCGGTGCATTCTAGCGGAATGTTAAAAGATAGTGAGCGGACGAATGTTGGTGAGAACAATTTAGTTTTCTGTTTGCATTTGTAGTGACCGAGATAAGATTGGTTTGGTGGCTAGACGGAGCTAGGGTTTAAAGTTCGGGCACGCCAAAATTGCGGCGGTAAGACTCCTCTTTGAGGAGTGGCTAGATCGGCATCACGGCGTCCTGACCTACCGCATGACACAGGTCCTCACCGGACACGGAAGTTTCGGGAGGTACCTGAGTCTGATGGGGAAGAAAGAAACGCCTGGGTGTCACCACTGCGAGGGTCACCCTGAGGACACAGTAGAGCATACGGTGCAAGACTGCCCCGCCTGGGCAGAGCACCGACGTGTCCTCATGGCGGCGATAGGCGGAGACCTCTCGCGCCCGGCATTGGTCGAGGCCATGCTGCGGGGCGAGAGGGAGTGGGAAGCGGTCGCCTCCTTCTGCGAAGCAGTCATGCTTCCGAAGGAGGAGACGGGCCGTGTGAGGGAGAGGATGGCGTCCTCCCTCCAGCCCAGCCGCAGTCGTCGGACGTCGGCCGACGATCTCCGGCCACCGTAGGCGCGGGCATGCGGACAGCGAGTAAAGGACAACTCGCTGTCCGACCATGGACCATGCCCGAGTCGATGGCGCGTTGTGTTCCACGCGCGCCTTAAAGAGCGTCAACAACATGACGAGGCCCCCCCGGCAGAGGGCCGAAGCCTGCCGGGGTCGTGGGACTTATCCCATTACCGTGACCCCGGTACGTAAAGGGTTATTGAAGGAACACCGTGGATTTTAGTCAGTAAAAGTCTGACAGTAGGGGGTGGGAGGACCTATTTGATAATTTTACCACGTTAAAAAAAAAATGTGTTTAAAGTTAATTATAATATGATGTATTATGTCTGCTTTAGTACAATTTGTTGCAAAAACGTCTCGATATCTTTTAAATCAAACGTAATAGGCTGGTTATGTCACCTTAGACTTTTTATCATAATAATTTAATAGACCTTCCTGATACATATTACAAAGTGGTATTTAAATAAAAAGTGAATAAGGTACTTCTAGGCAAGCGTGCCTCATCTTCGACCACGTCATCGCCTACCATTACGAAAAGAAGTAGCAAATTGACTCTATCATTCAAAAGGACTTAATCCTTTGAGCTCAGTCAGCAAAACCATAGACAGTAGAACAGAACATTAAAAGTCGATGACAGTAGCGAGCGTGGCAATATAACACTAGACTGTGTGCGCGAGATATTGTGTAGTGCAAGTTATACGATGTAGCGGGAGTGAGTTTACAAACACGTAGTTCGGTTGTTAGTTGAGGGCAAAGATATTTATCGTTAAAAAGGCTGTTTAAATTAATAGAGTTGCATCTGGTAAGTCTGGAAGGTGACCCCAACGTGGTTGGGAAAAGGCTGAGCAGATAATGATGAGGCTCTGTAACGTTAATTCGCGTAGGAGTAGGACGGACAAGAACCGCCGTAGATACTGTTCAATTAAAAGTTGTACAATATCGGTTTGCATCATCATCCTCTGTTCGTCAAATCATTGAGTTCCTCAAAGTTTCAAGTTGAGCTACATAATAACTTGGTTCTTATATGATTTGACCGATTGAATGGACTTTAAAGAGACTTTAAACCTTTGAGTCCGTTTCGATGTTTCTATTCAAGGTAATCAGTTAGGAAACAACGACCACATTTAGTTTGAATTTACTAAAATAAATGACGTGTGAAAGTGTCATTTAATCACTAATGTGCAAAATAAGTATACTTTATCATTACAGGCACAGTTTCCCGCTTTCGACTTCAAACTTATACCCCACCCCGCAGACGCTGAATCGCTACGGACAGCGTAGCGTATCATGATTCAGCGCTGCAGCGACGCTCTCTCTCTCAGCGGATTGCTAAACAAAGAATTATATTGAAATCTGCAGCTATTTGGTAGCACAGCGATTGAAAACTATTTGGGAGAATTTTTTAAGCAATTACTGTTGAAATGAGTAAAATTAATAATTACATATCGATCTATTTATCTACCACATATGATAAAGGACGGTCAATCGATTACTGTGTTTCAAAAAATTATGTTTACGATAAAATCTATTAACATTTGATATCTGTACAAAAGTATACAATTGTTGTAGCTATAAGTAGCCATCTATTCATTGTAAGTGTATTGTCTGACTGTAGCTTAAGAAAACTATCAATAAACATTTCTTTAATAAAATTCTGTCTTTCTGTTGTTCGGGCTAATCTCTGAAATAGCGATTTTATTGGGTTTCTCTGTGGACAATAGAGAGGAATTATTTTTGACTAGAATTTCCGCGGGACCGGCACCTATAAGGGCGTGATGTTCTACCTAAGTACCTACCTCAGATTACCTACTTGAAAGTCACAATTTTGCTAAACGACCTCGTAGACCTAAGTACACTGGGAAGTGGCCCATTCTCATCAAATTAGTGTCAAGTACATATTCTAGAGATAGCGGACAAAATGTCTTGAAGTATAATTATATTTACTTACTAACATATTGTAGAAGCTCGTGGTTAAATGATAACTGATGCACGGGTCGACCTTCCAGGTTAAACAACACTTACCGAGGTCGGGCCGTGGATGAGTTACCGTCTTAACATATAGAGATGTCTCCACGCCTCAGAAAGCACCTTCAAGCGATAGATGAGGTCTACGATGTGACGAGCGAGCTCAGAAGATGCCTATTCTCTCTTGCTCTAAAGGCTGAAAGGTCATAAGTGGCAAAGAACACAGAAGCCGGCAGAGAGTTCCACAGCTTGGCTGTGCACACAATAAATGTGGAAGAAAAGCGCTTGGTACGACAAGACGGTATATCAACCAAGTGTGGGTGGTACCCAGCCGTGCGGTAGTCCGGTATTGAAAGGGAGATGGAGGAATCAGGTCATGGAGCTCCTGCGCACACTCCCCGCAGTACAATCCGTAGAAGACCGACAGGTAAGCAACGATTCACCGATGAGTGATTTCTACATCTTTCACAGTTGTGACGGGTATTCAGAAGCCAACAATCAGACACTGGTCTTACCAACAAGTATCGTGTTACCCAGTTACTGGGTATGGAGGTCAGATAGGCAGACGCTTCATGTGAAACACTAATATCCAGCCGCGTCCAGTTAGTCTGGGAGCCGACTCTAACATGTTAGGAACAGGCTAATCAGATGGTATTGTAGGAGCGATCAACTTTCTAGAGGAAATCATTAAAAACAAAACAGGATATACTGGTGACTTAAAACATATATAAGCACATTGGCTAGACTGTTAGACTTTCTAGCTTCAGACTACTGTAACGACTATCGAAGATATAACAGCAACAGCCGGGACACGGTAACTCAGTGTTACATTTTGTTCTTCTCGTCGCTAGCTCAGAGCACATTTAATGTGGTCGCAACTCAAAGCTCAAACAAAATGCTATTGTTCGTTACTTGCGCATGAACTACGATTTATACTTTCTACTGCAGTTTGTAAGTTAAGTTTACAATGTGAGACAATAAGTTAGTAGATTTCTGACAAAATAAATGTATACTAACTTCTGCCCGCGACTTCGATCGCGTAGGAGGGTTTTCTTACTTCTTACTGATATTATGAATTAATAATTTATTTATATATTTATTAGCGAAATAAATATTTAATTATTAGTTAAGTGTCAATAGCCTAATAATGTGTACGGCGTCGGTTTTGTGATCGAGAGGTCGCGGGTTTGAATTCCATCCATTACACTATTGTCATAAATCCACTCCAGACACAAGCGTATTTAGTTGGAGGGGTTAACAAAATTGCTAGTACCTAATGTGAATACAACCCACAAAAAATGTTATTTTAATTTTATCAGTATGTAAACCATCCGAAGATAAATACAATGTCTTATTTTGTGTTTTCAGCGGTGGCTCAGTGGAAGGTGCAACTAACGAGTTGTAGGTCGTAAGTTCAAACCCAGACAAGCAAATTACTTTGTGTAAATTACACAAAGTAATTACTGCTGCCTGCCTATTACTAATTGCCTGTTACCACAACCGCTTAAAACGGTGAACGAAAACATCGCGAGGAAACCGATATGTCTTGGACCGAAAGGCAGGAGGCATGTGTGGGTGTGTGTGAGGGTGTTTGTGAGAGTGTATGTGTGTGTGTCAGCAGTGGTGGTGGTAGGTTATAGACTGGTTATGTTATGTGATCTTATAATATTGTAGTGTACGGCGGTAAGACCCCTCTTTGAGGAGTAGCTAGATCGGCGTCACGGCGTCCTGACCTACCGCATGACGCAGGTCCTCACCGGACACGGAAGTTTCGGGAGGTACCTGTGTCTGATGGGAAAGGAGGAAACGCCTGGGTGTCACCACTGCGAGGGTCGCCCTGAGGACACCGTAGAGCACACGGTGCAAGACTGCCCCGCCTGGGCAGAGCACCGACGTGTCCTCACGGCGGCGATAGGCGGAGACCTCTCGCGCCCGGCATTGGTCGAGGCCATGCTGCGGGGCGAGAGGGAGTGGGAAGCGGTCGCCGCCTTCTGCGAAGCAGTCATGCTTTCGAAGGAGGAGGCGGGCCGCGTGAGGGAGAGGATGGCGTCCTCACTCCAGCCCAGCCGCAGTGGTAGACGCCCACGGAGTCGGACGTCGGCCGACGATCTCCGGCCACCATAGGCGCGGGGCATGCGGACAGCGAGTAAAGGGCAACTCGCTGTCCGACCATGGACCATGCCCGGGTCGACGGCGCGTCGTGTTCCACGCGCGCCTCAAAGAGCGTCAGCAACATGACGAGGCCCCCTCTGTAGAGGGCCAAAGCCTGCCGGGGTCGTGAGACTCATCCCATTACCGTGACCCCGGTACGTAAAGGGTTATTGAAGGAAAAAAATAAAAAAGAAAGTGTAGCTATATAGACTGCTGTCAAATAAATGTTTTCTCTTTTTATCTTTATCGTTTAAGATTTTGTCTGCAAAATAACAACATCTTAAATTCAAATTTTTCTACGTTACTGTATGCATGGGAGATAAATTGCTTTGTACGTAATAAATGTTGTGGTATGTTATCGTAAGAAATGTATTCTGAATTTTCAACACAGTTTGAAGTTTAGTGGTAAGCGAAGTAAACGGAGCTTGTGAAATGGGTTCTGTAAAAACCATTATAAATTAACGTGCTATTTTGGAAACATATTTGTTTGTATTACATGACATAGTTAGTCTATAACGATCTCAATGCTGGGACACAGGCCTGCTCTCTATGAGAGGTAATGGGCTGCAGCCCACCACGCGGGTACAGTGCAGAATGCTGGATGTCACACGTCTTCGGATATTCCGAGCCTAGAACATTCCAGATTTTTTTGTAGTACAGATGAGACCGCTGTTGACCTCGATCTCGCCTGACGGTAAGCGATAGATGAGCGAGCACAGAAGATGCCTGTTCACTCTCGCTTGTTTCCATAAAGAGTGGAATTCCCTGCCGGAGTCTGTGTTTTCCGATAGCTATAACCTGGGGGTCTTTAAGTCAAGAGTGAATAGGTTACCTCTAGGTATAAAGCGTGCTTCATCTTCGACCACATCATCACTTACCATCAGATGAGATGGTGGTCAAAGGCGAGCCTATTAAAAAACCCTAACATTAGTGGTTCAAACCTACTCTTACTGATAAAGCTATCATGAGCCGCCTTCCCTTATCGTGGCTTAAGGTGTGATCTCAACGAACTCCGTGCTAGCACATACTGTCGCAGACGACGAGCGACGACAGCGGGGGTGAGGTCAGCGCAGCTCTGGGGGGGGGGGAGCAATACGGTGATTGCTTCCTATTGCCGCTTGCGGTATGTGTGGCTAGGAAATAAGTGGGTAGAGGGATATTAAAGCGAATTTATTAGCGTACTTTCAAAAACAATTTTTTTGTCTGTACTTATTCAAATATAAGCCTCCAGTGTAACCAGATACATATTTTGAAAAACAATAAATGCATTGGGTATATCAGTTCTGATCTCCACAATTACTATCTAGGTAGCACGATACCCAATCTAAGACAGTGAATTATACTCGTATGTAGATTGCCTCGCATTAGACCAGCATCGTAAGCGATGATCTGGCCGATAATGCAGCACTCTTACCTAGAAGTAACCTATTCACTGTTGACTGAAATACCCTTAGGTTTTACCTATCAGAAATTACAAAGTTCGGCAGGGAATTTCACTCAAATACAAAGAAACTAAGACAAATACACTGAGATACTTTTTAGGGTTCCGTTGTCAACAAGGAACCCTTATAGTTTCGCCATGTCCGTCTGTCTGTCCGTCTGTCCGCGGTTTAGCTCAAAAACTATTGGTACTACAAAGTTGTACTTTGGCATGAGTATACACGTTAATGACGCCAAAAGAGTGGTAAAATAAAATTAAAAAAAAACAATTATTTAGGGTACCTCCCATACATGTAAAGTGGGATGATAATTATTTTTTTTCGTTCTTCCCATAGTGTGGGATATCGTTGGATAGGTCTTTCAAAAATGTTAGGAGTTTGGTAAGACCGTTTTTTGATTAAGTAAACTGTTCGTGACTTATCAAGCTTTAAAGTACCAATTTTCGTTAGAGTCAAGTGTCCCCGCCCTCTAGCAACTAAACGGTTGTAGTTAGAAATTCAAATGTCACGGCAGTAGTACCTATATATAACGAAATTTAAAGGAAAACTATCACACATGAGTGGGCTTTACAAGTTTACGAGTAATAGTCGACCAAATGTATTTGACTCGAATATATCGAACAACTCTACAGAAATGTCGATAGATGGCGCTAAGCGCCAGTTGTATCGTGCTAGCTTCTTGTGAAGATTGAGTAGTGTAGCTCTGTGTCAGTATTTAAATTCAAAACACCGGCTATGACAAGTTTTATACAAATCTCTAAAAAAAATTAAAACTTTTCGTGCAAAATTGTCGGATCAGGTGAGGATTTGTATAGGAAGTCACATTTAGGTAGTCATGTTTGGCTTTTAGTTAGAGCATGGTACGAAACGATCAGTCAGCGAATACGACAAGCACTTGGCTGTATATAAAAACTACGGAAACCTACACTGCGCGTGGCCCGACACGCAATTGACCGGTTTTTTAGATCTAGATAGTGTATCTTTAAATGACAGTGTGGCTTCGAGTTGCCGTGGCTAGGATACCATCAAGGTTAAATACTCGATGGTTTGTACTCCAAAATGTATAAGCGTGTTTTGATAAATACACAATAAAAAAAGAAAATAGCTACCGCATCCCTGCTCGGTATTCTCATGGCCCACCAATAACTCCAATCGATATGTCAAAACTGCCACATTAGGTCAGTAGTATTATTAGCTCAACGAATATATAATATTTATCATAATATCACGCCTGTGTTCCCGAGAGGTAGGTGGAGTTGAAGATCATCAGTAAATAATTTCTATGACACAGTTGGCGCAGTGATTAAGAGATTGGCTACTGTGCTGCGAGTCGCGGGTTTGAATCCCGCACCGGGACAAATGTTTGTATGGCCTACAAATAGATGTTTCAGGTCTGGATTTTTGGGAAAATACACTCACGTTACAGGAGAAATTTCTAGTGTGGGGCGAAGTTTAAAAGTATTTCAAGATCGGCTCTTGCGCCCGCTGATTATCTAGCTGTAAACCTATCTGTATTCTGACTTGTATCAGTTACAACACGATTGGTAATATTCTTCTCGTAAACCCTTACATTCTACAGAACCCACGAAGTATATACAATAGTGTATGCTCTATAAAGTCCGCTCGTTTCTTGTTTTGTACGAATTTGAAGTACGAAGTCGTATGAGAGTCGTGATATAAAGCCGTTTGAACGTAACCATTTCATGTGAGAAAACTATTCTGACAGGCGAGTTGCCAAATGTAAGGAGACTATGTGATTGTGAAATGTAGAACAGTTTATAAAGAATAAAAACATATAGTTTATTTGTAAAAAAAATCTTCCATGAGACCTGCAACAGGAGAGTTGGTACGCATCCTTACTTATTAAACGAAGTCACCCGCCGTGTCTGTCTGTTTGTTCGCGATAAACTCAACAACCACTGAACAGATTCTTATGCAGATTTCACTAATGGATGGAATGATTCATTACCAAGGTTTAAGTATATATTTTGTTAAGTTTTCGTTTGAATTAGTAGAATAAGATCGTGCGAAGCCGGGCCGGGTCGCTAGTATTTGAAAAAGAAAATTGTGCGGGACAGTGATATATAGTGAACAGTGATGTATAGTAAACAGATACATAATGAACAGATATAGTGAATAGACAGTGATAGACACTTAACGGAATGATTATAGACTTTGTGTTTAATAGTTTTAGTTCTATTTAATAGTTTTAAATACGAAAAATAATAGTTTTATGCGATTACTATAAGGATTAGATAGTTTCGTGAATTTAGTTTATAGTACATTAGGAGTTATATCTTTAAACGTTATGTTTTTTGTTGATTGTATATTTTTCCTAGATAGATCTTGTGATTTAGAATCGAAATATATATAGTTTTACCCATAAAAATAGCGTAAAAATAGTAAAAATGGCCAAAAATATGCAACGGCTCTTGTTACGGTAAAGTTTCGCAGCAGCTAAGCAAAGTGCGCCTTCTCCTGATTGGTTAAAAATACTTTGTTCTGATTGGCTGACCAATCACAGCGCTTAGATTTTTAGTTTTGGTATATAATGCGTACATAACGTAAGTAAATAAGAGATAGCTGTTTTTGATTCTGATTGGATAAAATTCCTGTATTCTTATTGGTCAACCAATCATAGAGCCTACATTTTCTTAGCGAAATTTGTATAAATTAGGAACATTTAGCCTGGTTCGACACAGTTTGCGGGCAAAATTGTAACAAGAAGAAATACTCAAGAAAATAAAGGAAGAAAACTTCAAGAATCTTCTAGTGTGGTTTTAATTCTTCACCAACCCAGCACACAAATGCGCCTGTATGGCACATTTAATGGTCCTTCGAGCGCCGGATTTACTGTGAAGAATTAATTGAAGAGTATTATTGGAAGATTGTATTGAAGATTTATTTTGAAGAATTATTCGAAGATTATTGTCGGAAGATTTTACTGAAGATTTATTTGAAGAATTGCAAACATGCCAGTTACACGTTCCGAGGGGAGGGGCCGCAAACCTTCAGGCGAACAGAAGCCGTCATCGACCGAAAGTACCTCGGCGACCGGCACCAGTGCGGAAGCCAGCACGGAATCGACAGTAACAGGGACGACCGCCACGGACACTTCAGAACAGACACATAGCTCCGCGGCAACTGATCCAACCACCGTGACTTCCGCCATCGCCGCATCCACTTCGACCGCCGCCGCCTCCGCCTCATCTGCAACTGCCCCGCCCGCCTCGCACTCCGCCAGCCTCGCCGCACCGTCTGTGACTCCTTCGAACACGATGACGTTAACTACGGGTGCAAAGGCGAAACAGCTGATGAAGCCGCCCGCAGCTGTCAATACAGAAACTTCTACAGTGAAGAAAGTCAAGAAGATTGTTGCCGGTCCATTGATGCTGACTGGACCACAGGTCCTCGCACCCCCTAGCAAGAAGGGGGGAAAGGGGGGATCCATCCACAGCAGAACTAAAGAAAAGAAGATAGCGAAGGCAAAAGACGAGTTATTAAGCCTTCAAGTACAGTTAGCCGCAGCACGCCTAGCCGCTTTAGAAGCAGAAGATTCCGAAGAAGAAGAGGAAGAAGAAGAAGATGTCTCCCTCTATTCAGAAACAAATGCAAGAGTGGACACCTGGTTGGATAATCAAGTGAACCGCCCAGTGTTAGCGATCGCCAACGAACCTCACCGCGCTCCAGAAGAACCGACGGCCACCCATGCTGAAGAACCGATGCCAAGAAGACAGGAAGAGACACATCGGTCACTGGCGGGAGGTCAATCTGACTTATCCATTCTAGCTGAAGCAATTACCAAGGCTGTCAGCACCGCCCAGAGACCCAAGTTTGTCGAGTTACCTTTCTTCAGTGGGTCTCATCAGGAATGGCTACCCTTCCGCGCCGCATACTATGAGACTGAAATGATGTTCAGCGCCGTTGAAAATACAAATCGACTTAGAAGAAATTTGAAAGGGAAGGCCAAAGAAGCGGTTGAAGGTTTACTGATAACCAATGCGCACCCTGCCGAAGTGATGAAGACCCTGGAGTCAAGATTTGGAAGACCAGAATCAATAGCAATGTTGAAAATGGAAACGCTTCAAGGTCTACCGCGACTCTCCGAGTCACCGAGGGACATCTGCATATTTGCCACTAAGGTCTCCAACGTAGTGGCAACATTGAAGACTTTGGGTTGTTTCAATTATATGTACAACCCTGAACTCGCGAAGACTATAGTAGACAAGCTGACGCCGACGCTGCGATACAGATACTACGACTTCTCGGCTACACAATCGCGTGAAGATCCCTGCTTACTCAAAATAGAGAAGTTCTTCAAAAGGGAAGCAGAATTGTGCGGACCTTATGCAATGCCCGAACAGAGGGCCGCACCTACTACAGTGGCTCCACAGAAGAGGATGCAGAGGATTAACAACGTAACTGAGAAGACATACACACCGAGGTGCTTCGTATGCGAAGATACGGGGCACACCAACGCAACAGAATGTGAACAATTCAAGAAATTGGATGAAAATGCAAGATGGGACGTAGCAAAGTCCAAACGCCTCTGCTTCAGATGCCTTCGTTATAGAAACAAAATTCACAACTGCCGACCTAAGCCTTGTGGTATAAACAACTGCAAGTACTCTCATCACAAGATGTTACATTATGACAAGAAGACAGAAAAGGCAGAAAATTGAGAAAATAAAGAAGCAGCTGAAGTCATCAATTCGACTTGGACAATCAAGAAACAATCTTATCTGAAGATCATACCGATTCAGGTGGTAGGACCAAAAGGAGCTGTCAACACCTTCGCATTGATGAACGACGGATCAACAGTCACGCTTGTCGACGACAGCATAGTGAAAAATATTGGAGCAACAGGACCCATAGATCCATTGAAAATAGAAACCATCAATGATATGAAGACATCAGAATCAGCATCAAGAAGAGTCACCATCAAGCTAAAGGGACTCAACGATCATGAAGAGCAAATACAAGCGCGAACAGTGAAGAACCTGCAAGTCTCATCTCAACGGGTACCACAAGAACTTTTAGAAGGATGCCAACACTTAGTTGACATTCGAAATCATCTCACATATGCAGAGGTGAAACCACGAATACTGATCGGTCAAGATAACTGGCATCTTCTGCTGACATCAGAAGTAAGAAGAGGAAATGAAAACCATCCGGTGGCCTCTCTCACGCCACTAGGCTGGGTACTCCACGGCAGCCAAACACGAATACTTGGACAGAAGATCGACGTCGTGTCACACGTCACAGAAGATCCAGAAGATAACTTAGAAGACCTTGTAAGAAAATACTTCGAGATGGACGCACTCTGCATAAATCCCAAGAGACCAAAGACTGATCCAGAAGAAAAGGCACTACGTATTTTAGAAAAGACCACAACGAAGACAGAAGAAGGAAGATTCCAGACCGGTCTTCTCTGGCGCAAAGAAAATATCAAGCTTCCAGACAACTATGAAAACTCACTGAAGAGGCTCTTCAACATAGAGAAGAAGATTGATCGTGACCCTACATTAAAGAAGAAGTACGTCGAACAGATGGACGCTCTCATAGCAAAGGGATATGCTGAGCCTGCTCCTAAAGAGAAGACAGTGGACAAGACTTGTTACCTACCACACTTCGCAGTAGTCAACCCAATGAAGCCAGACAAGCTGCGAGTAGCACACGACGCCGCGGCCAAAACAAAAGGTGTGGCCTTAAACGACATGCTGCTGAAGGCCCTGATCTACTACAGTCACTACCAGGCGTCGTCATGAGATTCAGACAACATACAGTCGCAGTCACAGCAGACATCAAGGAAATGTTCATGCAAGTCAAGCTGCGAACCGAAGATAGAGATGCACTGCGATATCTGTGGCGCGGCGATCGACGAGACGACCATCCTCCAGAAGAATATAGAATGACGTCGTTAATCTTCGGAGCGTCGAGTTCACCTTCAACAGCGATCTATGTAAAGAACTTGAACGCCAAACAGCACGAGAAAACTCACCCAGAAGCCGCAGCTGCAATAATACAGAAGCATTACGTCGACGACTATTTAGACAGCTTCAGAAGCCTCGAAGAAGCCGAACGTACAACGAAGGGTGTGCGAGAAGTACACTAAAAAGCTGGCTTTGAGCTGAAACAGTGGAAATCGAACTCAGCGCCATTACTAAAAATGCTTGGAGAAGACGGCCAGTTAGAAGACATTGAACTTTACAGAAATGAAGAACAGATGGAACGAGTCTTAGGTGTCATATGGAAGATCAACTCAGACGAACTTACCTTCAACCTGAACTTAGCCAGAATACCTCCTGCACTTTTAGAAGGAAGACGGCCAACAAAGAGAGAAGCATTGAAAATAGTGATGTCACTCTTCGACCCGCTCGGATTCGCCTCCCCTGTCACGATCAGGGCGAAGCAACTTCTCCAGGAAGTCTGGCGCAGAGGAACGCAATGGGATGACAAGATCGACGAAGACCTGGCAGAGCAATGGGAAACATGGATGGCGCAGTTAAAAGGCCTCCACGACGTAGCAATCCCGCGGCAATATCAACACTACAGCGACGCCACCTCCCTAGAGCTCCATGTCTTCAGCGACGCCAGCGAGTCAGCCTACTCCGCGGTCCTTTTCTGGAGAACAGTAACAGAGAACGGCGAGGTCGACCTATCCCTCATCATGGCCAAAGCGAAGGTGGCACCATTAAAACTCACATCGATACCAAGGCTGGAATTGCAGGCAGCAGTAATGGGAACCAGACTCGCAGAAGCAGTGATCGAAGAGCACGACAAGAAGCCTGATCGCAAAGTCTTCTGAACAGATAGCAAAACAGTGCTCACTTGGATAAGGACAGGGTCACGTTCATACAAACCCTACGTGGCTCATCGTCTAGCAGCTATAGAAGAAAGTTCCAAAGTCAATGAGTGGCGCTGGGTCCCAACGAAGTTGAACGTGGCAGACGACGCTACGCGTGACGTCCCAACAGACTTTAACAAGAATCATCGATGGTATAAAGGACCCGACTTCTTATACTTACCAGAAGACTCCTGGCCGATTGAAACCGTAAGAACGACAGTAGAAGAAACTTCAGATGAAGAAAAGACACACTATATTGGCGACAAAGGAAGACTGAAGCTTGCAGAGGCTCGGCCTAATCCGACGAAGTTCTCTAGTTGGGACCGACTACGCTATTCTACAGCACGTGTTCTGCAGTTCATTCAACTCTGTAGAGCCACCAAACAGAAAGTTAATTATAGAAGAACGAAAAAGAACAAAGAAACGGATCCCACTTGGAAGAAGAACATAAATAGACAGCAAGCACCTGCAATGAAAAAGAAATCATCGTCACCAGAACCGACAAAGTTCATACCAGTAACAGCCGAGCTGCTCAAAACAGCGGAAGAACTCCTGATACGTTCTTCTCAAGAAGAATCTTTCACGGAAGACATAGATAACTTGAACAGCGGGAAGCCGATCAACAAGGAAAGTCGCCTCCATCAGCTCAGCGTCGAGTCCATTAACGGTACAATAAGATTAAGAAGCCGTATTCGAGCAGTCCAAGATATGAAGGAAGAATTTAAGAACCCGCTGGTAATCGACGGTGATCATCCCACGGTCCGACTCTGGGTACAGGCCATACATCGCCAGCTCAATCACGCCGGCGTAGAAGCAACCGTCAACGAGTGCAGACAGCAGTACTGGGTATTAAGATTACGCCCTATCGCACGCACGATTTTGAGAAGATGCCTGTTCTGCCGAATGAAGACACAAGTACCACCGCATCCCAGAACCGGGGACCTGCCAGCATGTCGTTTAGCTCATCACAAACGACCATTTACTTTCACTGGAATCGACTATTTTGGACCTCTCTCAGTGACCGTCGGACGGACTCGACAGAAGAGATATGTCGCTGTCTTCACATGTCTCACGACGCGAGCAATACACCTAGAAATCGCTGGCTCGCTTAGCGCTGACTCCGCGGTGATGGCAATAAGAAGAATGATCGCTCGACGAGGCTGCCCGACTGAGATATGGTCGGACAACGGCACCAATTTAAAGGCCGCCGACAAGGAACTACGACAGGCTATCGACGCGGCGACTGCAGAAGAAGCGGCGAAGAAGACCATCTCCTGGCGCTATATCCCGCCTGGAGCTCCATTTATGGGCGGAGCCTGGGAACGAATGGTCCGCTCAGTCAAGACAGCTCTGACCGCTACACTGCACGAGCGTCACCCCACAGAAGAAGTCCTTGCAACTCTACTGGCTGAAGTAGAGTACACCGTCAACAGTCGCCCGCTGACGCATGTGTCAGTCAACGCAGAAGATCCAGAAGCACTAACTCCTAACCACTTCTTGTTAGGAGGACCAGGGCGCGTGCCGCAGCCAGGCACATTCACCGACCAAGACACCGTCTCACGATCCAGCTGGCGAGCTGCACAAAGGTTAGCCGATATATTTTGGCTACGCTGGGTAAAAGAGTACCTCCCCGAGCTCCAACACCGGCGGGAGCCCCATGGAAGAGGTCAGGCAGTACAAGCTAACGACCTGGTACAAATCGTCGACCCGAACCTGCCCCGCAACATGTAGATCCGAGGAAGAGTCATCGCTACGTATCCGGGTCCTGACAACATCGTGCGGACAGTGGACGTGCTGACCAAAGGAGGTGTTCTGCGACGGCCTGTAAGAAAACTAGTGATCCTGCTCCTGCCTGCGAACGTCGAGCCCGCACCGGAAACTTATGCGACTCAGTCGCACGGCGGGAGTGATGTGCGGGACAGTGATATATAGTGAACAGTGATATATAGTAAACAGATACATAATGAACAGATATAGTGAATTGACAGTGATAGACACTTAACGGAATGATTATAGACTTTGTGTTTAATAGTTTTAGTTCTATTTAATAGTTTTAAATACGAAAAATAATAGTTTTATGCGACTACTATAAGGATTAGATAGTTTCGTGAATTTAGTTTATAGTACATTAGGAGTTATATCTTTAAATGTTATGTTTTTTGTTGATTGTATATTTTTCCTAGATAGATCTTGTGATTTAGAATCGAAATATATATAGTTTTACCCATAAAAATAGCGTAAAAATAGTAAAAATGGCCAAAAATATGCAACGGCTCTCGTTACGGTATAGTTTCGCAGCAGCTAAGCAAAGTGCGCCTTCTCCTGATTGGTTAAAAATACTTTGTTCTGATTGGCTGACCAATCACAGCGCTTAGATTTTTAGTTTTGGTATATAATGAGTACATAACGTAAGTAAATAAGAGATAGCTGTTTTTGATTCTGATTGGATAAAATTCCTGTATTCTTATTGGTCAACCAATCATAGAGCCTACATTTTCTTAGCGAAATTTGTATAAATTAGGAACATTTAGCCTGGTTCGACAGGCACATTCCACTTCCGACGCTCGCCCGCGACGGTCGTACCGCTCCGCGCTCTCGATCGTTCCGTGCCTGAGTCATCGCTACGCTTCGTCACGCTCGCCGTGACGTCACTCGTAGTCGCCGACTACGACGCCTGGTCCGGATCCGCCTTTTTCGAGGCGGTGAAGGATATCCTGTTTCTATAACAGAGTATCGTCAAAAACAATTTGGTTTGGCCCCTTCAGGGTAAAACCACAGTTTCGTGGTCCTTGGTTGGAAACCTCACGGTGTCAACAATACCAAGGGGGTGCTGACCCGACGCACCCGCTGATCCCCTTCAGGGTGAAGCAGTAAATTGGAGTCGAGTGCTAGGTTTTGGCCTTGGGGGATCTCCTAGTCAAACCTAGTTACTGAGTTTCCTTTTCAGCTACACACCTAGTGTCGGTTGGGTGTGTCTACCCCTTCGCACTAGACCCAATAGGGCCCGGTTCGCACAATAAGACTGGCGACCGGCTACAAGCTTAGGGCTCACCATTAGGTACTCACCTCCCAGTCTCTACCCGACTGGGAGGGTTACACATCCCCGGACCCATCCATCCGGGGAGTTAGGCCAGTTAGGCTTTAAATAGGCCCCCCGCGGGAGAGAAATCTCCAAAATTTCCCCATTCAATTTTGATCCAATTGCCAATCATGGCGAACTCCATTATTTTGGAGATTCTGTTAGAAATCCTTAGGGAAAACCCTACTATTTCCGCCAAATATGGCGGAAAAATCCACCGTGAAATCGCTAATTGTCCCCCGGCTACCGAAACCAACGTCGCTGATTTTAGTGACGCGCTTGACAGCCCATTATCTCCCCCGCTTGCCGATCAAGGCATCCCGGTAGGTCAGTTCACGGAAGTATTTATTAACTCCGATCCCATTGTTCGTCAAACAACGAACGACTTCCAGGTAGATAGCCCTTTATTGCCCCCGCCCGCCGACAAAGTCGTGCCGATCGCCCGATTCCCGAAATCACCCATTGTTTCCGGCCCACCTGCTAATCCCATTGTTCCTAAAACAATGGACGCCGCGCAGGTGTGCGCTGCACCTGAATTCCGTGAAATGGACACCACCGAACCTGTGTCCAATAACATCTCTGACAATGATTTGTCATCATGCCCCTCGTCCTCGGAAGACGACTTTCAAGTCGTCACCGGTGGCAAGAGGAAGAAAGGGAAAACCTCCCAGGCCAGCAAGGCCAAAAAGACCACCGCGTCGCCCCCGTCCCCAACTCAAACGCCCGTTCGACCCGCTAGCCCCGCCCCAACTACCTCTGCTCGAGCGCAGAATAGTCGTCCCGCCAGCCCGATAGCCCAAACTTCCTCAGCCCAAAGGAAGCAACGCCCTCCGCCCCCCTTTTACATCCAGGACAAGGGTAAATGGACTGATGTGTCCAAGATGTGTGTTGATCGAAAGATCAACTACACAAACGCCCGTGCCTGCCAAAATGGCATTAAAGTCACCGTCCCTACGTCGAACGACTATAGGGAACTATATCGCGCCCTCCGTGAAAGGAATATTTCCTTTCACACTTTCTCCTTCCCCGAGGACACGCCCACTCGTGTTATTATTAAACGTGTCCCTAAAGAAATCCTAGTACAGGATATTAAAGACGACCTTGCCGATCAAGGTATACCAGTGATCGCCGTCCATCGCTTACATAAAGCGAGAGGCGGTGAATTGTACGACATGGTTCTTGTCATTTGTGAACCAACCGAAGGTCATCACCCAATATTTAAGATTAAGTCTATTTGCTCCCTATCCGGTATCTCAATAGAAAAGCCCTACAAAACCGCAACAGTGGGACAATGCCACCGTTGCCAACTGTATGGCCATGCGCAGAGCAACTGCTATGCGACTCCCAGATGCGTCAAGTGTCTGGGCGAGCATAGCACTGCGGACTGCCCACGGCCTAAAGACCGAACCCTATGTTCGGAACCACCCAGCTGCGTTCTCTGCGGCCAGACCGGTCACCCGGCAAACTACCGCGGCTGTCCCAAAGCCCCCAAACTCGCTCCTAAATTAGCGAAGCGCGCCAACGCCCGCCAACAGAGAGAGGCACCTTCTTCTCAAATTCCCCAACGTCTCGCTCCTCAGAGACCGTCCCCGTGGAACAGGCTAAACCACGAACAAGCCTTTCCCTCCTTGGCCCCTGCCAAACCTTTGCAGGCACTGATGGATATACCCATCGCAGCGCAGATCCTGCCTATAGCCATGGCTACAGAGCCCACAGCCAGTCACAAACCCGCGCCTCAAACCACTGCTGCTCCTGCAGTCAAACAACCGCCCAATCCCTCACCCGTCGCGCATGGCGAGGCTTGCGCCCAGACTATACTGCGCCATTATAGGTTATTTATGACCCGCCAAGCCAGATCTCTCCGCGATGCCCTTCTGGCTGCCGAACAGCAGAATAACGGCAAAATTACGACGGCAATGTACAGCCAAATATTCAGCACACACAGTGATGTGGTGCTAGGTCTCGACCAGATGGATGCGATGGACTGATCCAATGGATTCCCAACGCACAAACCACACTAGGCCTCGATCCCTCAAATTAGGTTTTTTCAACGCCAATGGAATTTTCAACCAACGCGCCGAAATAACTAAATTCCTCCGCGACCACCAATTAGACGTCCTCCTTATACAGGAGACCCTTTTGAAACCCCACCGCGCTGATCCCAAAATTGCGAATTACCGTCTAGTTCGCAATGACAGAACACGTTGCCACGGCGGCGGTACCCTTATTTATTATAGAAAGGAGTTATACTGCATCCCTCTGACCCCACCCGCGCCTCTCTCTCACCTAGAGTACTCTGCCTGTCGACTAGGCATGACTGGTCATCCTCCGATAACCATCATCTCTGCCTACCATCCCCCACCATCGGTCGCGTCTCTTGCTTCAGACGATCCTATCGCGCTCACCAGCGATCTCACGACTCTCTTCGGCCTGAGTGACTCCGTCTTACTAGCGGGCGATCTCAACGCCAAACACCCCGCTTGGAACAACAACACGACAAATGCCAGAGGCAGAATCGTGTATAACCTAGGCGCGACCCTAAACTACGACGTCATCGCTCCGATGACTCCCACCCACTACCCACACGACCCCAACCATAACCCCGATGTCCTCGATGTGGCGCTCCTAAAGAATGTAAACCTCCGTTTACACTCCATAGAAGCGCTTCACGAGCTCAACTCGGATCACCGTCCCGTTATCCTACACCTAGGTTCCCGCTCGGGTAACCATGATCCTACCCAACCTCCTCCGACCCAATTGATCACCGACTGGAGGAAAGTAAGTGAAAAACTGAAATCCACCACGTCGCCTCAATTGGACACCATTCCTGACCACATAGTCTCAGTCGCTGACACGACGGCGGCGATCGACTCGCTTACAAATCACGTACAATCCGTCCTGAACGATTGTTCAAGGAAAGTTCCTGTAGTGGAAGACCACCGCTGGAAACTCCCGGACGATGTACGGAATCTGATAACCGAGAAGAACGCAGCCATCCGTGCGTACAGCGCTTTTCCCTGCGCCGCAAACAAAGCTCACATGCGCAACTTACAGCGTGCTGTAAGGAAACGCATTACCGAGCAGCGTAATGCGAGCTGGGACAAGATGCTGAGCGAACTTGAGCCCACCCATCTTGCCTTCTGGCAGCTTCAGAGGAAGTTACGATCCACTGAAGAGGCCACAATGCCTCCTCTCATTCGTCCCGATAAGAGTGTCGCCTTCGATAACTCTGAAAAAGCAGAATGCCTAGCCGACAGCCTAGAGTCCCAGTGTTCTCCCAGCTCTCAACCAGTAGACCAAGCCCACCTCGATATGGTGAACGCCGAAGTCGAACGTAGAACTTCCCTTCCGCCCGTCGAAGATCCCGATAATCCACTGGCCCCCATCACTCCTGATGAGGTCCAGGATATCATTAAAAGTCTCCAACCGCGAAAAGCCCCTGGCTCCGACGGCATCACCAATAGGGTTTTCAAACTTTTCCCCGCCCAGCTTATAGTGCTAATGACTGCCATCTTCAATGGTGCATTGAGCAATAATATGTTCCCCGCAACCTGGAAACAGGCCACCGTCATAGGTATTCCCAAACCAGGCAAGCCCAAGTCTGACCCGTCTAGCTACCGTCCCATTAGCTTACTCAACGTCCTTGGTAAAATCTATGAAAGGCTTATATATAAGCGGCTCAAAGATTTTGCAGAAGCAAAGAGTCTTATACCCAATGAGCAGTTTGGATTTAGAACCGAACACTCATGTATCCAACAAGTCCACCGCATCATAGAACACGTCAGCGCCGGCTTCCAACGGGGCGCAATAACGGGAGCCTTATTCTTCGACATAGCGAAAGCGTTCGACAAAGTCTGGCACAATGGCTTAATCTATAAGCTATACCAACTCGGCGTGCCTGACCGTCTCGTGCTCATCCTACGGGACTTTTTATCGAATCGCACTTTTCGTTACCGAATTGAGGGGGAGCTTTCCTCCCCCCATCCCATTCGCGCAGGAGTTCCTCAAGGCTCCGTACTATCCCCCCTCGTTTTCACGCTATTCACTAGCGATATCCCCAAGCATAAAAATACTCAGCTAGCCCTATTTGCCGACGATACGGCTATCTATTATACCGGTCTTAAACCCGATGCCATTGCTCGCACTCTCCAAACTTCCGCAAACACTCTGGCCAAGTGGTTCCGGAAATGGAGAATCGAAGTCAATCCAGACAAAAGCCAGGCAGTCCTCTTTTCTAAGCCGCGGATAAACCCACCCTCCCCCCGTCCGATTACCATGTACGGCAAGCCGATCCCCTGGGAAAAGCAAGCCAAATACTTAGGCGTGGTCCTCGATAAACACCTTTCCTTCGCTGAGCACATAAAGCAGGCACGTTCGCGCGCCGCTTTCGCTCTAGGTAGGCTCCACTTCATTCTTAGCTCCCGCAGCAAGTTATCACTCAGGTGCAAGGTGCGTATTTTCACCGCGGTCATCCGTCCCATCATGACCTACGCCTGCGTTGTTTTCGCACACGCAAAGCCCTACCTCCTCCACAAGATGCAGACCCTTCAAAACCGATTCCTCCGTAGAGTCACGGGAGCCCCCTTTTATGTTCGAAATGAGCTTCTTCACGTAGACCTCAAGATGCCCACCATCCAGCAGTTCATGAAACGTGTCTCCAAGCGTTTCTTTGATACTGCAATCCAACATAGGAATCCCCTTATCGTATCGGCCGCCCAATACGAACCCTCGCGTATCTCTAAGATTCGCCGACCAAGGCACACCCTTGTCACTCCCGATGACGCAATCACCCTGCTCCAAGAGAGCCGTAGGGAAACAAGTACAGTGGCACACAAAAACAAAAACCGACCGTCCTTCCGTCCTCGCCGCCGAGGCCCGCCGCGACGTCCCCGTAATAGTCCGCCCCGACCCTTGCCAGAGCCAGCCCGCGACGCTGAGCCAGTAGCTTTAAATTCCCTTATTAATAATAAAAATGATATGATCCAGCCTGTCCCTAGCTGCCCTCCCACTGCGACGCCCTAAGCCGAGGTCCGTACCCCACAGGGGGTGCCCTTAGCGTGTAGTCG
Organism: Tholera decimalis; assembly: GCA_943138885.2. Lineage (NCBI taxonomy): Eukaryota > Metazoa > Arthropoda > Insecta > Lepidoptera > Noctuidae > Tholera > Tholera decimalis. The sequence continues at coordinate 2,157,025 of OW964575.2, read as the reverse complement.
CCTAGTTTGTAAGTTTTCTAATAAGCCCTGGCTGGAGGCTTTAATTAATTAATTAATTAAGGCAACCACAGGCAAGCCCGGTTAAGCAGCCGACAACCTCAGAGGTTGACCTGCGAGATGCCACACACAAAAAAAAAAAAAAAAACTGGTTCGACACAGTTTGCGGGCAAAATTGTAACAAGAAGAAACACTCAAGAAAATAAAGGAAGAAAACTTCAAAAATCTTCTAGTGTGGTTTTAATTCTTCACCAACCCAGCACACAAATGCGCATGTATGGCACAAAAATTGTATAAAAATACTGTTTATACGTCGTTAGCATCAATACAATCCTCACTTTGAATTTTTTGATAAACCTGTCTCCAACATATCCACACTGCTGGTCACCGTACTACCCGCCCGGGCTGCCCACGTGTTCTTCTAACGTTAACTTGTCAAGTACATTGTACAAGAGCCGCACTTACTGGCGCTTACTCAATGTTCTACGTGACTCCCACCCATACGGACGAAACGTTATGTGAATACTTTCATTGTGCGTATAGCTAAGGGGTGGAATTCTCTGCCGGAATGATAGCTATAACCTGAGAGTCTAGTGAATAGGTTACTTCTAGGGAAGCGTGCTTCATCTTCGACCACATCATCACTTACCATCAGGTGAGATGCTGGCGAAACTCGAGCCAATAAAAAAAAAAAAATAGGTTTGCGTTTGGCCATCTCAGCTGATGTTAAGTGATGATGTGGCCAGTTTCCAAACTCCCGGCTACTACTGAGAATTTTTTATACAAAATCCCAACAGCACTTGTTGTCTGACCCGGGAATCGAACCCGGGACCTCGTGCACAGCAGTCACGCGCCACCACTTGAATAACGAGCCAGATCCATGAGATTAACACGTGACGGAAATACCTTTCACGAGAACGAAGTCGCGCGCAATGTGTAATACATGTTTGGACCAACTCCGACCTCGTACAGTTAATGTTCCGTCCAATAAAGTAGGTTCACAATAGAGGCTCATTGTTACAACAAAGATGTTGGCTTCCTTTCAATAAACTGAATAGTTTCCAAACTTTCTTACAGCTAAAGCTTTCTAGATACGACCCAGTAACTCGTTACAATATTGGCTGAGGATTTTTGTGTTTAATTGAGATAATGTTTCTAATAGCTTATGTCATAGAATTCAAATTTGAAATTTGTATTTTTTTATAAATATCATGTGTTTCAAAGAACCAAGAGAACCTAATCATCTATTGACGCTGGCGAAGCCGTGGGCACAAGCTGGTTTAGGACAAAATGAAGGCAACCTCCGTATAATGTATTATTGTGTAACTACACAGATAACTACACACAGATGTCTAGCGCCAAATCTGTCGGCCATACATTATTAATAACGTGCCAAGTGTGAGTGGAACTCGCGCGCGGCGGGCTCCGTATCTACTGGAAGGAAAAGCTACTTACAGGAGGATGTAAATTATGAGACCCTTCGATATGAGTACCCAGCGCGCCGGTTCAGACGATATTTCCACCAAGCTTCACGAGAGGAGAGAGAGTTTGAGGATTCACCATACAACACCAGTAATTTATCACTTTTTAGAGTTTTGGCGAGAGCGCGGGCACATGTAGATACGTGTAGCCAGTTAGCGAGCGGTTTTGCGAGCGAATGAGGGCGGGGGTTGTTCCGAATGAACGGAACAGGAAAGAGTGGTAGTAAGGAATCGATTTTGAAATGAAGATCCTTTTCAAGTGAGTTAATGAGTGAAGTGTAATATAATGTTGCAAGTACAAATTTATGATAAAATACTAATAATAATATGTATAGACAAAATAATGCGAATGGCGCATACACCTACCATATAGATTTATATATCTGTTTTTATAATTTATATTAGTGGATTTCGAAGACGGCCCGTGGATGGGTAACCATCTAAATACATTGAGCATTCCTCTGTGCCTTGAAAAGCACGTAAAGCCGTTAGTTCCAGCTGTCATTGGTAGATACATCTTTGACAGTCGTAAAAAAATCTAACCAGGCGCCTCTTACACATGGACAGAGGTAGCTTGCGAATGGTGGCAGGGACCATCACTGGGCTCTGCTCACTGGACAAACACTACCAGACAATAGGTATAACGGACAGTCCCCTGTGCAAGGCATGCATGGGGATGGAGCAAACAGTGGGACACATGCTCCTAGAGTGCACGGAAATCGCCGACATACAAACCTTTGGACATTGAATTTCCTTACAGACATCCTGAATAGACCGAGAGACCTGATCTGCTTCTGGAGAGAGGTTGGCTGGATGGAGTGACGGCCGACACGGCTCACGTGCAATGGTCTCGTGCAGAGACTGAATGCGGCAACCAGACCAGAGAAGAAGAAAAAGAAGACAGTCGTAACGGGTAGTCTGAAGCCACAAAATCAGACACCAATCTTGCTGAGAAGTATTGAGCTACCAAGCTAGTGGGCCGTGGAGCTCAGACACACTGTCACGTCTCAACATGTAACACACTAGTACTCAGCTGCAGCCGGTTAGACTAGAAGATGACCCTGACATAGATGGGAGAAGGCTAAATAGATGATGAAAAACAGATATATGTATATTTAAGCATTAATACCCAGTAAGTGCACCATTCACTCCATCGTGACCACTTTGACACCTAGCAAGTTACTGTAACCAATACAAATGTATTCTATAACATATCCAGTACCTATTTCACGTTTATGCGTCTCCTGTCAAATTTTGTTTAAAGTCGTTACTAGGTTTTCAAAATGAAGCAGCCGAGTTGTGACAGGCGGGTGTATACCGGGTGTCTCCATGTATGTATGTTTGTAGTAGGGTTGCCAGATTTTTTTGAGCCTGTAAGGGACAAATGATCAAATAGGCAAAAATATTCGGGATTACAATTTTTTTTCCGGGATGAATAAAAATCCCGATTATTTACTAAATTGTTTAATTTTTTGAATATTTGCGAGAAGAACGCGCATGATTTAACATATGTTTGTCGTATTTGACATATTTAAAAAGCCGAGCACATCGGTATAAACAGACTCAGCTCAGAACTCAGTAGTTCGCGCGCAGCTGAGCCAAGTGGATGTACGCAGTATAGAGCTTTATAAGCGGATGATACATGCGAAATTGAATTGATATAAGGAACAGCGTTGGTCTCGGCGGGACATTTGAATGTATGCCTGAAATACGGGACGTCCCGTGAAATACGGGACGTCTGGCAACACTAGTTTGTAGTTCTAAAAAGTGTTGATTATCAGCATAGTTTAAATAAATGACTTTTGAATTTTCTCCCGTTGAGGGTCTGTCGGGTACGGAACCCTTAAATGTCTGACATTTCAACGAGGCGAGGAGAATATTGTTTTTCATTTGGTATCGATTTGTGTGAGAGTATTTTAACTGGTGCGTAGGTGGACAAGACTGATGGTAACAGGCGGTTTGTGTGTACGTTATAAGAAGGTTACAATAGCTATCGTCAGAATACCTTGTATATTTCTAATGGTAATAGAGCATATTTCTGAACAAAAAACACCTATATTTCCCATCAGATTACCATAAAAAGAAAAGACACATATTTTTTTCTTTCATCACGTATGATTCGACCATCAAGGTTACGGTTCAAGCGTAGTCTTGCCGAGGTCAGTTTGTGACTGGGTGACTATCTATACTAATCTTTACTAATATTATAAAGCGGAAAAGTTTGTTTGTTTGTTTGTTTGAACCAGCTAATCTTCGAAAGTACTGGGTGAATTTCAAAAGTTCTTTCTGATTATGATAGGCAATTTCATGAGGAAGGCTATAGGTTATCTAGTATTACGCTATTAATCTTGGTTTTCCTAAAATAAGGGTATTAGTGAAGTAAGATAGAAGAAAATAGGCCGGTAAATTACTATAATCGCGTGCGCTGGTGAAATGCTGAGATTTACCAAAAGATCATGTACAAAATTCCGCGGTACTACATATCTAACTTTTATGAATAATCCACAATAAGGCAAATTATGCAAAGAAAATATCAAAAAATAAGGCATGACTGTAGTAGGTATTATTATTATGCGGCCATATTAATACTTTCTTTCAAAAATAGTCTCATTATCAAGGCAATTTTATGAAGATAAACTTTGGGTTTTACAGTATTTAATTTGGACTTATAGTTTAGAAGAAAATGTAAAATTAAAATTATTCAACAACATTATTTACCGAAATGGTGCGCGGATGCACGGCGCGTTGAGCATAGTAACTCGCGTTACATACTGCCCTGATAGTTCATAGTATAGGTACCTAAAAGAGAATGCCAGCCACTCTATAGACTTTTGCCCCACTCAATAAAAGTCATTAACAAGCATGCAATATGCAGCATCTTATTGTATATTTATTACTGATAACTAAACATTTGTCCTGAAACCTGTAAAACTTACGGTTTTCGTTTAAAAATTAAAACAATAATGACATTGATTTATAGGTTAGGTGGTGTAGCTACATAACTGTTCATATAAATTATTATACATTTGATTATACATACTTGTTGCAACAACCCACGAAGTAAGAAGAGTTTGTAATGAAGACAATGTGTCTTAACATTCATTCAGGTAACAATTTACACCGGAACATCGTTCACCAAATCACAAACAATAATCGGAATCAGTCATAACTAGCTCAAACACAAAGTTATTGAATAAAGCTGTAGCAAACCGTATGTATTCGGTACTGAGTAACGGGTACGCTGTCAAGTATTGAGTAACGAAACGTTACTCACGAATGGATTTCGTTAATCGCATTTTTCGTCACAAATCACACAAGTACCATTAAGTTGAGGCAAATGTTGAATGCGCTGTCCAGTGTCCTGTTCGTGTGTTTTACGCATGCGCGCGCATTGTATTTAAAAACATACGTGTGTAGCCTCTCTTCGCTTGTGCCAAGCTCCACGTTGACGTGCCAGTCTCATCCAGGGTCATACCCGCGATGGTAACAATGTCGTCTGCCCATCTTGCTGAAAGAATGAAGAAAATAATGTACCATTTTTTTTTTTAATAAGACTAGCAATGTGGGTAGAATTCACATTACTAGCTATCTTGTTAACCCCTCCAACTAAGCTAAATATGCTTGTATCTGGAGTGGGTCCACGACAATAGTGTAATGGGTGGGATTCGAACTCGTGACCTCTCGATCACAAGTACGACGTCTTATCCATTAGGATATTGACGCTTCAAAAATTTATGTTTCTTAAAAATACTTAGCTAAAGCAAACATTATATTTGTATCTAATAAGGTTAGATTGCGACAGCCCCACACAAGTACCGGTAAGATCATATGAGTTTGGCCCTGGGACATCAGAAGTCAACGTCTCTTTTGAAGTCCATACAATCCGTACTGATCAAATCATATGAGAACCAAGTAGGTTTATGTCTGTTGTGCTCATTAGAGGATAGAACACACAGATTTGAGCAGGCCAGTCCAAACAGTGCAAGCATTTGTCAGTTATCGCATAGCTCAACTTAGAACTTTAAGTAGCTCGAACGATTTGAGGAACAGTACCAAAGTAAGGACATTTGAGTAGACCGTATAAAGTACTAAAACTGTCAGACAGTGCAGTAATCTACTCGTAATATTCGTTGGTTTTCCATAATGCTCTCGTATTGGTTTACGTAGTTGAGGGAACTTTACAACTCAGGACCAAAGTCGTACGATCTTACATGTACTTATGTTACTTACTGGGGCGGCCCCAATTCGTGGCTTATGTTTTTGGAAAAATAAATCTTTTTGTATGTTAAGTCATCTTTTACCTCTGCCTTGCACGAGAAGCGTGCTGAGGTGTTATGTTTTGTCATAATGACCTAGACATCTTCGTGTATATTTATGTTAGCGTAGACTATTTTAGCGTCTAGATCGATTGGCTCTCACTGTTATAAGCTGTGTTAGCTGTTTGTGTTTTTATTTGGATAAAAACGACTTACTCGTGCTTAGCCACTTTCAATACACAGATTTTCTGTCTAAAAAAGTGGCTAAATCGAGTTCAACTCGCCCATGAAAGGTTTCGTAATAACAATAGATTAACGAAAAATAACTTTGTTTTTCATAGTACCTATTCGTATAAATCACAAATTAATGTTTCAAAATCTACCCTTTCTCAAAAACTGCTGGCTAAATCTCGTTGAAACTAATTTTAATTGAAAGTGTGCATTATTTTAGGAACCTATATGTAATTTAAGACCTGTCTCTATACTAGTTTTAGAATAAAATGTCCGTGAGATATGGACGGACAGACCACAGAACAGATAAAAGAGGTTAGAAAGGAAATCGTTCCTGATTTGTATGAGAACGCGTGTCGCCGCTTGTCTCCCACTCTTTAGCTCCACTACAAGCAAAAGGCCCGTTACCTATGCGAATTATGCACACAAATAAATTACACACACTTAGATCGAGAGCTTGCTACTGATTGTAACTCACTGTCTATAAACATGCGCCGTGCATCACGGCCAATCAGGGCAAAAGACAAAACGTCAATAGTTGAAGTGTGAAGGACGCAACCGCATGCATACACTGTAAGCGGACTTGGTCATTGCGTTGATTAAGCTAGTACACATCGGGCAATGTATATTTTTTGTAATTTATTGCAATAATGTTGTTAATGTTCGGAATTTCATAGTGATCAGAATATTTATATGTTTTTTACAAATAAAATTGTAATTAAATGTTATTTTGGACTTACCGATAGAAAGATATACCTCCTCGCTCTATACTTGCCGTCTAACTTTTTGTTTTACAGGTTATAATTGCACAACATGGCCTTTTAAAACAGAGCTCTGTGTTCCGAAGTAATCCGAAGCGCACTAAACGCGGAGAATGAATTAATTAGTCGAGCTATGATTTTCGTATCATAAATGTGGCGCGCTCGCCACGCCTACATTACCATTCCAACCTTATTCATCTATTCCGTGGGACAGACAGACATGATGAATCTACAAGGCTTCCGTTTTTTGCCATTCGACTTCAAAACCCTAAAATGTAATTAAAAGTATTTTTTTACCAAGATATTTCTGTAACTCGGAAAGCACATCAAGGCATTGGCCGCCAAACATTTGTACAAATTTTACAGTCATAACTGTTAGAAAGAATTCCGAAAATCTGACAACAATCTTGCCAAGGGCTTCGTGTTACCCAGCTACTGGGTAGTGGAGGTCAGATGGGAGTGGCCCCATGTGAGACACTGCTGGCCACAGGCCGCTCTCTGGGGACTGGGCCGCAGTCCAGCACGCGGGGCCAGTGCGAGCTGGTGGATGTCACAGGCCTGCTCTCTGGGGACTGGGCCGCAGTCCAGCACGCGGGGCCAGTGCGAGCTGGTGGATGTCACAGGCCTGCTCTCTGGGGACTGGGCCGCAGTCCAGCACGCGGGGCCAGTGCGAGATGGTGGATGTCACAGGCCTGCTCTCTGGGGACTGGGCCGCAGTCCAGCACGCGGGGCCAGTGCGAGATGGTGGATGTCACAGGCCTGCTCTCTGGGGACTGGGCCGCAGTCCAGCACGCGGGGCCAGTGCGAGATGGTGGATGTCACAGGCCTGCTCTCTGGGGACTGGGCCGCAGTCCAGCACGCGGGGCCAGTGCGAGCTGGTGGATGTCACAGGCCTGCTCTCTGGGGACTGGGCCGCAGTCCAGCACGCGGGGCCAGTGCGAGCTGGTGGATGTCACAGGCCTGCTCTCTGGGGACTGGGCCGCAGTCCAGCACGCGGGGCCAGTGCGAGCTGGTGGATGTCACAGGTCTTCGACTGTTAGCTCCCAGCACTTGCCGGTGTCCAGACGATGTTTCCTTTCATCGTTTTGAGAGCAGTGGTGGTGACGAAAATTACCAGCAGTAATGCACCAGACTGAGTTCCATCCCTGCAACTCCAAACCTGCAACTTGAAAGCTCCACCACTAAACACTACTGTTGATCGAAAATTGAATAGATTAAAACCTCCACACTCTGAACTCCCTCAGGAAAACAGTACGGTAAGTGACAAAATTTCAATGTTATTAAAAAAATTCTTCATACATTTCCCACTAGCCTAGCATCAATACTTTATTACATAGAGTGCGTCACCTCCCTGAATTATATATGGACGACAAATGTAATAAGTTCCCTCCTCTGTGACACGCTGAGAGGTATTAAATACTGAGTGACATTATTCATCATTGAAATGTGTTGGTATGTGATGTAAACTACGATGATCTAGCTAGGGAGGGTCTTTGGGGTCATAGGCCATCGGAGTGGGGACTCTGACCACACACTAAGTGACACCTATTGATAGCCTCGTATATGATCACCATCTCACCTGATAGTAAGTGATGATGTGGTCGAAGATGAAGCACGATTACCTAGAAGTAACCTATTCACTCTTGACTTAAAGACCCGTAGCTATCACAACGGCAGGGAATTCCTTTCCTTAGCAGTGAAAGTATTCACAAAACGTTCAAATTCATCATCGGAGTGAGTTGGTATGACGTGTTAACCATAACGTAATAGCTAAGATGAGTCTTTGTGGTTGTATAAGACTCTGACCGTGACTTAGTGGGCCTAAGTCCCCCTGTGAGTGTTGTTATCCTGGAATGCCGGTGTAGGTAACATCGACCCCCACGCCGAACGAAGTCGCGAACACAGCTAGTGTTGAAGTATCATTTTCCAGTAGCGATGTTGTTACAAGTGTACCGCAGTCTCTCAACGATCATCACTTATATCACTCCGGCACACTACTCATGCACTATTCAGTGGTACTTGTCTTCATTGTACAGTTACGAACATTGAGCCAAACTCGCTTGGACACATTTTTACTTTATGATTATAGGTCTGTGGGTCGAGGCGTAAATATTGTGACAGTTTTTAGGGTTCTGTAGTAAAACGAGGAAATCTTTATTGATGATTTGATGATGAGCTGTGCTTGCTACTTGTTTCGTCTGGGAATCGACATTACCAATTTTCGCGTATCTAATCAGAACCCGCGAAAATTCCGGGATTACCCTTTAGTAGAAAAAATTTCGGGCTATTTGCCTCTACCTTTCAATAAAACTCCCATTACAGTCGGTTCAGCGGTTCCCGAGATTAGTTCAGACAAACATAGTGATATTAATTTTAAAAAGATTGTTTATATTTTAATATCTTGTTCATATCTATAAGCACGTGAGAATATAAACAGTTATTTTGAAACCACAGACAGACAAGTGAAATTTCTAGTGAGCGACAATAATTTTGAAGAAAACGTAACGAAAAGACTTAACAATGTAAAACGTAAGTAATAGTTGATCAACTTAAAAAAATGATAAGCAAAATCTTCGTGATTAGATATTTCATAGAAAATTACTTTGAACTAAGTGCATTTGTTACTTGGAAAATTCACAGTAAACGTTGCTGTTTAAGGGACGAGTAGTTAACTATAGAAACCAAAATCTCGTTCGCGGCATGTACTTGAACGGATTTATTGTATTTACCACCAAATAAATAAGTCTTAAAACTTTTTCACATATTACATACGTAAGTACAAAGCCTTTGTTTAGCACTTTCATGATAATTAAAGCGAGAACAGCTGAGGAGCTTGTGGCTTAATAGTAACAGGTGTACGGGTCCATGTTTAATAATAACAGGTGTACGGGTCCATGTTTAATAATAACAGGTGTACGGGTTCATGTTTAATAGTAACAGGTGTACGGGTCCATGTTTAATAGTAACAGGTGTACGGGTCCATGTTTAATAGTAACAGGTGTACGGGTCCATGTTTAATAGTAACAGGTGTACGGGTCCATGTTTAATAGTAACAGGTGTACGGGTCCATGTTTAATAGTAACAGGTGTACGGGTCCATGTTTAATGTTAAACGACGCTTGACGAGGTTAGTCTCTGGATGGGGGACCAACTAACGTATCGAGATTATAAATCTGAAACAACATCCGTAACTAAAGAAATTGAAACCAAACCTAGGCACTTTTTATAAAATAGTTATTCTTACTAAACGCAAAACGTATGTTCGTCATACAATATCCTTACGCAGACGCATACATTCATGTAATGTTAGTGACCGACGCGACACGCTCACAATTTCCTTGAATTAATGATTGTATTAATTTGTCATGATACTGTGTTTCCATTTATGAAAGATTTTTCCATCAAAGTTTAACACCTATTTTTTATGACGGAAATCGATTCTGAAACCGATTCTGAACCAACTACTTTCAAGTATTGCCTTTTATTTTGTTACACGTTGTATAATAACCAGTGATCGGAGTAGGTAGATTGAAATGGGGTCATTGATCCGAAACGTATATATTAATATGGACATTCCTCCGGAATTGGTGGATTATTAAAAAAAAACCGGATCTTATGTAGGAATTTTATTCTGCCAGAGTGGAAAAAGTCATTTGATGAAATGCCATCCTCAAAAAAAAGGTAGGAATTGTAATAAAATGAGCAATATTATTACAGATAAAAATAAAATTACATATAAACAATAAAAATTACAGATAAATAATGAATTAATTTAGTTTTTATACCTTCCTTTAAATTTTGAATTGAGTAGGAATAATATCACTACCAACATTAACAATGTTTAATTGAATCCGGAAATACCGGAATTACTTTCCGGGAAAATGGCTTATCCATGTTATTCTTTCTGTGTGCATTTATGATACAAGTACCAAAAATCAATCTACCTACACCGATCACTGATAATAACTATCCTTTGAAATATAAAAAAATAAAACAGTACAGAATATAATATTATTTTTACAAACATCATTTATGTAAAAGCACTTCCCCGTGACTTCGTTACAATTAACAATTAAAGCACCACAAATGAAAAAACATTTTAAGATTGGATGATTCCTTCCGGAGATAACCTTCTACAAACAAATGTTACCTCTTGATAATATGAGTAAGCTCATTGTACATTCCGATCTACATATTTTACAATAAAACCATAACACTATCTAGAAAGTCACTGAATTTCTAGTGTCCATTGTCTATGTAAATGTCATCGTTAGGATCCAGCGGGAGAACGTCATGTTTCATTCATACTGAAGTCCGACTTCAAGAGGACTTTCAAAGTCGAAAATGTTGAAACTAAGTCGAGATAGTGATGCAGCTTTGATAACGTGTAAATTGAGAATGATGGCTTGTAAACGAATTCCAGTTTTGTGCCTTGAACTTCGTAGATGAGTTGCAGGCCGGCCAAGTCGATTTTCAATGGGTAACATTTCAAATTCATTTATTGTTTGTTGCAGGTCGTAGGTTAATTACCGACATCATCACTGATCTTAAAGCGGTGAAGGAAAACGTGAAGAAACAAGCATGTTCTAGAACTGAAACATCCGAAGGCTTCCTCTCTATGAGAGGTGATGAGCCGTAACCCACCACAAGGGCCCAGTGCTGGTAGGGAGATCTATTTTTAACCGACTTCAAAAAAAAGGAGGTTTACAATTCGTCTTGAACTTTTTTTTTTTTTATGTATGTTACCTCATAACTCGGAGACGGCTGGACCGATTTGAAAAATTCTTTTTGCGTTTGAAAGGGTATACGTTCTAGTTGGTCCCATTGTTACGAAATCATGATCTGATGATGGGATCCTGGAGAAATCGAGGGAACTCTTCAAATATTATAGGCACACCTATAGCGTTTTCAGTATTTCTTATAGTATCTTGAGCAGTTGATCAATAATAAGTATTTCGTGGATTGCGATTAGATTACTTGAATGTAGATGTTAAGCCTTTATGCTTGTCACAATGCATTTTTTTTTTTTTTTTTTTTTTTTTTTTTAACGTGGTAAAATTATCAAATAAGTCCTCCCACTCCGGGCAGGGTGGGAGGGACTGTCAGACTTTTACTGACTAAAATCCACGGTGTTCCTTCAATAGCCCTTTACGTACCGGGGCCACGGTAACGGGATGAGTCCCACGACCCCGGCAGGCTTCGGCCCTCTGCAGAGGGGGCCTCGTCATGTTGCTGACGCTCTTTGAGGCGCGCGTGGAACACGACGCGCCGTCGACCCGGGCATGGTCCATGGTCGGACAGCGAGTTGCCCTTTACTCGCTGTCCGCATGCCCGCGCCTACGGTGGCCGGAGATCGTCGGCCGACGTCCGACGCCGTGGGCGTCTACCACTGCGGCTGGGCTGGAGGGAGGACGCCATCCTCTCCCTCGCGCGGCCCGCCTCCTCCTTCGGAAGCATGACTGCTTCGCAGAAGGAGGCGACCGCTTCCCACTCCACAATGCATATGGTGAAGTAGAGCTGATGGTGATGTACCAGGAGAACTCATCAAAAATTAACGGCTCTTCACTGGGAAAAGCAATATTTTGTAAAAGGTGATAAGTAGTTGACATATTGGCTTTTGTAACTAGATAAATTAAAAACCGACCCACAAAAAGCGAGAAAAAAAAACTTTTTAGCAAAAAATAAAACCGACTTCCACATAAAAACACTACAAAGGCAAAAATAACTTAAATTTCGGAAGGCGGTGTCGAAACAAAAAAGGAAATACGAAACAAATGACACCGACCACCGAAATTTAAGTTATTTTTGCCTTTGTAGTGTTTTTGTATGGAAGTCGGTTTTATTTTTTGCTAAAAAGATTTTTTATTAATGATATGCTTGCGTTTGACCACTACCTCATCTGATGGTAAGCGACGATGTGGTCGAAGATGAAGCACGCTTACCTAGAAGTAACCTATTCACTCTTGACTTAAAGACCCCTATCATATGTTATAGCTACCAGGAGACACAGACTCCGGTAGGGAATTGCACTCTTTAGCTGTACGTACAATGAATGTATTCCCGGTGATGTGTATTCGGATTTTCGATCCTAGAACATGTCCGTTTCCTTACGAGTTTTTGAAGTGAAAACTTCTTTAGCGGCGCTGAGCACTTTTTCAACCGACGACAAAAAAAGGAGGTTATCAATTCGACGCGTATATATGTATATATTTTTTTTAATGTATGATCATCGAGTACTCGAAGACGGCTGAACCGATTTGGAAAATTCTTTTTGCGTTTGAAAGGGTATACGTTCTAGTTGGTCCCATTGTTACGAAATCATGATCTGATGATGGGATCCTGGAGAAATCGAGGAAACTCTTCAAATATTATAGGCACACCTATAGCGTTTTCAGTATTTCTTATAGTATCTTGAGCAGTTGATCAATAATAAGTATTTCGTGGATTGCGATTAGATTACTTGAATGTAGATGTTAAGCCTTTATGCTTGTCACAATGCACATGGTGAAGTAGAGCTGATGGTGAAGTACCAGGAGAACTCCTCAACAATTAACGGCCCAGCATTGGGAAAAGCAATATTTTGTAAAAGGTTATATAAGTAGTTGACATTTAGGCTCTTGTAACTAGGTAAATTAAAAATCATCCAACTAAAAAGAGTGAAATAAAAACTTTTTACCAAAAAATTAAACCGACTCCCAAAAAACACTGCAAAGTGAAAAATAACTTTAATTTCGGAAGTCGGTGCCAAAAACGAAAAACAAAACTAAAGACACCAACTACCGAAATTAAAGTTATTTTTCACTTTGCAGTGTTTTTTGGGAGTCGGTTTAATTTTTTGGTAAAAAGTTTTTATGTATGGATAAAAACTGTTAAACTCGCGTCAGGGTCACGTGACCGATCGAAAATCGTAAGACTTTTTTTTAAGGGAAAACTTCTTTAGCATCGTTCTGATTTCAAAGTTAATGAAACGAAAAGCGTGGGGAGTTCAGGGAGGTGAGGGGTAAGGGGGTCCCGTGTGGGAGCGGGGTGGGGGGAAGGGGGTTTCGTGCGGTGTTGTGGGGGAAGTTGAGGGAGGAGTTGAAGGGAGTTGAGGGGGTAGTTGATGGGAGTTGAGTGGGGCGTTGAGAGGGGAGTTGATGGGAGTTGAGGGGGGAGTTGAGGGGGGAGTTGAGGGGGGAGTTGAGGAGCGAGTTGAGGGGCGAGTTGAAGGGCGAGTTGGGGGGCGAATTGGGGGTCGAGTTGGGGGGCGAGATGGGGGCCGTGTTGGGGGGCGAGTTGAAGGGCCGAGTTGAGGGGCGTGTTGAGAGGCGAGTTGAGGGGAGAGTTGAGGGGCGAGTTGGGGGGGGAGTTAGGGGGCGAGTTGGTGGGCGAGTAGGGGGGCGAGTTGGGGCGCGAGTTGGGGGGCGAGTTGGGGGTTGAGTTGGGGGGCGAGTTGGGGGCCAAGTTGGGGGACGGGTTGGGGACAACTTGGGGGGCGAGGTGGGGGCCGTGTTGGGGGCCGTGTTGGGGACGAGTTGGGGGACGAGTTGGGGGACGAGTTGGGTACGAGTTGTGGGACGAGTTGGGGGACGAGTTGGGGGGCGAGTTGGGGGACGAGTTGGGGGAAGTTTTGGGGTAGGAGTTGGGGGACGAGTTGGTAGACAAGTTGGGGGGCAAGTGGGGGGGCGTGTTGGGGGGCGAGTTGGGGACGAATTGGGAAACGAGTTGGGGGACGAGTTGGGGTACGAGTTGAGGGACGAGTTGGGAGACGAGTTGGGGGGCGAGTGGGGGGCCAGTTGGGTGGCGTGTTTGGGAGCGAGTTGGGGACGAATTGGGGGACGAGTTGGGGGACGAGTTGGGTTCGAGTTGGGGGGCGAGTTGGGGGGCGAGTTGGGAGAGCGAGTTGGGGGCGAATTGGGGGACGAGTTGGGGTGCGAGTTGAGGGGCGAGTTGAGGGGCGTGTTGGGGGGCGAGTTGGGGACGAATTGGGGGACGAGTTGGGGGACGAGTTGGAAAAGGAATTGGAAAAGGAATGGGGCATACATACATTTACAAGCATCACATAATTGGCCGCGAAGCGTGCGGCCGTCAGCGGCCTAGTACTACTACATTACAGATTATCTATGTACTAGTACTAGGAAGTAGTATATCTATGTAGGTACTAGTACTAGGCAGTATTCGGAAGTATTTGATGATTGTGACGCTAGTGGGCATTTAATAAGCGTCTTGAAAATATTTCCAAACTTGCACTTGCATTCATGACTATATATGACTTGCATTTTAAAATTGAACGCGCTTTTTCGATATATCTTATACTGAAAAACAAATTACGAAACCGATTGTCCCTTGAAATGCTTTTAAGTTTGCCAGGGCGCGGAAAAATGCACAACGTTAATATTCAAGTTTTCACTTCTGCCGGCACTCCCAGAGTGCAACCCGTCGTTTTTTTAACCGTTTTGAGAGGTTGCCTGAGCTCAAATCTGCGAACAATTACCTAACTTGTAGAAAGAAAAACAGAGAAAAATATATGAATACATACTATACAACGTGTAATTTAAAGGGTATATACATACCAAGTGCACGGCTTCTTTCGATGATAACAAACGATACGGCAAGGGTTTCGTAATCCTATGTCTACATGTGTGGAACTTATTAGAAATTTCAATGCATTGATACCAGAGACCGAATTTTTCAAATTAAGAAGAACGAAGAGCATTATCATTTTATTGGTAAGTGACGTGGAAAGTGATGACCCTCATAGTGATGTCACACGTTTGTTATTATTGGTATTCAAGAAACATATGAAACCAACAATTTGGGTTCAATTCTGTGAGTCACTTTGCATAGAGACTCCATACCAGATGTTGTCTTCAGTCCTTTTGGATAGATATGGGGTTTCCGTTACACGTTGTATAGATATACTTATAACTAAAAGCGAAACCAAGTTATCAACGTTATGATAATTTTCTCTTTCACATCTATGGAATTAAGTCCGCCATTGTGCCTTCTGTGTAGCATAAAGTTTTAATAAATAAATAATAATTCTACCACTTTCAGTTTATTGTTTCTTCAGTTGCCCTTGTGCTCCGGGGCCACGGTATCTCGTTAGAACATTCCCACAACCCCGTCAAGCAATCGCCCTAATTTTTACAGAGCCACCTAGAAAACCTTACCTTATTTTCTACAGGTATTTCCTTCTCTATGTGCGTTTTCTTCACATAACATTTCTTAGTTCCATTCCCAACTAACATTCTGCCGTCAGATACAGGTTTCATTATAACTTTAATCTGTTCAATTGCGTAATAATTATCTCAGTTCTAACTTTAAGCGATATAAAGGAGTTCAAAAATAATTTGAAGTGCAATGATGCTTCAAGAACTGTAATGAAGGTCTTTAAGCAGTTTTAAGAGTTAGAATGGTTCTAATTACAGCACAAGTAGTTAAGAAGTTATAGGTTTAACTTGTTTCTAGCAGCTAAAGCTATACAACAGTGCTCACTGACACCCGTTAACACTTATTGTTATAAAGTGGTTGTTACGAAGAAACTTATATATATTAAGGTATTATATTGACTTTAAGGTGCAGGCATTGGTTGTTAAAGAGAGTTTGTGTAGGGTGTACTAACACAAGATATTTAAAGTGTTGAAAAACTCCTTTATGTAGTTTTAACCTGTCATATAAAATTTACTAACGCTTATTGTGTTAAGCTGGCACAATTTAAAGTCATAAAAGTTATGGTGTTAGGCACGCACGTGTGAGTCGTTATTAACACATAGAGGCAAAAAGTTTGTATATTTATGCAATAAATGGACTGAATAAATTAGATTTATGTTTAGGTTTTAGTAAGTTATAGAAAAATGAAACGATTACAACGTCGGAGTAAACAAAAGAAAAAGGATTAGGCAGGAATGTCGTAAATTTTTGGAGTCGGTTAATAATGGTATGAATGACAAAAAAAAAGTAGTAGTTCTTATAATACCGGATTATATCCTCTTGTTCCAGTTATTACGAAAAATAAAGAAAATTCACTACAAATCAAACACAAAAATAATAGTAATACGAGTAATTTGAGTCAAGTTCGAGTAGAATCACAACAGGGTTCCGCAGAATAAGAAAAAGAAGAAACTGCAGTCAATCACGATTTTGTTGAATTTTTCGATTTCTTAACACTTAGTGAGCCCGAATGCGAAGAAGAAGAAGTAGAAAATGTAGTAAAATTTAAAAAATTACTTCACTAACAAAAAAGTAAAAAATCTGGTCCATTGAATATAATATTACCCTGTATGAGTAATATTATTTTCTTCAAAACATTTGCTGTCGATTTTAAATGAAGGCTACGTTAGTACTGAAGTATTGCTTCCAAAAGACCAAAAAACAATTTTGCAAACTCCAAATGAAATTGTTATTAAAAATATTGAAGGAGGACAACACTTGCCAGTCATGGTATAACTGGACCTTTAATGAAAATACTGAAGAATTCAATACTATACTTGTTGACCTCTGATAATGGAAAATAATTTTCACTACATGGTAATTTTTTTTTTTAATAAAGATGTTCTATTTGACAAACCTATTAAGTCATCGTTTATAGGTAAGTTTAAAGTAAAAAAAACCTTTTGTAATCTCTGATGATATTATAGTAATAAATCCAAATGAAATTAAATGCAAATTAGTATTGTGTGAGTCATAAAGATATATTATACTTTCTTCCATTAGTACATACACTCTAAGTATTTTGTTAAATATTATGCAAAGATACCACACTAGCTCAAGACCGGGATAAGTCGAAGGTGGTTCGTGGGACAATATAGGCTCTTAATAATAATAGAGTAATAATATGAAAGCTTTTTTAATGTCTATTAAACCAGTAAATGTTCAAAAAAATATGTGATTGCACAATTGTAAAGACATTATTATAATACCTCAGTGGTAATGAAATACATGTACCTCTATATGTAACATTTCAAAATTAAACAATTATTTAACTGTGTAAAAATCAACACAGTTATTTACCTACCTACTAGTATTCTTATTATGTACTCGAGAAAATAAATTTAAATAAAAATTTAATTTAAATCAAATTAATTTTGTCATATTTTCCTCTGTGGTTTTTTTGACTAAATCATCTCGTTTTCTATTATCTTTGGAATTTTCTTATACTGAATTTTTCCTTTTCTTGCTTTTTCCCTTATTTTGTTTGTCTAAATCATCCCTTTTTTGTTTTCCTCTTTATTTTCTATTATTAAAACATCTGATTTTTGCTTTTCTCTATGTTTTGTTCCACTGAATCCTTCTTTGTTTCCTGTTCTCCTTCTGTATTTTTTCAATTAAATCATTTATTTTTTCATATTACATCACGTTTTCTTCTTCATTTAACTCATTCTCATTTTCTTCATAATCATACGTGATATTTTTTGCATTTTAGTCCCCCGCCAAACAGATCTAAAGAATGAATACTGCGCACTCAAGGACAGCGCTCATAAACTGAATAGGTACTCTGTTGAATCCTGGACAATCCTGAAAAACAAATGTTTTTTAGAAAGAAAATTATTATGTTTTATATAGGTATGTATATTAGAAGTATGCAAAAATGATAGTCCCACGTTTTTAATCAAAAACTAGAATTATGATCAAAATCCTGAATTGAGCATGAAGTACACACAACAAAAAAACCTACAAAATTTAGACCATTCTGAAATTATATTAGGTACCAGACCATTCTGTAATTTTATTAGGTTACATACTATCGTTATATTTCTGTATTATTTTTTGGATATACTTAAAGGTTTTCATTATTTCAATAAGGAACCCTATTCCAGTCAGTTTGTAAAATGTTTAGGCGCTAGTATTCTCTTGGCAAAACTAATTGTACTCGTTTAAGACTATTTTAACACAGCTATGTGTACTCAGGACTGCATAATACTCTTGACTAAAGGTGCTTTATCTCAAAAAGTGTAATAAATGACTCAGGTTATTACATAAAGCTTTAATATATATCCGCCATTTGTTTTGGAAAACTAACCTATAAATTTACCGAGTTATTCAATATTTCACTGTAAAATACCTAATTATTTATGTATACTTTTATCATTTCACTGATGCCAATTGATATATAATGCTAACAGCCATAGAGCAGGAATAAAAAAAATTGACTACTGAGAATCGTATCGTATTTTATATTCACATAAGTTTAATCTCTTTAATAAATCTTGAGCGCGTTAAAATTGAGATGGGAAACATGGTATTTTTTACCATGAAATCAAAACGGCATACTGTTTTCACTTCACAAAATATGTATACCTTGGTTGAATACTTACTTTTATTATTATACAGATAACACTTCATGTCCATATTATTATGTTTTTCCACGTGCACTTAGTTCTTATTAACTCCACCGTACAGGAATTTTGAGAAGCTTAATCTACAAATTGGGGTAAAAAGTACTCAGAAAGCGATAAGATACTCGCTTGACACTTTTTTAGATAACTAATACGCGTCAAGGTATCAAACAACTACTTATAATAGGTCTAATAAAGTTACAAGTGACATGCAATGCTTAGCCGACGATTTTCTGTAACCTATAGTGTTAACCAACCCTTCTATAGTTACAAATATACCGGTAAAAGTAATAACCAAGAGTGTATAAACGGTCTTGTGCAGTTACATTAGCTCTCCAATAACACCATTCTACAGGCTTTCTATAACCTTTACCTGCAAAATCGAGGGCCTGTTTCGTGGGTACAAGGGTGTTAGGGCACTCTATAACTCTGCTATTACACCTATTCTTACAACTTTTATACTCAAATGGAACCGATATACAACTGCTATACAGGTTGTTTTAACGCTAGCGTGCTAGTTGGGTTTACTCTTTTCATGCTTTTAATGCCTGAAAGACCTACATTTTGTATAAAAGGCGGCTGTTTGCAAGAAACGGGTGTAGTTAGAGCTGTGAATACGTAACCAAATATACAGGTGGCTGGAGGTTTAACATAAAAAAAAACCTAAACCTATTTTTTAACGGGCCGTAACACCACGTGGGCTCAGTGTGGGTGGTGGAACTTCCAGTTCTAGAACATGCCGGAATCCACGAACTCATAACACCACTGCGCTCACTGAATCCCAATCTCGTGGTAATTTCAGGATAACAAAATTGGCCAAGTGCGAGTCAGACTCGCCCATGAAGGGTAACTGTAATAATATGTAATTTATTAAAAAAAAAAACCTTGCAAATTTCTTAAAACTAGCTTATTTACTGCTGACCCGATCTCGTTCAAACCAATCTTGGTTGAAAGTTTACATCAAGATCTACAAACATATTAAACGATTAACGATTAACTGTATGAAAAAGTGGTTTCAGAAACCTCAAAGTCATTTTTAAAGGCCTGTCTATAGACACCACAAACGCATAGGTTTCGTGAATAAAAATATTTTCAGTTTTAGTTCCATGTATGGGGAGCCCCCATTTATTTTATTTTTTTTTTCTTGAAATCGGAAAGCGGTTCACAGAATACATCTACCTACCCAGTTTCACATGTATAGTTCTAATAGTTTCGGAATAAAATGGCTGTGACATACGGATAGACGGATGGACAGACAGACAGATATGACGAAACTATGATGGTTCCGTTTTTTTCCATTCGGCTACGGAACCATGAAAAGTGGCCTATATGTTGCCCTATAACCTTATCTATCTCCCAGTGAAACTCCAGTTCAAATAGGTTCAGCCGGTCCAGCGATTAGCCCGGACAAACAGAAAGATAGACGGAACAAAATTTTTGTTTGTGTTGAAGTATCATGTAACCTATAAGCACTTGAGAAGACACAGTTTATTTTAATCACAGAAACACACTTCAATTATGTTTATCTATATAATTAAATTAATATGTGAAACAAAAACATTATACCCTTTTTAAGGTTCCTAAGATGAATCGTAAAAACGGAAGTCTTATAGATTCGTCATATTCGTATGTCACAGCCATTTTATTCCAAAACGCTTATATTATTTCTACAAACACTATGAAAAGTAAAGTTATTTTGCATAGCCGTAACCCTTCATGGGCGATTCTAACTCTCATTTGGCGAATTTTTACGAAAATTATACTCGTGCATCGTCCTCGAGATTAGTAACCTGAAAACGTTGAAATATATGTAGTAACACGCTAGTGACACCACTCTTACACTGTATGTTTAGAGTCCTGCGCTCTCTTTTTTTTTTTTTTTTTTCTTTTGCTGGCAACCCCAGCGTCTCGGTCTTTCATTCACGTCACAGTGCGCCACCACTCGCACGTTTTATTTTAGGAAAAAACAAAAGTGATTAGTTTTATAGTGAAAATACGCAAGCAAAAGTGCTAAAAAGGAAATTCGAAATAGAATACATAATGTGGAAGATCAAAAAACTGAAAAAGAAACAATAACAAATAAAAAAGCGGCACGCCGTCGGCGCCAATCGACCGCCAATTCTACAGGGACTATTTCGGAAAAGGATGATAAAGATCAAGGTACATATATAATATATTTATTAGAATATAATAGTAAAGTGATCAAGTGCTATTATTATAACAAAAACATGCCCTTATTAGTAAATTTACCAAAATAACCTCGTATGTTTGCCTTCGTGCAAAACATTTTCCACGAAATTGTGTACAAAACATATTCCACGAAAATGTGTGCAATCTGATGTGTCAAAACGAATTGCTGCAAAAGATATGTATACAAGATCCTTGCTGCAAACACACGAACTTTTACGTAAAGTTGATAGACGCTAATAATTATATATTTTACATGGCATTATGATCAGTATTTCTGGAAAACAAATGAAAAACAAGCAACTGCCTACATACCGATAGATTTACCCTAACTAAAGTTATTACCAATCAGTGCGGCTTCTGGGGCTGTATCGCCAGGTAAAACAAAATAAGTGTACTGTAATAACCAACACCTAATACCTATCAGAGCGGCTTTTGGGGCCGTATCGCCAGGTTACACAAAATAAGTATACTGAAATAACCAACACCTATCAGAGCGGCTTATGGGGCCGTATCGCCAGGTAACACAACATAAGTATATTGAAGTAACCAACACCTGTCACCTATCAGAGCGGTTTTTGGGGCCGTATCGCTAGGTTTCACAAAATAAGTATACGGAAATAACCAATACCTATCAGAGCGGCTTATGGGGCCGTATCACCAGGTAACACAAAATAAGTATACTGAAGTAACCAACATCTGTCACCTATCAGATATTGAGGTAATATGTACTCTATCAGAGTGGTTTTTGGGGCCGTATCGCCAGGTTACACAAAATAAGTTACATACTGAAATAACCAACACCTATCAAAGCGGTTTTTGGGGGTCGTATCGCCAGGTTACACAAAATAAGTATACTGAAATAACCAATACTTATCAGAGCGGCTTATGGGGCTGTATCGCCAGATAACACAAAATAAGTATACTGAAGTAACCAACACCTGTCACCTATCAGAGCGGTTTTTGGGGCCGTATCGCCAGGTTACACAAAATAAGTTACATACTAAAATATCAACACCTATCAGAGCGGCTTATGGGGCCGTATCGCCAGGTAACACAAAATAAGTATACTGAAGTAACCACACATATCAGAGCAGCTTATGGGGCTGTATCGCCAGGTTACACAAAATAAGTATACTGAAGTAACCACACCTATCAGAGCGGCTTATGGGGCCGTATCGCAAGGTTACAAAAAATAAGTTTACTAAAGTACCCAATACCTATTAGAGCGGTTTTGGGTTGTCAGTTTGCCTCAGGATAACTTATTCAAGACGGTTGTGAGACCAATATAGATTAGTTTTTGGGACGGTTTCATTGGCTCAATTTTCATAGTGCATCAGTAAAACCTTAGAATGGTGTTACTAACACCTGTTTCATTTGTCTACTGACATACAATCATGGTAACAAACACCCATCAAAGCAGCTCCTGGGGATGTATCGCCAGGTTGCTTACTATACCACACTAATTCACAGACAATAACTACAGTTTATTTCTTGGGACTGCATGGGCATATCATATGGGTAGTTGCTGAAACTACACCATAACTGATGTAATAAAAATTCCTTACTAGGATAATCTAGTTTCAGTTGGGGTGTCATTGGACAGCCCACGGACGATACAACTTATAGAGGTTTTACCGTCAAATAAGTGCGTCAAACCTATTGAAGAGGTCACACAGCCATCCACCTCAGAAAACTTACCACAGCAGACGTTGGTTAAGGAAAAAGTCTTGGAAGTAAACCATAATGAAAAACTAGCTGACCCGAAATACCCCGCTCTTGAGCACAGGAATCCAGAAGTGCTGGATATTCTGGGAACTGATCCCTCTGCGGTTGTTAACTATGGGATTGACATACACAAAGTTTTAGCAACAAGACTGCAACACATAGACACTCTGGGACATAGCAAGGAAACCCGCGAAGAGCTTACAGAATGGTACCTCATCCCAGCTAACAGTATCTTGATTGGAGCACCCTACTAAATGTGGAAATAAAAGCAGCTGTAACAGAAACCGTATTAAAACGAGACAAGGGCATCAAAGAGCGCCAAAGCCAGCTCACAATGGCAATTTCTGGGCTAGCGAGTCCTTACCCAAGAACATGAGAACAAAAACAAAAATAAAGAGGGCCTCAAACATATCATGGATGTGTACTGGATCTTGTGTGACACACAACATGCAGAGTCAGTCACTAAGCGAAACTTCACCATATTCTCCATAAACAAACATCTGAATGACACAAAAATTTACAAATAGTGAAAACCTAGCAAAAGCTGAACCCAAAACTTTTTCCTCAACTTAATAACAAGTTAAGAACAATTTAAGGTGGAGAAAAAGGGTCCCAGTGCGCAGGAGTACAATGAAGTTGTGAAACATTTCTTCCGCCGGTGCCGGGTCCCTCAGCGTGAGACAGTCGCATCAAGTCGCCGCGAAAGCATCGTGACGTCCGTCGAACTGCAACCATCGCCGATAAATACGGTAAAATACAATGGTCGGTAATCACTGAAGACCAAACTATGTTGTCATAAGTTAACGTGTATAAACTAGCAATGTTTTTCTTTTTATGCTCAATGGCTTCTAAACACCGAAGACTAAACTATGTTGTCATGGGTTTAAGGTGTATAAACTGGCAATTATTTCCTTTTTTATGCTCTACGATCTCTAATCAATGAAGATCAAACTATATTGTCATAGGTTTAATGGATATAAACTAAAATTAAGAAAAAAAAAAAAAAAGAAACCTAATTAGATTACCTAACGAAAACCTGTCAAACATAAAGTCTGAACTAATAAGATGTATTGCATAAGGTGTAAAATTTGCGAAATTCTTTGGACTACTTGCATGGATGAATATGAGATACTTTACACTTAAGAAAGAGTAAATACATGAATAGACCTAACTCTATGCAAGATTCTTTTAAATGATGAGACGCATACTGCTCAGAAATATAGACTGACGCCTCAACTATGGGGGGAGTAGCCACATGTGGGGGTGAACGAGCCAGCGGAAGATGATCGCGAGATGAGAGAAAAATCCATATAAATCAGCTCGAGCTGCTGGTAGCTTATTTTGGCCTTAAAGTATTTGCCTAAAACCTCAGAAACTGTGAATTCTTCTTCACATAGATAACTCCATAGCCATTACTTACATAAACCGCAAGGGGAGCATCCAATACCTACATCTCTTTTTTATATATTTCATATATTACAGATAACAAAATTCCGGATGCAGACTCTCATCGAGTACACCCAGATATAGATTGGATACTGGCTGGATTGGATTCGGCCGGCGGAACTCTTCACAAGTAAAAAATACAATCAACAACAACAAGAGTAAATACAATCCAAACACTTTGGCAGTTAATGCATTCATAATCAAATGGACAACAATTATCGTTTAGGCCCCTTGGTCCTTTCATAATAATGTTAAAAACCTTGAGAAAATTTATTACTAAGAAGGCAAGGCAATCATGGTGGTGTCTAAATAGCCCATACAACCGTGGTTGCTCATATTCCAACTTTAACCTAACAATATTATTATTTTACAAGACAACCTCAAACTGGTTGCCGGATCATTGTGCGCTGCGGCGACGCAGGGTATCGGTCATCCACAGCGGACACCATGATAGGCTCGTTGTCGGAAAATCCTTACCAGCAATATGAAGTACCTAGCACTTGAAAAAATAAATTTTGTGCTCAGAACAATATAATTTTGAGTTATATGAAGCGTCAATCCCAAACATTTTATATTTTCTCACAGGTTTACTCAATCAGAGAAACCAGTACGGAACCTTGAATTCATGTAGGTTCTCATTACAAGGTTTTTTTCAGGGGAGCTTATCGGCTCAACCACGGCCTAAATATAATACCACGTGGTATACTTCGCTTGTACTAATTCGCGTGTAAATTTGCCGTTAAAAATTTACTTAAAATGATGATAACGTCGGCATAACGTATACAAAAATTATTATAAAATAAATAAATTGTAATTAAAAGAATAAATAATAAACATACCCGACCAGTGACGATTTTAAAACTTCCAGGGCGGGCTCAAAACAACCAACCTTGAGCCAACCATTCTTTGAGACGAAAATGGAAATGTGCCCAAAACCTTACTTTTTAATATTAGTACAAAACCAAGCCAGGTCTTTTTGTGGGAAACACATAAAGCCGTTTAATGGTTTTAAGAAACCGCATAAACGGTAAAAATACAATCCTTACGTCCGTCGGTGGATTATAGCCATCCTTAAAGATAGCGGGATTGACACCTCTGAGTGCACACGACACAAGGCACGCTGCTACGTCCAAACCTAACCAATGCGACTTCTCATCGATCTTATCCGCGACAGGGCAAGCTAGAGCGGAAGCTCTAAGGTTTTTGGAAAATTCTATAACAGAGCAATGATTAACTCTAACAAAACGTAACTGCCACGATAGTGCTAACTCATTTATAATTAGTTCATTACCCTTAGATATAAAACTAGATTTTTAAGGAGAACAAAATTAAATTATAACTAAAACAAAAAAAAAAAAAATGTGATACTAATTAAGTAGTTTTAGAAATAAACCAATTGATTAATACACAGGTATTTTTTGGTAGTTGACATTTCCTCAGCTATCTCTCAAGGTCTACATATATTTCAACGTTTTCAGGTTACTAATCTCGAGGACGATGCACGAGTATAATTAATGATTAAACGAACTTACCTGTACGTGAAGTTCTATCATAATTATACAAAGTGCATCGTCCGAAGAGATTAGTAACACCCACCCAACCCAAAGTATCTCCCAGTTTGCTGCAGAAATGTCAAAGCTGAACATGGTGGCTTCAAACTCTAAACTTAATGAAAGACCGAGACGCTGGGGTTGCCAGCAAAAGAAAAAAAAAAAAAAAAAAGAGAGCGCAGGACTCTAAACATACAGTGTAAGAGTGGTGTCACTAGCGTGTTACTACATATATTTCAACGTTTTCAGGTTACTAATCTCTTCGGACGATGCACTTTGTATAATTATGATAGAACTTCACGCACAGGTAAGTTCGTTTAATCATTAATTATACTGATAAGAATGAAATTTGTCTCAATTAAGGGTACATGGTGAAGGAGTACTGAGAAGAAAGCTAGTATATTCAGGCTAGCTACTATCAAAATAAGTTTGAAACCATATTGTGGCAAGATATAGGTATCAGTTATCTCTATTCCGACAACATTTTGGTTTTGCTTTCAGTCAAAATAGATGCAGTTTAATATCACTCTATTGCATAAAATAAATTCTAGTACCTACTTAGTGTGGTTTAAAATATTTAGTCTCTCTATACAAACACCAATTTTAATTCTTAGTCGGTCAACTAGATTAGAAGTGCTGCAGGGTACCATCCACACTTGGTCGATATACCGCCTTGTCGTATTAAGCACTTCTCCTCTACATGTATTGCAGCCTAATTCCTAATAAGCCCGCTTATGACTTGGAACATACCTGATGGTAAGAGATATATGAGGTCTGCGATGGGACGAGCGAGCACAGAAGTGCCTGTTACTCTTACGTTAAAGACTGAAGGGTCATATGTGGCAGGGACACAGAAGCCTGCAGACAGTTCCATACCTTGGCCAGGTCTGTCCGGTCATGATATAAATTCTGTAGGTGAAAGCTAAATGACCTTAAGTCCATTTTTTGACATTTTTATATTTTAAATGATACTTATTCAGAATACCCCAATTCATCAAATGGTAAAAGCCATAAAGTCCTACAGCCGCTAATTTCGCAGATGTAAAATTATAAATAACCTTAAGTCCCTAGACGTGAAAAAGTAAATGATCGTATGGTTACTTAATATTGTTCACTATTTAAACAATAAATATAGATAAATGTTAAATGATTGTATGTGGGACTTACTGTTCTTTACCATTACGCTCGCGGGTTAGATTTGCGCAGATGCATCGTACCTACGATTCCCACCGCGCCCACGCGCATGCTCTCCCTCCGTTTAGTTTGATTTGTGTTTCGTGCAATACTAGACGTACTCGAAGACGTACTCGCGGCTGCAATCCCTCTCTCTCAAAGTGCACCTCAGCAATATCCGGGGTCTGCAAATCTCGTTGCAGTCCACCGCCGTCTCGAGACTGAAAAACCTACTCTTTTGTTTCTTTCGGAGACGCAGATCAGAAGTCCGTCAGACGTGTCGTATCTTTCATACCCAGGGTTCACCTTGGAGCACAATTTCAAACCACGTGCGGGTGTATGCATGTACGCCCGCGACGACATCTGCTATCAGCGTCTCCGTAACCTTGAGGACTCCAGGTTCTCGACGCTTTGGGCTCTGGTGGACACGGGCATGGACAAAATTATTTATGCTGCTCGCACAGTGGAGATCAGGAGACAACCAGGCTCACACAGTACATCAGTGAGGCGGCAGATGCGGCCTAGCAGCTGTACCCTTCAGCTCAGTTCGTGTTACTGGGGGACTTTAATGCCCATCACCAGGAGTGGCTCTTCCCGTACCAGTGCACGGATCATGCTGGGCAAGAGATGCACAATCTTGCGCTTGCATTAAATCTCACTCAGCTGGTCCAGGGAGCAACGAGGGTGCTGGATGTTGAGTCGCACACAGCCAATTGCTTGGACCTTCTGCTGACTACAGATCCAGACCGCTACTCGGCAACGACATCTTCACCGTTAGGTAGTTCCGACCACTGTCTGGTAAAGTCTGTATCCGTCTACTCCCAGCCCGATCCCAGCCTTAATGGCACACGGCGGGTATGGCGATACAAGTCAGCGGATTGGGATGGCATGCGATATTTCTTTGCATGTTATCCTTGGCAGCCTACTTGCTTCTCTTCAAATGATTCATCGTCGTGCGCAGACGCCGTGGCGGATGTTTTGTGACAGGGGATGAAGCACTACATTCCGTTCTCTGACCTAACAATGTCCGGCAAAGCTCGATCGAAAGCTTGGTTTGGCGCCGAATGTGATCACGCTGAAGCGCTTAAACGCGCGGTGTACCTATGCATGGGTCGATGCTCGAAACTGCAAAGCAAATGACGTGATTCAGAAGAAGAGAGATTTCAACAGGGCTGCCAAGTCGTGCTGACCCGGCCAACTACAGACCTATTTCAGTCACGTCCATACTCTGTAAGAGTATGGAGCGTGTACTCAATAGTAAGCTCCTGGCATACCTAGAAGC
Source organism: Tholera decimalis (assembly GCA_943138885.2). Lineage (NCBI taxonomy): Eukaryota > Metazoa > Arthropoda > Insecta > Lepidoptera > Noctuidae > Tholera > Tholera decimalis. The sequence goes on along the minus strand of OW964575.2, from coordinate 2,128,617 downwards.
CAACGACATCCTCAGTGACCGAAAATACGGCTTCCGAAAAAACCGGTCTACTGGGGATCTTCTAGCGTATGGTATTCATACCTAGAGTGAGGCCATCGAGAAGCACGGGGAAGCACTTGCTGTCTCCCTTGACATCTCTAAAGCCTTTGACAGAGTCTGACACGATAGCCTTATTGCTAAGCTACCTTCTTTCGGTTTACCCACACAACTTTGCGTTTGGATTGAAGACTTCCTGAGAGATCGGTCTATTCGAGTGGTCATTGATAGCTGCTCATCTGGCCAATTGGCAATTAATGCCGGGGTCCCTCAGGGGTCGGTTCTCTTAGCAACTTTATTCTTGCTGCACATTAATGATCTGCTTATGCCCGGTACCTTTGGGTATGCAGACGACAGCACAGTTGCTGAGAGATATGTGTCCAGCGCGCGTGCTGGTGGGTCACAGATCCAGTCTCTCCGTGAGGACATGGTTGGGCGCTTGAACTTGTCCTTGAAGGCTGTCTCCGAATGGGGCGATGCCAACTTCGTCAAGTTTAATGCAGCTAAGACCCAGGCGTGTCTCTTCTCCGCAAAAAGGAGTCAATTCAAACCGGCTCCTACTTTCCGAGGTGTAACCGTGCCGATAACCGATCGTATCGAGCTTCTGGGGGTAACACTACCCTCAATTTTGGTCCGTGTATCGAGGCTACGGCTCAACTAGCATCAAAAAAGTTGGTAATCCTAGTAAAGGTGAGACGGTACTTCACACCCGAACAGCTGCTAAATCTCTATCAAACCCACGTTCGGTCGTGTATGGAGTACTGCTCACCTCTTTGGGATGGATCTGCCAAGTACCAACTAGATGGACTTGAGTCTATTGAGAAACGGGTCAAAAGACTGATTGGCAACGATACACTGGTTGAATCAAAGCTCCAGACTTGAACATCGGCGATGAGTTGCTAGTCTATCGGTTACATTTCGGGGAGTGTGTGATGGAATTACACAATCGAATTCCGTCAAGCCCGTTTCATCATCGGACTACAAGACAAACGGCGATGTGCCATCGTTACATGGTGGACATCCCACCTATACGCACTAAACGTTTTGGGAATACCTTCATTGTGCGTACGGCTAAGGAGTGGAATTCCCTGCTGGAGTCTGTGTTTCTCGATAGCTATAACCTAGGGGTCTTTAAGTCAAGAGTGAATAGGTTCCTTTTAGGTAGGCGTGCTCCATCTTCGACCACATCATCACTTACCATCAGGTGATATGGTGGTCAAACGCGAGCCTATTATAAATAAAAAATAAAAACAATACTTAAATGAAATTTGAAAAAGAAGAGTATGGCACAATGGGTTACAAAACATCTTTTAATTAACAAGAATTCGAAAAGGTATCCATAAGAAACAGAAAGAGATCCCTAGAAGACTTTGCCATGCCTATATTGCAGCCTATTCGATTAGGCCACAAACCTATAAGCACTAAAAAATTTCAGGATTAGACACAGAAAGCTCTGCAATGGATTCCACCCATTTTTCATAATTTTTATAATACATTAGCCCACGAGGGTACAGCATGTGACTTACCAGAATAACATTAAGTGTTTTGTTTAATTTCATTTATTTTATTAAAGATTTTAAAATACAAAGATTTTAATTTTATTACATAAAACATATTACGTATAATGTTATTTCATTTTTAATGTCATTAATACTTTTTAATATATTTACCTATGATGTTGTATCGTACCTAACTTATAAAATAATAAAATTTACTATACATTATTGATCCAGGAGAGACGTAAGTACCGTCATACTATAAGATATCTAGTAAAGCTTCAAAGTTAAAGAACCTTAAGTCCGATAATACAGCCTTAAGGAACTATATTTGTTAAAAAATATCTCAATATAATAGCTTCAGTACCCATCATAATCATACTTTTTCAACCGACGACAAAAAGAGGAGGTTATCAATTCGACGCGTATATATTTTTTTTTTTTTTTTTTTTCAACCGACTACAAAAAGAGGAGGTTATCAATTCGACGCGTATATTTTTTTTTTTTTTTTTTTTTTTTTTTAATGTATGATCATCGATTACTCGAAGACGGCTGAACCGATTTGGAAAATTCTTTTTTTGATTGAAAGGGTATACTTCGATACTGGTCCCATTTTCATAAACGTCAGGATCTGATGATGGGATCCTGGAGAAATCGAGGGAACTCTTCAAATATTATAGGCACACCTATGTCGTTTTGGGTATTTATTATAGTAACTTGTGCAGTTGCTCTCAAAAAGTACCATTTGAGGAAGTGGAACTGATGATGAAGACCACAGATGGCCGCCGAAACTACTCAATAATAAGTATTGAATGGATTGCGATTCGATTACTTGAATATGGATGTTACGCACTTTATGCTCGTCACAATGCATATGGTGATGTAGAGCTGATGGTGAAGTACCAGGAGAACTCCTCAACAATTAACGGCCCAGTATTGGGAAAAGCAATATTTTGTAAAAGGTTATAAGTAGTTGATAATTAGGCTCTTGTAACTAGGTAAATTAAAAATAGACCAACTAAAAAGAGTGAAATAAAAACTTTTTACCAAAAAATTAAACCGACTCCCAAAAAACACTGCAAAGTGAAAAATAACTTTAATTTCGGAAGTCGGTGCCAAAAACGAAAATACAAAACTAAAGACACCGACTACCGAAATTAAAGTTATTTTTCACTTTGCAGTGTTTTTTGGGAGTCGGTTTAATTTTTTGGTAAAAAGTTTTTATATTCGACAATGATACGATAATTACTTTTTATACTCTGTCGATTTTAATGTCAAATTTCGGGTATGGACATCTTTAATGAGCTCTACTGAATACTTTATAAAATGTGACTTAAGGTCCTTCACTTTTCACCTACAGAATTAGGTACTAGCTTCTACCATCGACTTCGTCTGCGTGGGAGGCTTTACCCGCATAAATTCCAATCCCGTGGGAATTCTGAAATAAAAGTATCCTATGTGTTATTCTAGGATGTCAATTATCTCTTTAACAAATTTAATTCCGATCCGTTCAGGAGTTTTTATGTGAAAGATTAACAAACATCAACACATCCATACATCTAGACATCCCTCTTCACAAACTTTCGCATTAGTAACATTAGATAGTAAGACATAACTGGGTTCGAACCCCCAAACTGCAACTTACAAGTCGAGCCTGTAACTACTGCGCCATCACTGCTCTTCTCTCTGCTCTAGGGTGGTCTTAGTGAGGTAATATTCCGAGTACTCAGTCTTATCCCTAAAGAAGTAAAGACCAAACCCTTTTGATGGTTTCTCCCCATAACAAAAAGAAAAGGTAAATAAAACACGTTTACTGTAGTGAATTGTATTTGCCAGTAGTTCAATTACAAATAAATAACAAATGTCCTATTAATTAGAATAAATCGTTTGTTTGTACATATAATAATTTTGATAACGTTTGAAGTTACTTTATTCTCAATAAAAACATACTATGTCACTTTCTTGAGAACAATACAATAATATTATTCATACATATAACTCGACATAGTCAGTTACAATTTTAGTCATAAACACGTTACCTTTTCATTTTCCCGGGTTACGGGAATGTTCTAAAGCGATACGCCCCGGAACGTAACCTAAGGGCAACTGAAGAAATCGGGTGGATTTTAAGTTAGTCGAAGTCTGCAACTCCCTTCCGTTCCGCTCCACCAGAGCGTGAAGTCATTCGATAACTTATTCCATAAAATGATATTTAAAAATTTAAATGCGTTATAAATAACTCATTTACACGTATTTTGTTTTCGTGAAATTACCTAAATGAAGTCTGTGTTTTTAACTGGTCAACGTCTCAAAGCCCGAACAATCAAGATTAGTGTCATATAACTCGGCCCTACCCTACTGAGATATCAGACACACTATTTTTCTGTGAAGGTCAGTCAAAACGAGGTCTCATTTCCCAATAAAGAAAGCCTTTTATACCCTGTTTTTTAATCTCAGAGACAAAGTTGACATTACGATGATTGCCAGTTTTTTACAAATCTTAAATAGTGATGTGCCACTATCGAAACTTAACGTTGATAAAATCAAGTATCGGTTTTTTATAATACGTTATCCTGAAATAATGTGTAGATGCTAATTTAAAACTAGAAATAAAAAATTAATAATGTAAGATATCTATATACCTGTAATTAATTATGTTATTAAAATCATAATTAATTACAGGTATTCGTTAATCCGATTCAAATAATGACTCCATTTCTTAGGAATATTCTGAATCTTCAGAATCACCACCTATTTCTATGGTAAACCTATCAGTATTGTCGTCAACTATATGGCCCAGATGACACATAAAAACACACAATAACTACCGATTTATTGCAAGCCAATCCGGGACCCAATCGAATATATATTCTTATAAAAATGGGATGGGTCACGCCTGCTTGTCACTTTTTAAATAAAAAAGTGCTTGTTTCTTTCCTTTCAGTTGAGTAGTCAGGATTTTTTTAAATTACCTTTTAGTTTAACTATGTTAAAGATTTCACAGATTATTTAATTCTTGCTAGGAATTGTGGTCTTGAAGTGTATTTAGAAGTTTATTCGGATCAACTTCACAAATAGAGCCTTCTAGTGTCCTTACCCTGCTCAATACAATATAGACCTATTGTAAATAAATTAGAAGTTAAATACATCCCAGCTAAGGTCGTCCCTTGCAGTTAATATTGGAGTCGGGCCGAATCAATGAGACACTATTCCATACAATTTTATAGAATTAAGCGTCCACCGATGTCATTATCGGTATCGGTGCCGGGCCGGGCCGGCCAATGAAGAAACGCCCAATGTATTGTTACTGCCCAGCACAATATAAGCGGCAGCATCATCACAGGGTCAGGGACAAGCTAATAAAATCATCACCACCTTCACCAAGTGAAGGTACACCAACTTTAGCTGGCCATTATCCAAGCCATTATCAAATACCAATATTATAAGTCAAGGAAGACGGAATAATTATTCCAACTTTATCCTTTCTTTAGTGTTACGATTTTTATATATTTTTTTTATAAAGAAAACTCGCAATATAGGTATAATTCACATTACTAGCAATCTTGTTGACCCCTCTAACTAAGCTATATAAACATACATTATAAATATGTGATTTACTTGTATAAAACTAAATAGAAATTAAATATCATATAAAAAAGACTGAAAAATCGTAACACTAAAGCAAGGATAAAAATCGGCAAACTATATCAAGTGGGATATCTGCCACTTGATATAGTTTGCCGATTTTGGATAATTAACTATCATTTCTCTAGTGACACTCGCATAGTTACGACGAATTGATTAACGTGAGAATTATTCAAATCAGCCCACGCGTTTGGCCTGTTCATCACCACATAGGTACAAACACACATACTTACATACATACACAGACTGTGAAACACATTAACCTCCTTTGCGTCGCGCAGTCGAGTAAAAAGTTACGATTCTACAAACCGGTATCGTAGGTACAACACTGCGCAAAAGAGCGGGCAACATTATTTCTAAACTTGACATTTGCATGTGTCAATTCTGTCTCTGAGATTAAAAAACAGGGTATAGATAATCAAAACTCAATTAAGACATTTCACAGTCTTACAAACTTCTAGGTACAATTCTTTGAAGACCACTTAGACTTAATTAATACTTATCCAATGGACATCGGGATCTTTCACTACTTGAATTTATTTCACTTTACTTACTTCAGATTATAGAGATTCGCGAGTCTGTTGTGTAGGTAACTGAGGTTTTAATTCAAATTAACTAAAAAGCTACAGTCCAAACATATGCGTCAGCATTCCCTACATTATAATGGCAAAGAAAGTAAATAATTATAATAAAATTAAAATATAGTATAAAAAATAAAAATAAATTTAAATGCAGTCGTATTTAAACATTCGATCTTCATTCGCTGCAAATAATCCCAGCTTTGTATCGACGCTGATATAAACATGGTAAAAGATCTTTATCTTTAATTTGTTACTATTTTTTTATATATCCCATATTACTTATATGTATGTATGTAATGTATATAAGTGAATAGTACTCCATGGACTACCCGCGTATTTATTTTCTCCTGCTGTGTCAAATCCATCCAAAGGTTGTCTGTAAAAGATCGCTTTTAGCGATAAGACCGCCCATTGTAACACCCTTTTATTTTTAAGTCCTCATTTAATTCCGTTATGGTGTATATTTATCTATGTACGTCTGTTGTAGGTATATACATATGTGTAAATAACATCCAATGCGAGGATTTGGCGATATTATTATTTGCTTGAAGCGAATAGGTTGTCGGGTTTTTATACTCATATCTAGCCATTTGTGCTGTTTTGTAAAGATCTGATTTGGTAAGTAAAGCGTCTAGCATAGCTAGAAAACGTAAAACGGGTTTTGATGAGATTTGGCATCGAGCCCGCATTGTAATAAGCTACTTATTTTATTTTATCAAAATCACCGCCTTGCGATCTAAAACAGGGAATGAAAATTTGTATCAAAAAACTTGCAAACAAAGATTCGTCTACGTGTATTTCGTTTTTGTAAATTTAAACTGTCTTATAGTTTATATACTGGTACAAAGGACTAAGGCACTGCTAACTATTGTTTATTAATTATGATCGTTTGTATTACGTTCTTTTACTGTGATATTATACCATACATCGATGTTATAATACGTTACTTTATGGATCTTTGTTGTGTTTAATAAATAAATATTGAATTGAAATAAACAAGATGAGGCCGCCGTTTCTTAGCTACTAACTCAGAGAGTGAATAGAAAAAAGAGATTAGAAGAAAATGGGAGTTTAATAATATTTTGCCCTTGTGAAGGGTGAATATTGGGTTTGTTCGCGGGCCTTCCAACTCACATTATTATTATTTTCTCCTGCTGTGTCAAATCCATCCAAAGGTACTTAGTCTGTAAAAGATTGCTTTTAGCGATAAGACATTGTAACACCTTTATAGTTGCTAAGACCTTATTAAATTCTGTTATGGTGTAAGAAATAGATCTATAGGCAACGCACAGTGTTTCCTATCAGATATGACTCGTCAGCGTTTAGGGCAAGAGGGAACAGGCATTCTCTGAGCTCGCTCGTTCCATCATAAACCTCATCTATCGCTTACTATCAGGCGAGATCGAGGTCAAGGGCAGGCTCAACCATTATTAAAACATCTCCTTAACACAATACTGTCTACCAACTCTGCTTGAATATTTTCATTTCTTCCACAGTTCAAAGTTCTTATCTCAAGAGATTGGCCCAGTGCGCCCGCATTTATTTTGTCAAAGTTATTTCTATATTCGTGCAAAGTACCCTCCATGGGAAATCTGCTCATATTTAAGAGAAGGCTGCTTTATCGTGGTTGAAATGAGTTAATGCTCAAATCACACAATTAATTTATTTAGCAGTGAAATCCAAAACAAGTTTATGATTATAAGTTGTTTTTTTTTTTATTCGGATTGAGCCCACTGTTGACCTCGATCTCGCCTGATGGTAAGCGATAGACGAAGTCTACGATGGAATGAGCGAGCACAGAAGATGCCTTAAAGACTGAAAGGTTAGTGGCAAGGAACACAGAAGCCGGCAGAGTTCCACAACATGGCTGTACGTACAATAAATGTGGAAGGAAAGCACTTGGTGTAACAACTTATCTCAGTTTTCAGATAGTATGACTCAAAAAGTCACATTTGTTTCACAAATTCTATAGGGGTGTGTTTAAAAATGACACCTTTATTCGTTCCGTTATTTAGGTAGGTATTCAAGAAATATTGCACACGTATTTTTTGCCTTTTCAAATCAATGACAAAGAAGAAAAGCTTCAAAGTTCCGGAGTGGAGGCTGCTCAAGTCATATTGTGATTAAAAGAATAAAGCGGCGTGACCTCACGGGAAATATCAACTCCATGTATCGTGTCCATTTTTAGGGTTCCGTAGCTGATTGGCCAAAAACGGAACCCTTATAGATTCGTTATGTCTGTCTGTCTGCTGAAACAGTTGAAACTTGGTGGGTAGATATATTCTAGGAGACGCTTTACCATTTTAATAAAAAAAAACATTAAATCTCTTATCACATATGTATATACAATTATTAAAGCTCTCCATATATGGAACTGAAACTAAAAAAGGGCACCAAACCTATCGTGCGGGTTGTTTATAGGAAGGCTTAAAAGGTGGAAAATATGGCTGTACGAAGTTCGCCGGGTCACCTAGTCTGGCAGTATAAAGTGACCAGCACGAAAACGGCAATACACAATACGTCGCAGTGAAAAATACATTCCTTTTTCGAAATCGTTCAAACATTTTTGACTCACGCACCATGCATGAATAGTGAATATACAAACAAGCTAATTGTTTGTATATTCACTATTCTCGCCACAGTTTGGGCGCCATTTTCATTTTTTGATGTTCTTCTTTTAAAACGCTAGATAACAATGTATAGGTATTGGTATCTAGCTTTCTTAATGCAATAAAAACTTAATGTAAAATATTAAAAAGTTTTATGTTAACGGTTTTTGTTCTACTTTTAAAAGGTTTCAACATGGTTTCAAACACATTTTTGTTGTTTAGTTTTAGTTAATAAAATATAATTGTATAAAATATAGCATGCTGATGTTTCCGATTTAGCCTACTAGTTACAAACTCGACTTACTTATTATAATTGTGGTCGTGGGTTTGAACACAGGCAGCTACATTACTTAATGTAATCAATTTCTGTCGTCACCAATCAAATCAATATTGATCAATTTATATCATTTTACAATTATGAAGGAAAGCATTTTGATACCGGCTTGTCCAAGGATCGAAAATCCGAAGATGTGCGACATCCAGCACCCCGCACTGTATCCGTGTGGAAAGGAGGCCTGTGTCCACATGTTTGTGACTGATTATGTTACAACATATTATTGCTGGCACACCACTGCTTTGCTGTATAATTAGTTTTAACTATGATGTAATAATTAATTTAAACTGCCAGCAAATATCACAGTGAATCAAAATTGCTTCCTAATACCAATTTGAACGAATAATTCCAAATCAATTAGAGATAGCTTCGCGCATAGTAACGTTGTCGTCGACGCGGGTGTCCGGCCGGACATCGCCGGACCGGATTGAAATTGAACGGTACCGTCGGAATTACTGCTCTTTGAAGTCGTTTCTGTAGCGATCATTAAAACTAAATATTTTAAAAAGGGGTTTAGAAAAGTCTCAGCTTCGGCTCTCGTTTTACAAGAATTTCAATGGTGCTTCCAATTAATTTGAACCAAAGCCTTTTTACGAAAAAAGAATGATTTCCAAAAGAAAATCACTAACTTTTAATTTCTCTGTAATATAGGCCTCCTTTCTATGAGAAGACAAGGACCGTGATCCGCCAAGCGGGCGCAGTGGATTGATAGATGTCAGGTGTCTTCTGATGTTTGGACCTGTAAAGACATGTCGGTGTCCTCACCCGGTTTTCTTTTACCGTTTAGAGAGCAGTGGTGACAATGAAAATTACACAAGTAATGCACCAGACTGGGTTCGAAGACACGACCTGCAACTCATAAGCGCCTGCACAATATTGTTTATTAAAAAAACAAAAACACTTTCAACTCTCTCAGGAAAACACCGTACGTGACAAAATTTTATGTTATTAAAAACACTTCGTCCATTTCCCACTAGCCTAGCATCAATACTTCATTACATAGAGTGCGTCACCTCCCTGAATTATATATGGACGACAAATGTAATAAGTTCCCTCCTCTGGGACACGCTGAGAGGTATAAAATACTGAGTGACATTATTCATCATTGAAATGTGGTGGTACTACGATGATCTAGCTAGGGAGGGTCTTTGTGGTCGTAGGCCATCGGAGTGGGGACTCTGACCACACACTAAGCGACCTCAATTGATATGCTCGCGTTTACCATCTGTGACACACATTCTAGATACCTGAGATCATCGGAAAATTTAGAGTTAAGTATTCGTATGCATTCCACTTCTTTCTTTGACAAATCTTTCACTATTCAAGCAGCTCGTTTGTGGAATGCATTAGCTACCCTTAGAAGTGAGGCGTGCTCAAACGCTACCAGCGTTCAATAGAATGGTGAAGGAGCATTACCTCTCCCTATAAGTTTTCCCCTTCTTTCTCAATTATAGATACATGTAATATTTATTAGTATATGATTTTTGTATTGTATGTATGTATTTTTATTATGTTCAATTAATATTATTTTTGTTGTTTGTACACTGACAGCCTTTAATAATCTGTCTCCTTTAATTTTTGTCCATCCAAAGGTTGTCTGTAAGAGATCGCCCTGTGCGATAAGACCGCCCATTGTACACTAGTTTAAATTCCATAGAAATATTGTGAGGTGTACGATAAAGTATATAATAAATAAATAAGCGATGATGTGAAATGAAATGAAATGAAATATTTATTTTGTAAATTGGTTATAAATAACACTTTTACACGTCATGTTTTTTTGCGTGTTAAGTTTAGCTAGATGAGGCCGGTATTTCCTATTTCCTACTCTGAGAAGAAACACCGAAACAAACTCAGAGGTCATAGTCTCTTTTAAACTCCAGACAATTTGTATTTGTATATGAGAAGCATGTAGGTTCATGTCTGTGGTATTTTTTTGAGGAAATAACCACGCAAGTTTGAGCGGACCTGTCCAGACAGTGCAAGCATTTGTCAGTTATCATGTAGCTCAACTTAGAACTTAAGGAGCTCAACAATTTGACAAAAAAAAAAACAAAGGACATTTGGGTAGGCCACACAAGTACTCAAACTGCTTGACATCATTAAATAAATTATAGTGAAAGTAAAAACAACGAAGAAAGAATAACCTACATTGTCCTCACATTAACAATAATTAAATAATTATATAAAAAAAAAAACAAAATAAATAGGTACATACAATACTTAACAAAACAAATGTTTTAATCAATAAAAAATAAATCAACTATCAAAAATTAGAAAATAAAAAGGGCTCACGTATATCACTGGAGCATCTCATTCCCAAGCCTTCTTGTGCTCAATATAATCTTGAACACTGTAAAAAGCTTTCTGACATAGCTTACGTTTTATAAACAACTAGTACTCTCGCGGGGCTTCGCTCCCGTGGATTCTATCACGGTAAAAACATAACTCTCCTTTTTTGCAGTCGGGTAAAAAGTAGCCTATAACCTTCCTCAAGCTTCAAGCTACTTCCATACCAAATTTCATCCAAATCCACCCAGTACTTTCGAAGATTAGCGCGTTCAAGCAAACAAACAAACAAACAAACAAACAAACAAACTAACAAACTTTTCCGCTTTATAATATTAGTATAGATTTGGATTTATGAATACTTAGTTCTTGAATATGGCTAGGAATTTTATTATAAAAACGTATACATTAGCATCTTAACGAACCACCTATTTTTTTCAACCTTGTTTTAGGAATGACATATTTCTCTTTGTTCCTTGTATTTACACTATGAATATCACTGTATTTTTTAAACAGATTAATATTTTTGTGTGCATACAAGAGATTCTCATAAATATACTGAGATGGCACAGTCATAATATTAATCTCTTTAAATTTGTCTCTTAAGGAGTGCTTAGGACTTAATTTATAAATTGCACGAATGGCCCTTTTTTGTAATACAAATATTGTGTGAATGTCGGCAGCATTTCCCCAAAGTAAAATGCTGTATGACATCACACTGTGAAAGTAACTAAAGTAGACTAAACGTGCTGTTTCGATATCAGTTAATCCACGTATATTTCTAACGGCATATGCTGCAGAACTTAACTTTTTTGACAATTTATCTATATGGGGGCCCCACTGAAGCTTCGCATCCAAAGTTATGCCCAAGAATACTGTGGTATCTTCGGGATTCAATATTTCGCCCTTTATTGATACACTAGTATTCACTTGTCTAACATGAGGTAACGTAAATTTTAGGCATTTGGTTTTTTTCTCATTAAGAAGATTATTAACATTAAACCAGCTAACTACAGTCGCAAGGGCTCTGTTTACTTCTTCAGTAACCTGCTGTTGACGTTTAATTTTAAATAAAAGAGAAGTATCGTCAGCGAATAACACTATGTCATGATTTTTGATCAGGTACGGCAAATCATTTATATAAATAAGAAACAAAAAGGGACCTAAAATTGAGCCTTGGGGGACCCCCATCTTGACCACAGATCCCGGCGATCTTTTGCCGTTCACATCGACTCTCTGAATCCTTTCACTCAAGTATGAGGTTAAAAGATTCAGAGAGGAGTCCCGGAATCCGTAGTGGTGCAGTTTCCTGATTAATGTCTCATGGGGAACACAGTCAAACGCCCTAGACAAATCGCAAAAAATGCCCAACGCATCGCACTTATCTTCCCATGCATTATAAATGTGTCCTAAAAGTTCAACACTGGCATCAGTTGTTGAACGACCCTTTGTAAAACCAAATTGTTTATTATGTAGCAATTTGTGTTTATTAAAATATCTTTGCATCTGCATTAAAATAATTTTCTCAAAAATTTTACTGAAAGTGGGCAGTACAGAAATAGGTCTATAATTAGCAGGGTCAGATGTACTACCCGATTTAAATAGTGGGATTATTTTACTATATTTCATTAGATCAGGAAACTCGCCGCAATCAATACAATTATTAAATATAACAGCTAATGTAGGAGCAATAATGTGTATAATTGACTTAGTAACTTCAACAGAATTACCCCACAGGTCTGCAGTCTTTTTAATATTCAAAGAATTAAAAGTTTTGATGATGTCATTAGAAGTAACATGTTGGAATTTAAACTCTGAACTACAAACTGGCACATTTTTTTAAAGTAATGTTTCTGCAGCAATGGGAGATGATTTTAGCGACTTGGTTGTCGATACGGGAATGTCAGTGAAAAAATTTTCGAATTCTGTGGCGACTTGCGAATCTAATGTTATTATATTATCATCAATAGTGAGGGTGTAATCAATATTTCGGTTGCAAGACCTTCCCGTTTCGCTTTTTATAATATCCCAAGTCGTTTTAATTACATTACTACTATTTTTAATTTTAGAACTCAAGTAGCGAGACTTGGCAATATAACAGACTTTTTTAAATAATTTAGAGTAGTTCTTAACATATAAATTAAATTCTACCGAGTTAGTGTAAGTCCGCTCCTCATAGAGTTCATAAAGCCGATTTCTACTTTTATGAATACCAGTGGTGGCCCAGTCACTGAAAGAAGTGTTACTATTTGCTGAAGCAATTTTGGGAATAAATGTGTTATCGAATTGTTGGCAATATATTTTGAAAAAATCATTATAATGTTTATTAGGGTCCTCATTAGTTAACAAACAGGGCATTTTATTTAAGAGTTTAGTTTTGTATACTTCCAGGCGATATTTAGTTTTTGGATTTACAGTGATATTCTTTTTTAACATTTTATTGACTTTTTTTGGTAAAGTAATAAATTGCCCACAATGATCAGAGTCTATTAAATTAATTATTTTTTTGTGAGTCGGTACAACATCCGTAAAAATATTATCTAAGCAAGTGGCACTAGTAGGAGTTATTCTAGTGGGCTCCATAAATAGGTTTACAAGATTGTATGATTGGAATAAACTAATAATGTTAGTGCTCAAACCAGAATTTTCTAATAAATTAACATTAAAATCACCACAAACAATGACATATTTACTCGAGTTACAGATTTTATGCAAAACTTCATCCATTACTTTTTCAAAGCAATCGTACAATCCTGAAGGTGGTCTGTACACACTTAATATAATAAACTGCTCCAATTCAATACAGGCTATTTCAATAGATCGTTCAACAGAGAGGCTCACAATATCCATTCGGTTCTTGAATTTTAGATTATTACTTATTAATATTAAAGAGCCACCATGTATAGCATTCACTCTGCTGAAAGAACTACCAACCTGGTAATTATTATAATTGAAAATAAATTGATGGCTTTGAAGCCAATGTTCAGTTAGGCAAAGAATATCAATATTGTTAAAATTAAGAAAAAACTCTACTTCTAAATTTTTGTTTAAAAATCCTTGAATATTTTGATGTACCAGGTTAATAGTATTTATTGATTTTAAAACTATATTTGTGTCCTCTTTGCAGTTTAAAAGTTCATTACTGCTAGAGATTCCCTCTGTTGTCAAAATTTCTAATTTAAATTCTCAGTAGTAAAATTGTTTGCAACCAAGCAATTGGTTGAGTTATGTAAACTGTCAATGCAATAATTAATTTCAGTATTATTAGATACCCTAGATAATACTGAATATTCACTTAACCTAGGATCAGTAAAATTATCAATAAATGAGTGTATATTGTACGCTAACAAAGTAGCCAATAAATGTCGACTTTTTTTGGGAAGATACATATATTCCCGAATCAAAACAAAATCTTTAACAAAATTGTTAGTATCAAAATACAATAAATGGTCACTATGACGGCATACTAACATATGCATCAAATTATTAAGTCTAAAAATATATTCATTTTCTATACATGTCAAATTATTAGAATAAGGCAATGCACATAAAATTAATTTGCCTAATTTTAATTTAAGGAGGGTGCCAATACCATTAACAATGTCCTGTTTTGTCACATTAAGGCTGTTTCCAAATAAAAGAATGACTGTAGTCTGCTCATTCAATTTTGATTGTGTAATTTTATGAATAAGCTCAGTGAAATGCAGGTTATGGTAACAATGACTTACTATAGTATGATCACAATAATTATTTAATAGTGAGCCAAAACCTGTGCCTAATCTATCTGAATAAACTAAAATGTTCTTTGAGCTGGGCTTGTGGTTTCCAAAGTATGAGGTAAAATGTGTGAGGATGCAGGAATAATCTGTGGTAACATGATGGCTGGGTGATTTGAAGCACAACTACAGGTGAGGTCATTAGTCAATAACTCATACCTCTCTGCATTGTGCTTAACCAAGTCCACCAGGTCACAGGCCTCCTGCATGCGCTCATTTAACATTTTTTGGCTAGACTCATACTTACAAAAAATATCCTTTAGTGTATTTTCCCTACTCAATAATTCCTTCTGAAGGTTATTTATGTCAATATCATACATTTTTCTTTGACTATCCAGCATGCAACTACATTCCTTTAATTGGTTGTTTAGGATAACACGCTGCTTTCTAAGTTCAATGTTATATTTATACACACTTCTTGATTTTAAAAGTTTCTTGTACTTTTTAATGTTTCTATTAATTTTAATATACTTCCTTATTTTGTTGTGACTACCTAAAACAGGACAGTTTGTTAATGTATCGTCCCCAGTTAAGTCTATGGTACAGGTGGGCTTCTTACATCCTAGTCCGGATCCACTACCCACCAGCTCGTCGAAAAGGCTGTTTGTGTTGGCCAATTGTTCACTGGCTCTCAAGGTTTCTATATTAGATATTGTGCTATGAGCCTTGTATAATTCCGCTTCAAGTCCTGATATACGTTTCAGTGCCTGATCATGTGTGTCACTGCATTCTTGAAATTCAGACATTAGATTGCGGAGATGGTGATGCTGGTCCAGTATGTCCATGTGCTGGGTGTGAAGTTCCACGAGCTGTCTCTTCAGTTCTGTGTTTTTGTTGACTAACTTCCTGATTTCCACCTCGCTTTCTTCTCTTTCTTGCAGCAGGTCACTGCAGGTCTTCTTTGAAACCTCAAGCTCCTTCAGTGCAGCATTCAGTTTGATATTCATGTCACGTACAGTAGCTCCGCGGGTCATCATATTGAAAAAGTTGACCAAACCGCTCCTGGAATGTGACAAGAATCAACTGAGTATTTTGGGGATATACGAAGGAAGTTTAGTGTGGTCGAAGATGAAGCACGACCTACCTAGAAGTAACTTATTCACTCTTGTAAGTCAGCCTAGTCTAGTTCAAGATCTCCAGGTATAACTATCACAACGACCGGGAATTCCACTCCTTAGCTGTGCGCACGATGAAAAGAATTACATCATCTGCTTAGCCTTTCCAGCTTCCAGTCTAACTGAATGCAGCTGAGCGACTGCCTATCTGACCTCTGCAATCCAGTAACTGGGTAACATGATACCCTTGGCTAGGCTGGTGTCACATTTACTTTTATTTATTTATTTATTTATTTATTTGCACAGTAAAATGAAAACATATATGTACATACATTGAAATAGGATGGAGTTACATTGTTTTGTATACACAGTAAATGTATTTGGAGACTCTAGCACCCTTGCTAAGTTGACGAGACAACTTGTATTAAAGGTGCTAGGCCCGACCCTTTTGCGATGCTTTGTTTAAAATTTAACTTAGAAATAGGTGAAGCCGCTTATAATCTTACACAAGTTTGGTAGATACAGTTTATACATAATAAATTATTTAACAAAAATAAGGAAACAAAATAAAAATGCTAAAAACGAAAGATGTAGAGTGTAAGGATGTGTTGGTGTGTGAGTGTGTGTGTTTGTATGTGTATAAGAGTGAGTGTATGGATATGTGTGTGTGTGAGTGTAAGTCGGGGAATGTTTTGTGATGTCAGAGGATGTCTTAAGTGTTATGAGATGATAACAAGAGCTCCGTGTTGTTGTAGTTAAGACTCTGGAGCCAAGTCATAAGTATTTTTTTGAGTGATAAATATGGAAGTGAGTAAAACTTCAATATTTTATTAATTTTGTTATATAGATGGGGGCCTTGGAAACAAGGAAACCTTCTTGTAAAAGAGAAGTGACAACGAAAGGGTTGGCTTACTTTGTCTATGCGTCTGGTAGTGATTACCTCGTAGGGTGTTTTTTGGTGCTGTTGTAGGACTGTGTTAAGCACAAATAATTGTCTGACTGTGAGCACTTCACAGTTCTTATATAGTTCTTCTGTTGGGAAGAGGGTGGGGCGGAAGGTACTGACTTTCAATACTGCTCTCTGAGCACGCTCCAGTTTCAACAATATCGTCTTAGGAACACCCCCCTAGGCACAAACACAGTAAGTTAGAAGAGACTGACAAAGTGCGAAGTATGTACTCTTTATAATTTGGGGTTCAGCAACGTAGCGAAGTGTCTTAAAAACAAAGATTAGTTTTCTGACTCTTTTTGTTAAGGTATCTACGTGTGCTGCAAAACTCAGGCCATTGTCAAGTATCACTCCAAGGTATTTAAGAGATTGACATCGCTCTAATTTTGGACAGGTACAAGCAATAGTACCAGGCTGTAAACAGGAATGTGCTACCAAGGCGTAAGTGTCTGGAGGTTGAGAGCAATTTCGTATGGTGAAGGTGAGAATGTTAGTTTTCTCCGTATTGAGAGTGAGGATATGAGTTCTAAGCCAACCCATAACAGTATTGAGTCCTTTTTGTGCTGAGTTGAAGGTATCTTGCCACGAATCACCAGAGAAGGTAAGGACGGTATCATCAGCGAACGCTATAATACTTCCATGTTCCAGTTTTAGGTTACAGAGCTGGTTTACGTAGATTAAGAAAAGTGTCGGGCCAATCACGCTACCTTGAGGCACACCAAATGTCACAGGCACCTCACTACTGTAGTAATTCTGTATTTTTACGCACTGAGTACGATTTTCTAGATAGTCTCTCATAATGTTAAGTGGTACGCCACGAATCCCGAGCTCTTCCAGCTTAGAAAGTAGGATAGAAATTGAAACTGTATCAAATGCCTTTCTTAAGTCTAGAAATATTGACAATACTTTTTTCTTTTTGTCAATATTCTTGGTGACAAAGTCAACTAGTTCCATGACAGCATGGCTGGTTGATTTTTTACGTCTAAACCCGAACTGGTGGGAGAGAGAAGATTTTTATCTTCGAGATACTTCACCAGTCAGAGGCGAGCGCTCCTTGAAGGCATAAATGCAGTGCTTTACTTGCCATTCACAGATATTTTTTTAGATGACTTTAATTAATAGTAAATAAATGAATAAACAAAATATAATAACTTAAAAACGCCTAATATTTTATAAATAGCACCCACACCAACATTATGTTTGCCAGGCGCTGCGAATTAATGTACCTAATTCCCAAGTAATGCCGCGGATTCACGCAGGAGATTTGTTTGCATGTGTGACGTAATTTTAGTGTCCGTACAAGTTCGCAAACGCACACACCCATGAATTTCTAAAGCCGCCGGTCATGCGGCAGGATACCACAGACTACATAGAGATACTGCGTTCCGAGTAAAAATAATAGACAGAATAGGCTATTTGACT
The DNA here is from genome assembly GCA_943138885.2 of Tholera decimalis. NCBI lineage: Eukaryota > Metazoa > Arthropoda > Insecta > Lepidoptera > Noctuidae > Tholera > Tholera decimalis. The sequence continues at coordinate 2,110,425 of OW964575.2, read as the reverse complement.
GGTTTCTAAAAACCATCTCATATTATTTATTGGTGTATAAGGACCCTACAAATAATATTTATTTTCATATTTTATAAATATTTCGTTTAAAAAAAAGCATTACAAAATATAGTGATTAAGATTATATAAGCTGTCACCGCTAGGAGTATCTGTGTTCTGTGGTCACACGTTTGTATATCAACATTGGAGAAGTCAAAGTCAAATCGAGAGTTTTGTCTTTTTATGTAGTTTAATAGAGTTTCTGGCTGTAATTTACTGGAAAAAATGAGTTATAAATGGTGTACCAGGTGTACAAATACAACGATAAAGTAATAATAAAGAAAGAGAAGCTATTTATAACCGTTCCAAAAAATGTTAAAGTTCGTAATAGTACAACTTGCACGCAGAAATACTAAAGAAATAAAGGATAGTTCGGTAATTTTCTTCTGTCAGGATCATTTTGATGTAAGTAAACATGTTATTATTACTAACTTAAAACATTTTTACAATATAGTTATTCTACTGTTTTAAGGTTAGATAACTGAGATGTTTTTTGTATTATACCTGAATAGCCACAAATATTTCAATATTCAATAATATTTATTACCACTAAATACATCAACATTTATGGCTTTAAAACAACATTTAAAAATATTTCAGATTGAGAAAGATATGGATCATGGTAGATGGAGTTGTGCTTACAAAATTTTATTGCCAGGAAGACCCCAGAAAAAGGATGAGTGATGCTAGTACTTCTAGACATGTATATGTTAAAAAACAAAGAACCCAACTCATTCAAGAGTGCCAAGACACACTGATGCAGGAAGTGTTAAGTGAACCCGGCCCATCTAGCACCCAACCGACTACAACACCTGTGCAAGAAGTAGTTTTAATGACAACAGGTATGTAGACGTACATCATTTTCGTCAAAAATAGTTGGCAGCGCTAGCCGCATTACTAGTGTCATAATCCTGTGCTCGCCCCTGTCACCAGTCTTCTATTAATTATACGTTCTAGAACTTTGGACATAGAAGGCAGAACTGCTATAGGACGGTAATTATTTACACAGTTTCTGTTCCCAGTTTTATGTATAGGGTGTATGATGGCCTTCTTGAAGTGCAAGGGGAAGGTGCCCGTATTAAGACAAATATTAAAAATGTGTGTGAGCAGAGGAACAAGTATTTGTGAGTAGCGCTTTAGGAAGATAGTTGAAATATTATCCCAGCCGACGGCAGAGTCTGCTTTGAGAGACTTTATTACTTCCTCAACCTCTGTCTCATCGGTATCTAACATGACAAATGATTGTAAAGTCGAAGGTGAGGGGGTAGTATCTATTGGCAATTGATTATTACCAGGAGGACATGGAAATTTGTGAGCAAGGTTTCTACCTACATCAGCAAAAAAATCATTCACCATATTTACCGATAGTTGAGGTGAGTTAGAAGAAGACAACAAGTCAGTATTTGGTATTTTAGGTTTGTCGGTATGCGTAACTCTCTTTATGATTTTCCAAATCTTTTTACCATCTTTAGAAGCCTCTCTCAATTCCTGCCTGTCATAGTCTCTCTTTAGTTTTTTTAATATTTTGGTGCAAAAAATTCTGTACCTTTTGTAAGTAACAGCCAATACGTTGTTGTTTGGAGTTTGCTTGAGTTTATTATGCATAGCATCTCTATTGCGGATACATCGGAGCATACCGATGGTCATCCACTGTGGCGTTGTGGTTTAGGTGGAATAAAAAAACTAATAGACCACAGGTTTACAGCATTTATTTGATAAGGGGGGTGGGTTCAGTTCACAAGATTCTCCACTGGTCGATGGATTAAGGGAGGTACTGCCCTGGGCTCAGGCCACGACGCACGCAGACCGGCGGGCCGACCCCGTAGCAGGCAGCTCGTGCGCAGACGGGCGCAGAGGTTATGCGGGCAGGCCACGCAATAGCGCGCAGACGGGCGCAGAAGTTATGCGGGCGGGCCACGCAATAGCACGCAGACAGTCACAGAGGCAGCGTGACACCCGTCGTGCGGCGGACGTAGAGGTAGTTGATAGTAGAAATGAAGAAGGAGAAAAAAAAACCCTGGAATCAACACGAAGGGTGCTTCCGTAAGCGTGGTGCCAGGAATCGCGAGCGCCAGCGATGCGTGCGTCTCCCAGCCGTGAACCCAAAGAACAGTACCCGGGAAACGGATGGAAAACTCACCATCGCGGCGGTTCACAAAGATTATAGATAAGCGCAAGCATGCCGCGTGCAACGATATAAAAGATAACCGCGTGACAAAGCGTTTAAGCTCGTAACTGCTATGACACGGCAGGAAAGGTATGCTGCGACATGCTTACGCTTCACAAATTTAGAAACACTAGTGGAAAACAGATGACAATGAAATAACACAGTTATGTTCCAGGCGGAAGACATCTTGACAACCGGGCAATTATATTAATTTACAAACGCTGCAGATTATGGTGAAATAAGCGGATTACGATTTGGCAAGATGGAGAGAAAATGGCAGATACGACGAGCACTTACCCTTGGGCACAGAGGGGTTTCTATATTAGTTACTTGCAACTTTAGGCGGTGAAATAGAACTAAGCCAACCGGAGGTTAGAATTTATAGCCGGTCACCGCATAAGTGTTGTCACTTCGTGAAACCATAGACATTAGAGATTAGTGTGGTAGTCGACTTCTAGTTTAATCGACTACAACGCTACAGTACCCCGCCTGTTAGCGAAGGATTTTCCCTAGGATAAATCCGCTAGAAGGCCTAAACCACTATTACTGACTACCTATACATTCATACATCCCATTCATGTGCTTCCATACTATCAATCATTCATCCATCCATTCTATGTCCATCCCTGACTTGGAAGTAGTCCTAAGTCAGTGACGTACAATTACATACGAGAGGTAAGCTAATTATAGAGTAGTTTAACTCGAGACAGTCAGTAGGAAAAACAGCAAGATAAAGCAAGTGCATCTCCATAGGGTTAGGTAAACTTGGTGGACTGTTGCAGGCTATAGCTATTGTTAGGTTTCAAAGCAAGAAGTAAGTTCATCGTTGAATTTTAAATTATCAAAGTTCTAACAACAATTTAATAATAAGTTAAAGTTCTATTTTATGTTTAGGTTTAAAATTAAATTATGTTAAAGTTCAAAGCTAAGAGTATTTAAAAGAAATTGAAAAAATTTGTTAAGGTTAAAAAAAAATTTTGGTAATGGTCCATGTATATGTTCAAATTGGTTTAAGTTTCATTACTGGAACACGCATCTTATGTCAAAGTCTATTCGAGTGAGTTTCCGAACGTGAGTGAAATTTAAAAAAATAAATCAAGTCCATATCCATACTGTTGCGAGAATATCCGAACGTTATAGACGTAATTCTAAAAGACAAGTATCCAAGGTTGGTAACTACGTCGAGATGTCAAAGTCAGTACGTAAACGTCAAAATATAATATGTCAATGATCTTGAATTAATTAGGTTATGTTATGAAACACGCGGAAATATTTTCTAAGAGAATTAATTAATTTAATTAGGGCAGGTTGAATCTAAGTGATATTCAGGATAGGTTTGTTCAATGGTAAAAGGTGTTATGAAGTCAAAGTTAGGTTTCTGGTTTAGCGCTTAGGTAAAAGAAAATAGATAAGTTTGTAGACTAAATGTTGTTAGAATATTTCATGTAGATGCTATTATTAAATTAAAGATAAAAGCTTAGATTAAAGTTAGATTTGTTACCAGGGTAGACCGGTATATAGTTTAACTGTGGTGGCAGATCACCAACAGTTTAGTTGAAAACAATACAATGGACTATGCTATATATTGTTTTATGAATAGTTTTAAGGTTAGTAGTGAGAAAGTTTTACAGTTATAATTAGACTATAAAGTTATAGACTACTATGCAAGTAGTTAATGGGTAGGTACGGTATTTGTATAGAAATTTACCGGCTTGAAGCTGTTTTCAGAACAGTAGGTTTAGGAATTAATGTAGATTAACTAGTGTGCGGACACCCATGTTTCAGGGGCCGTCTTTAAGACATCCATGAGGACATAATAACATAAATAAAAGTTAAAGGTAGTGTACTATGGAGACTACTCTGCCATGATACTAAAGAATCGCCCTGAGGGCCCACTATGTAGCCTCTCATAGTCACGCCGAGAAGAGAAAAATAATCAAAGAGATTAGGTGTGTAGTGTATGTGTGTGTGGTCAGCAGAAAGGTGGTAATGGAACTGAAGTTATGTTGGCTTATTGCCATGCAGTCAAGGTATTTAGTTATGTTAAAAGATAAATAATTATAGTTAATTTTAGAATAATAGTTTGGTAACTTTAGTCAGTAGGTTTTAATTAGGATTACCACACTTTAGGTGGGTGTGAAATATGATACTAGGATAGCTATAACCAGAGTTATAGTTAACTTAGGTAGTTAGGTACAAGTCGACCCTCCACGACCAGTATGGTAGTCAGTCGTGGGTGTGTGTTCCCTTGGCATCGTGTGACCCTGTATGGGGTCAAACACTAGTTAGTTAGCTAGGCCTACGGGAAGCTTGTTTTTTTTTTCATTCAAGGGTAGCTGTCAGAAACTTTTATAAAGATCTAGACTTGTTAGGTATTTAGCATCCTTTAGGTTATCTAGAATTTCAGAGATATAAGGTAAATTACAAGCATCCTTCTTAGTTACTGAATTTAGCTTGCGACTGTCTAAACAGAACCGCAATTTTGCCATCCCTTTTAGGTGTGAGGCCAGTAACTTCACTAGTTGAGTTATTTAGTGCAAATTGTTTAGCTGGGATATGTAGATCCCAAGAGCGTTGGTCATTATTTTTGTAGGTAGAAACTGCTGTTATGATTGTCTTTTTGTACCTTTCCACAGTGTTAATCTGTGGTGCATACCTAGGAGTATAGTGTATGCTGGGTATGTTATATTTACTGAATAAATTTTTAGTTTCATTTGAAGTGAGCCGAGTGGCATTGTCTAAAATATACATTGAGGTATTCCATGTACCAAAAATACATTATCCTCCATTAGTTTACAGATAGTTTTAGCGTTAGCATTCCTCATTGGGAAAAGAAGACAATACTTAGAGAAACAGCATGTCACTACAAAAGTAAGTTAAAAAAGTAAGTTATAAGTTTTTAAAAATGCCTAGATGACCCGACGTGGGTTCTGCATGGTTGTCAATAACAACTTTAGACCTAGATTATATTATAATTAGATTATATTATATTTATTAGATTGTATTATGTTTTTCAGATTGTATTATGTTTATCAGATTTAATATATTTATTAGATTATATTTATTATTAGATCTATTAGGTTAATTATATTTAGAATTGGGATTCTTGTGGCACTTGCTTCAGCCTGCTGACCACTGGCAGAACTATGTGATGTACTAGGGGTGAGTTTACCCAGGAGAGCTTTGTTAATTTGTTTTCTCAAGTCAGTGACTGTGCCCTTTTCACCGCCTCTAATGATGGTCTCATATTGTAATTCGGCCTTTATTAGGTGGATAAAGTTAATTGGGTTAGCGCTCATTGTGATCTTTACAATTATTGAGATCAAACCCATAGCAGAAACAAAATTAACAAATTTAAAAAAAAATACAGTAAGAACACACTAGTAAATACACACACGCACTAGAAAATATGGTAATTACACTAGTACTTACCGGCACGATGTGTGAGAAAAGGTAAATAGCGACCAGTGAAGATAACCTTAGTGAACCTTACCAAGTGGGCGCCACTGTGGCGTTGTGGTTTAGGTGGCATAAAAAAACTAATAGTCCACAGGTTTACAGCATTTATTTGATAAGGGGGGTGGGTTCAGTTCACAAGATTCTCCACTGGTCGATGGATTAAGGGAGGTACTACCCTGGGCTCAGGCCGCGACGCACGCAGATCGGCGGGCCGACCCCGTAGCAGGCAGCTCGCGCGCAGACGGGCGCAGAGGTTATGCGGGCAGGCCACGCAATAGCGCGCAGACGGGCGCAGAGGTTATGCGGGCGGGCCACGCAATAGCACGCAGACAGTCACAGAGGCAGCGTGACACCCGTCGAGCGGCGGACGTAGAGGTAGTTGATAGTAGAAATGAAGAAGGAGAAAAAAAAACCCTGGAATCAACACGAAGGGTGCTTCCGTAAGCGTGGTGCCAGGAATCGCGAGCGCCAGCGATACGTGCGTCTCCCAGCCGTGAACCCAAAGAACAGTACCCGGGAAACGGATGGAAAACTCACCATTGCGGCGGTTCACAAAGATTATAGATAAGCGCAAGCATGCCGCGTGCAACGATATAAAAGATAACCGCGTGACAAAGCGTTTAAGCTCGTAGCTGCTATGACACGGCAGGAAAGGTATGCTGCGACATGCTTACGCTTCACAAATTTAGAAACACTAGTGGAAAACAGATGACAATGAAATAACACAGTTATGTTCCAGGCGGAAGACATCTTGACAACCGGGCAATTATATATATTTACAAACGCTGCAGATTATGGTGAAATAAGCGGATTACGATTTGGCAAGATGGAGAGAAAATGGCAGATACGACGAGCACTTACCCTTGGGCACAGAGGGGTTTCTATATTAGTTACTTGCAACTTTAGGCGGTGAAATAGAACTAAGCCAACCGGAGGTTAGAATTTATAGCCGGTCACCGCATAAGTGTTGTCACTTCGTGAAACCATAGACATTAGAGATTAGTGTGGTAGTCGACTTCTAGTTTAATCGACTACAACGCTACACCACGGTTTGAGTAACCGTTTGTTACTTGGGAGTTGGGTAATAGATGTATGGAGATCTAAGAGTCTAGTGAGAGTAGTGACCAGGCTGTTTGTTGCTTCGTTAGCATCAGTAAGCTGGTTAATCGGTTGGAAATCAGTAGTACTCATCTCATAGAGTTTTGTAGTCTATTTTTGAGGTGGTTAGTAAACGTGGTGTGACGCGATTTTTCAGTTTGAGACACAAGAGGACAGGGTTATGACCAGTTATAGAAGATTGTAGTACTAAAGTGACAGCTGATAGGTTACTTTTGAGTATGACGTGATCAAGACAGGCGTTTTCTCGAGTGGGAAGAGTGTGAGCAGGTAGCAAGCCATGGGAAGCCATGAGATCTAGATAGTCAGAAGTTTGATTAGAAGAGAGGGTAGAGGCAATGTCAATGTTCAGGTCCCCTGCTATAACTATGCTTTTAAATGAAGTTAGGTTCGCTAGGAGGGAATCAAGGGATTGTAGGAATCTAGTTAAATTTCTGAAAGATGGAGAACGGTATATGCAAATAATAGCCTTGTCGGTGCCAATTTTTAGTATTAGACAGGTAGCATCCAATAAATCGGGTTCTTCAACAGTGTAGTTTTCTATGTTTTTAACATAAAGCACTACACCATCATTTTGGTTAAAGAGTTTTTTAGTGTGATAGAAAGCGTAGTGATCAATAGACGGGATAAGTCCATTATAACGATTTAACCAGCACTCTGTAAGTACTATTATTTCACAGTCAAGGTTTATTCTGCAAAGCAGTGTTAAGAAAGAGTTAAGGTTTGCGTGTATGGAGCGAATATTTTGAGTGATTATTTTTAATTGTTGGGACGGGTTAGTGACATAGGTAGAACATTCCTTGGGTTTACAGCTTATCATAGTAGAGACTGAGAGCTGGTCAATATTGTTAATAATTTCAGTTACGTTATCCATTGCTAATGTGAAATTGATTGGTTCTTTTATGTGGAGGCATCATTGGTTCAAAGGACTGGAAGTTAACCAAGATAGGTATTGTAGAGACATAAACATAAAGGGGTGAGAGGAACTCACTTGGCAAAGTGGTTGTTTTTGTTAGCGGGGTAGTATTAAAGTAAATGAGTATTGGGTTAAGTATGTATGAATGGTGAGTTTGATTGTCTGTTGTTAAAATGTAAGAGTAGGTAGTCGTAATTTGAGTGTGTGACTGTTTTGTGGTAATATGAATAGTGTAGAACACAATAAAGTTATAAAAGTATAGCATGCAAATACAAGTTAGGTAGGAGCTTATTAATAGCGCCCATGTAAAATCTAGTCATTCTTGCCTTAGTTTTGCAATCTGTGTTTCGTTTCTAATAAGCGTAGATGGTTGGCCTTCCATTTTCCGTATGAGCACTTTACCACGGGCAATCCAGCAAAACTTGTATTGCTTTTCCTTGCACAGCTCACGTGCTAAAAAGAAGAGTTTTCTAGTGCTACTAGTCAAGTCTTCCCCTATGTAGACTGCACTGATGGTCCCGCTGATCCCAAAGTGAGATGTGTTGAGCTTTTGAGTTGAATTCAAGTTGTTGTGTTTTCTGACAGAGTTAAGGATTTCTTGTTTAGTTGTAATAGAATTGAATTCTATTATAACTGGTCTGTTTGCTCCTTTTCTTCCGGGGACACGGTAAATATGACGTATCTCACTTGATTGGAGCCTATAGTTAAGTACGCCTGTTAAGTTGTGCATCATCTGATTTAAGTCGGTAGTGGATTCTTTTTATTTACACGGTAGGTTTCGAATTTCCACATTATTTTTCTTTGAATTTATTTGTAAGTCTTCCACTTTTCCTTCTAGTGCTGATATATACAAGTTGTTATCATTGCACTGCTTTTCTAGTTTGATTATCTTACTTTGCATGTCTTCGTATTGCTGAGAGTGAAATTGGAGAGATTTTTCGAAATCGGCTGTGATTTTCTGGAGTTGCATCAGTGAGACCTCCATTTTTTTAAATTTGTTGTCTTGTTCGGTATTCCAAGAACATAACATTTGCTTGATTTCGTTCTTAAATGCAAGAAAATCTTCTTTGGTAATAGTCACATCATCGTGCTTGCGTTTAGTCTGCCTTGAGGTCACAAATGTGGGCTGCGGCGGTGATTCAGGTTTTGACAAGTCAGAGTCGGAGACAGCTTTGTTAGGTGATCGCAACATTGTACTTAAGTTTATGTTTCCGCAATAAGGTTGAAATGATTGTTTGCTAATTGGTTTTTGCAGGCGTTTAAACAGCTTGTTTCTTGAGAGGTTTCTGAGGTCACTTTATAGGACCTTCAATGAAATTCATCAGTCTTCACACCAATCTCAAAAAAGTAGCAAAAATGTCCAAAATAAAAGCGGCAAAAAGCTTTTTTTTTTTTTTTTGTTTGTGGCATCTCGCAGGTCAACCTCTGAGGTTGTCGGCTGCTTAACCGGGCTTGCCTGTGGTGGCCTTAATTAATAAATTAATTAAAGCCTCCAGCCAGGGCTTATTAAAAAACTTACAAACTAGGCGACTACACGCTAAGGGCACCCCCTGTGGGGTACGAACCTCGGCTTAGGGCGTCGCAGGGGAGGGCAGCTAGGGACAGGCTGGATCATATCATTATTCTTATTAATAAGGGAATTTAAAGCTACTGGCTCAGCGTCGCGGGCTGGCTCTGGCAAGGGTCGGGGTGGACTATTACGAGGACGTCGCGGCGGGCCTCGGCGGCGAGGACGGAAGGACGGTCGGTTTTTGTGTTTGTGTGCCACTGTACTTGTTTCCCTACGGCTCTCTTGGAGCAGGGTGATTACGTCATCGGGAGTGACTAGGGTATGCCTTGGTCGGCGAATCTTAGAGATACGCGAGGGTTCATATTGGGCGGCCGATACTATAAAGGGATTCCTATGTTGGATTGAAGTTTCAAAGAAACGCTTGGAGACGCGTTTCATGAACTGCTGGATGGTGGGCATCTTGAGGTCTACGTGAAGAAGCTCATTTCGAACATAAAAGGGGGCTCCCGTGACTCTACGGAGGAATCGGTTTTGGAGGGTCTGCATCTTATGGAGGAGGTATGGCTTTGCGTGTGCGAAAACAACGCAGGCGTAGGTCATGATGGGACGGATGACCGCGGTGAAAATACGCAGCTTGCACCTGAGTGATAACTTGCTGCGAGAGCTAAGAATGAAGTGGAGCCTACCTAGAGCGAAAGCGGCGCGCGAACGTGCCTGCTTTATATGCTCAGCGAAGGAGAGGTGTCTATCGAGGACCACGCCTAAGTATTTGGCTTGCTTTTCCCAAGGGATCGGCTTGCCGTACATGGTAATCGGACGCGGGGAGGGTGGGTTTATCCGCGGTTTAGAAAAGAGGACTGCCTGGCTTTTGTCTGGGTTGACTTCGATTCTCCATTTCCGGAACCACTTGGCCAGAGTGTTTGCGGAAGTTTGGAGAGTGCGAGCGATGGCATCGGGTTTAAGACCGGTATAATAGATAGCCGTATCGTCGGCGAATAGGGCTAGCTGGGTATTTTTATGCTTGGGAATATCACTAGTGAATAGCGTGTAAACGAGGGGGGATAGTACGGAGCCTTGAGGAACTCCTGCGCGAATGGGATGGGGGGAGGAGAGCTCCCCCTCAATTCGATAACGAAAGGTGCGATTCGATAAAAAGTCCCGTAGGATGAGCACGAGACGGTCAGGCACGCCGAGTTGGTATAGCTTATAGATTAAGCCATTGTGCCAGACTTTGTCGAACGCTTTCGCTATGTCGAAGAATAAGGCTCCCGTTATTGCGCCCCGTTGGAAGCCGGCGCTGACGTGTTCTACGATGCGGTGGACTTGTTGGATACATGAGTGTTCGGTTCTAAATCCGAACTGCTCATTGGGTATTAGACTCTTCAAAAATCTGCAAAATCTTTGAGCCGCTTATATATAAGCCTTTCATAGATTTTACCGAGGACGTTGAGTAAGCTAATGGGACGGTAGCTAGACGGGTCAGACTTGGGCTTGCCTGGTTTGGGAATACCTATGACGGTGGCCTGTTTCCAGGTTGTAGGGAACATATTATTGCTCAATGCGCCATTGAAGATGGCAGTCATTAGCACTATAAGCTGGGCGGGGAAAAGTTTGAAAACCCTATTGGTGATGCCGTCGGAGCCAGGGGCTTTTCGCGGTTGGAGACTTTTAATGATATCCTGGACCTCATCAGGAGTGATGGGGGCCAGTGGATTATCGGGATCTTCGACGGGCGGAAGGGAAGTTCTACGTTCGACTTCGGCGTTCACCATATCGAGGTGGGCTTGGTCTACTGGTTGAGAGCTGGGATAACACTGGGACTCTAGGCTGTCGGCTAGGCATTCTGCTTTTTCAGAGTTATCGAAGGCGATACTCTTATCGGGACGAATGAGAGGAGGCATTGTGGCCTCTTCAGTGGATCGTAACTTCCTCTGAAGCTGCCAGAAGGCAAGATGGGTGGGCTCAAGTTCGCTCAGCATCTTGTCCCAGCTCGCATTACGCTGCTCGGCAATGCGTTTCCTTACAGCACGCTGTAAGTTGCGCATGTGAGCTTTGTTTGCGGCGCAGGGAAAAGCGCTGTACGCGCGTATGGCTGCGTTCTTCTCGGTTATCAGATTCCGTACATCGTCCGTGAGTTTCCAGCGGTGGTCTTCCACTACAGGAACTTCCCTTGAACAATCGTTCAGGACGGATTGTACGTGATCTGTAAGCGAGTCGATCGCCGCCGTCGTGTCAGCGACTGAGACTATGTGGTCAGGAATGGTGTCCAATTGTGGCGACGTGGTGGATTTCAGTTTTTCACTTACTTTCCTCCAGTCGGTGATCAATTGGGTCGGAGGAGGTTGGGTAGGATCATGGTTACCCGAGCGGGAACCTAGGTGTAGGATAACGGGACGGTGATCCGAGTTAAGCTCGTGAAGCGCTTCTATGGAGTGTAAACGGAGGTTTACATTCTTTAGGAGCGCCACATCGAGGACATCGGGCCTATGGTTGGTGTCGTGTGGGTAGTGGGTGGGAGTCATCGGAGCGATGACATCATAGTTTAGGATCGCGCCTAGGTTATACACGATTCTGCCTCTGGCATTTGTCGTGTTGCTGTTCCAAGCGGGGTGTTTGGCGTTGAGATCGCCCGCTAGTAAGACGGAGTCACTTAGGCCGAAGAGATTCGTGAGATCGCTGGTGAGCGCGATAGGATCGTCTGAAGCAAGAGACGCGACCGATGGTGGGGGATGGTAGGCAGAGATGATGGTTATCGGAGGATGACCAGTCATGCCTAGTCGACAGGCAGAGTACTCTAGGTGAGAGAGAGGCGCGGGTGGGGTCAGAGGGATGCAGTATAACTCCTTCCTATAATAAATAAGGGTACCGCCGCCGTGGCAGCGTGTTCTGTCATTGCGAACTAGACGGTAATTCGCAATTTTGGGGTCAGCGCGGTGGGGTTTCAAAAGAGTCTCCTGTATAAGGAGGACGTCTAATTGGTGGTCGCGGAGGAATTTAGTTATTTCGGCGCGTTGGTTGAAAATGCCATTGGCGTTGAAAAAACCTAATTTGAGGGATCGAGGCCTAGTGTGATTTGTGCGTTGGGAATCCATTGGATCAGTCCATCGCATCCATCTGGTCGAGGCCTAGCACGACATCACTGTGTGTGCTGAATATTTGGCTGTACATTTCCGTCGTAATTTTGCCGTTATTCTGGTGCTCGGCAGCCAGAAGGGCATCGCGGAGAGACCTGGCTTGGCGGGTCATAAATATTTTATAGTGGCGCAGTAGAGTCTGGGCGCAAGACTCGCCGTTCCCGACGGGTGAGGGTTTGGGCGGTTGTTTGGCTGCAGGAGCAGCAGTGGTTTGAGGCGCGGGTTTGGGACTGGTTGTGGCCTCTGGAGCCACGGCTATAGGCAGGATCTGCGCTGTGATGGGTATATCCATCAGTGCCTGCAAAGGTTTGGCAGGGGCCAAGGAGGGAAAGGCTTTTTCGTGGTTTAGCCTGTTCCACGGGGATGGTCTCTGAGGAGCTAGACGTTGGGGAATTTGAGAGGAAGGTGCCTCTCTTTGTTGGCGGGTGTTGGCGCGCTTCGCTAATTTAGGAGCGAGTTTGGGGGCTTTGGGACAGCCGCGGTAGTTTGCCGGGTGACCGGTCTGGCCGCAGAGAACGCAGCTGGGTGGTTCCGAACAGAGGGTTCGGTCTTTGGGCCGAGGGCAGTCCGCAGTGCTGTGCTCGCCCAGACACTTGACGCATCTGGGAGTCGCATAGCAGTTGCTCTGCGCATGGCCATACAGTTGGCAACGGTGGCATTGTCCCACTGTTGCGGTTTTGTAGGGCTTTTCAATTGAGGTACCGGATAGGGAGCAAATGGACTTAATCTTGAAAATCGGGTGATGACCTTCGGTTGGTTCACAAATGACAAGAACCATGTCGTACAATTCACCGCCTCTCGCTTTATGTAAGCGATGGACGGCGATCACTGGAATACCTTGATCGGCAAGGTCGTCTTTAATATCCTGTACAAGGATTTCTTTAGGGACACGTTTAATAATTACACGAGTGGGCGTGTCTTCGGGGAAGGAAAAAGTGTGAAAGGAAATATTCCTTTCACGGAGGGCGCGATATAGTTCCCTATAATCGTTCGACGTAGGGACGGTGACTTTAATGCCATTTTGGCAGGCACGGGCGTTTGTGTAGTTGATCTTTCGATCAACACACATCTTGGACACATCAGTCCATTTCCCCTTGTCTTGGATGTAAAAGGGGGGCGGAGGGCGTTGCTTCCTTTGGGCTGAGGAAGTTTGGGCTATCGGGCTGGGGGGACGACTATTCTGCACGCGAGCAGAGGTAGTTGGGACGGGGCTAGCGGGTCGAACGGGCGTTTGAGTTGGGGACGGGGGCGACGCGGTGGTCTTTTTGGCCTTGCTGGCCTGGGAGGTTTTCCCTTTCTTCCTCTTGCCGCCGGTGACGACTTGAAAGTCGTCTTCCGAGGACGAGGGGCATGATGACAAATCATTGTCAGAGTTGTTATTGGACACAGGTTCGGTGGTGTCCATTTCACGGAATTCAACTGCAGCGCACACCTGCGCGGCGTCCATTGTTCTATGAACAATAGGATTAGTAGGTTGGCCGGAAACAATGGATGATTTCGGGAATTGGGCGGTCGGCACGACATTGTCGGCGGGCGGGAGCGATAGAGGGCTATCTACCTGGAAGTCGTTCGTTGTTCGATGAACAATGGGATCAGAGTTGATAAACACTTCCGTGAATTGACCAACCGGAATGCCTTGATCAGCAAGCGGGGGAGATAATGGGCTGTCAAGCGCGTCACTAAAATCAGCGACGTTGGCTTCGGTAGCCGGAGGACAGTTAGCGATTTCACGTTGGATTTTTCCGCCATATTTGGCGGAAATAGCAGGGTTTTCCTTAAGTATTTCTAGCAATATCTCCAAAATATTGGAGTTTGCCATTATTGGCGAATGAATCAAAAATTTTTATGGGGAAATTTTGGAGATTTCTCTCCTGCGGGGAACCTATTTAAAGCCTAACTGGCCTAACTCCCCGGATGGATGGGTCCGGGGATGTGTAACCCTCCCAGTCGGGTAGAGACTGGGAGGTGAGTACCTAATGGTGAGCCCTAAGCTTGTAACCGGTCGCCAGTCTTATTGTGCGAGCCGGGCCCTATTGGGTCTAGTGCGAAGGGGTAGACACACCCAACCGACACTAGGTGTGTAGCTGAAAAGGAAACTCAGTAACTAGGTATGACTAGGAGATCCCCCAAGGCCAAAACCTAGCACTCGACTACAATTGACTGCTTCACCCTGAAGGGGATCAGCGGGTGCGTCGGGTCAGCACCCCCTTGGTATTGTTGACACCGTGAGGTTTCCAACCAAGGACCACGAAACTGTGGTTTTACCCTAAAGGGGCCACACCAAATTGTTTTTGACGATACTCTGTTATAGAAACAGGATATCCTTCACCGCCTCGAAAAAGGCGGATCCGGACCAGGCGTCGTAGTCGGCGACTACGAGTGACGTCACGGCGGGCGTGACGAAGCGTAGCGATGACTCAGGCACGGAACGATCGAGAGCGCGGAGCGGTACGACCGTCGCGGGCGAGCGTCGGAAGCGGAGCGGCAAAAAGCTTGTAAATAATATAGCAACAAGCAAAAAGAGCAGATTAGGTCAGGAGATTTGATCTCGAGTAGCTATAACCCGGAGTCGGTCGCAGGAACCACTGAGCCGTGCGAACGTATAGTAGCTGCGCAAAATAGATAATCAGTTGGCAAAGTCTTTTAACATGTAGAGGGCGTGACTTAGTGAGCGGTCAATGCCCTTCACTTTTGCAAAACGCAAGTCATTTGTCACCTCACAACACTTTGTTATAAAACAGTTTTGATTCACTTTTGGAAGAGATTCTTGTGCAGAGATTTAAATAAACACTGGGTTATATTCTTGGTGAATCGACTTTAATAGTTCTGTGTTCGGATTTTAGGTTTAAACTTGTATTTAAAATAAAAACTTAGGAGCACTCAAAAACACGACTGCTCGCCGCGACGGTCGGACGGGGGGGCTACTGACTTCTGACTACCCGTAACGACTGACAAAGATGTTCAAATGACTGCCGGCACCAACAGCTTTCTGAGGCACGCGGGTATCACACCACCAACTTCAAAACTTCGGTTTATTACTGAGAATTTCCTTAGAGAAAAACACAATAACACTTTTTTCCCGCCCCGGGAATTGAACCCGAGACGTCGTGCTCAGCAGTCGTGCTTGCGACTACTCTACCAACGAGGCAGTTCGATGGAAGTATTCTCAAAACGATAAAATTCATCATTGATACGAGAAACATAACCATAACGGCATAGCTGTGTCTAAGAAATACTCAAAAGTAAAATGACCATACGAATGAAAACGAAAGTCATGAACACCTGCCTACTGCCCTCATTAACATACGCCTGCCAAACTTGGAAATTTACCAGAAAAGTAAAAAATAAAATTATAACCAGTCAAAGGAGTATGGAGAGGAGCATTCTGAAAATAAGGAAAATCCAAAAGATCCGCCACACTCATATAAGACAGAAAACTCAAGCCATTGACGCTCTCAATTACTCACAAAAGCTCAAATGGCGATGGGCTGGTCACGTAGCGAGGCTAAGCGATAATAGATGGACAAGAGAGACAACACAATGGACAGGCCCACTAGGACAGAGAAAGAGAGGAAGACCAAATGCACGCTGGGTAGACGATATCATAAAAGTAGCAGGTACTCATTGGTTACGAGCAGCAGAGAATAGAGAGTAGTGGTCTTCTCTGGAGGAGGCCTTTACCTTTCATGGAGAGGGTTCTTTCTAAAAAACATTCAATTAATTATTGTTACGATGTTATGTCAATTATAACACTAACTTCAAATTAAATCAACAACAAATCAATTTACTTATATATTTTAAATGAAACTACAAAACTGAAATGGATTTGAATATATTATTATTACATTCTAATTATTTGCTAATCATAATCATATTAATTTTAATTTATTTATTTCTAATCTATTTTACATGCACACTTTAAATGAAATTGTACTATGGAATGCAAGAAATAAAAGGCTTTTTATTTTATTTTATTTATTTATTTATAGCTGTGTCTTTGTGGTGGTAAGACTCTGACCGCCCACTAAGTCCCCCTGTGAGTGTTGTTATCTCAAAATGCCGGTGTGGGTAACATCGACCCCCACGCCGAACGAAGTCGCGAACACAGCTAGTGTTGAAGTAACATATGCCAGTAGTGATGTTGTTACAAGTGTACCGTAGTCTCTCAACGATCATCACTCATATCACTCCGGCACACTACTCATGCACTATTCAGTGGTACTCGTCTTCATTGCACAGTTACGAGCATTAAGCCTAACTCTCTTGGACACGTTTACTTTATGATTACAGGTCTGTTGGTCGAGCATGTAAATATGGTGACAGTTTTTGGGGTTCCGTGGTAGAACGAGGAAATCTTTATTGACGACTAGCTGTGCTAGTTACATGATTCGTCTGAGAGTCGACATTACTGACGCAATTTTCGTGTATCTAATCAGATCCCGCGGAAATTCAGGGATTATACTTTAGAAGAATATTTTCAAGCCTATTTGCCTCTATCTTTCAATGAAACTCCCATTACAGTCGTTTCAGCGGTTCCCGAGATTAGCCCAGACAAACATAAAGACAAACAATGTCTTTAATTTTAAAAAGATTGTTTATAATTTAATATCGTGTTAATATCTATAAGCACGTGAGAATATACAGTTATTTTGAAACCACAGACAGACATTACTATTTATATTTATAATACATGCACTTATACATAGGCTCCCGTTTGACCATCATCTCACCTAATGGTAATAATAGTATATTTATTTTGTTTTTTTCTTTAATCACTTCTTCCGTAGATCACCTTCTACGTACAAACTTTTAAACAATTTTTACCTCTTGATAATATGAGTAAGCTCATTGTACATTCCGATCTATTTTACAACAAAACCATAACACTATCTAGACAGTCACAGAATTTCCAGTGTCCATTGTCTATGTAAATGTCATCGTTAGGATCCAGCGAGAAAACGTTATGTCTAATTCATACTGAAGTCCGACTTCAAGAGGACTTTCAAAGTCGAAAATGTTGAAACTAAGTAGAGATAGTGATGCAGCTTTGGTAACGTGTAAATTGAGAATGATGGCACGTAAATGAATTCCAGTTTTGTGCCTTGAACTTTGTAGATGAGTTGCAGGCCGGCCAAGTCGATTTTCAATGGGTAACATTTCAAATTCATTTATTGTTCCTTACATGCAAATATAGGTTTTGATATTATCGTGATGGTATCAGTGTAACAAACCTATAAGTTGCAGTTCATAATGATTATAGTATGCTCTTCCGGTGTCCAGACATTTATGTTTTATCTCGGAAATAAAACCATTTGTAGACATTTTTAAATCAACGGAACCCATGTAGGATCACTTTGTGGTCCGTCTGAAATCAAGTCACTTTTTCTGAAGAACGGCTAGAGATATGGAAATTTATATCAGAAACCTACTCAGGTCTACGTTGTCTTTCGACTATAAAATCAAACTTGTAAGTCAACGCGATCAAGAGATGAGTGTTTATGTGGCAAATGTTCGATTTCATAAAGTAATCAAAACCTATAGGGTGCTTCCAGTTGACCATGAGAATCATGAAATTTGGTAAGAAGCAATGTCTCGCAGCACTTGTAAAGGAAAACATCTGAAAACCAAATTCTATAGTTTTGTTTTTCCTGGTGGGACAATAATAGAATGACTTCTCCCGCTGTGGGTGGAGCGGAATGGAGTGTCAGACTTCTACTGACTAAAAACCCACCCTGCTCCTTCAGCTGCCCTTAAGTTCCGGGGCCGCGGTATCTCGTTAGAACATTCTCACAACCCCGGCAGGAAAATCTATAGTTAGTTCGGTAGTTTTCTATTTGTATACTAAAATAAGTTTGTACGAAACACTCGGTACACGAGTTGACTTCGCACTGGGCTGTTTATTTTGTCCTATGTTGTGTGTATCGGTTTGTGCCAAAATAGAAAAATGTCTTCCGATAATACTATACTATATAATAAAATAATATACAACCTCTCTACCTTATAAGTGCGTTAAATAAAATATGAACATCTTAAAACACAAGGAACATTTACATAGAAATGGTTTCTTGCTTTCAAAAATATTGTGGCGTCTATATCCAGCAGAGTACTGTTATACCATGAGTGTAGAAGAATATTTAGTTGTTAGTATAAAAATAAATAGTTTTCCAGTTTTTGGTAAGCATTGCGTGCCTCGGAAAACACGTTAAGAGGAGGCTCCCTAAATTGCTTGTAATTTTGTATTAATATTCTAAAACAATCACGCATACAATCAAAATGGAACTTTAGTATATAATTTATTGGATCGTTTTCTTTCCATGTCTAGACTAGTTTCGTAATTGGAACATTTTTGCTCGATTCATTTTTTAATCGAAAATCATGTCTTTTTTAAAGATTTTTCAAAATGTAATCAAGATTACTCGGCTTTTATGTATAAAATTAGTATTAACAGTAAGAAAATATAGTTTATTATCCAAATATAGGATTTTTTTTCTCTAGATCAATTATTACTTTAGTTATAAACGAAATAAGAATTGAGACTTACGACATTTAGTTTCGAACCCGAATATGGTAAAAGAGCGCACGCGTTATTATTACGCGCAACTTTATTACTGCTGCGTTAGCGTTTAGTGTACAACGGCCTAACCGTGGTGGAGCTTGAGTGAAAATTATTTTGGACTGCCTGGTCTTAAGCCATTGTCATTTGTAACTACACCTTTGACAGCCGTTACGGGTAGTCAAAAGCTAGATAATCTGATACTGGTCTAGCCAAGGTGTATCGTGTTACCCGGCTTCTGGGTTGTTTAGACTGGAAGCTGACTCCGACATAACCGGAGAAAGGCTAAGCTGATGATGATGTTTTGACACGATATTGCCATTTGAAATAAGAACGTTTTTTGTGTATAATAATCTAGAGATCTATACGGACTCCAAAAGAGACTTCGCGCGTTGGTTGACCTCTGAGTTTGCTTCGGTATTTCTTCTCAGGGTTGTCAGGAAACACCCGCCTCATCTAGGTTAATTTTACGAAAATAAGTACTACGTGTGTTGAAAAGTGAATAACCGATTTACAAATAATTATCCGTTGCTCTTTTATTCCTTTCGTCAAAATTTGAATTATACTATGAAATAATCGAGTACCAGTTTCAATTTAAAAAAATATAACTTTCGGGTACCTAAACAAAATCATTTCAGTATCAATAGAACACTCAATTTCACGAAAAAGCTTTTTCAAATATATGTAAGTTTTAAAGCTAACATGATCACTAACGGTATTATTAGAACTTAAAACGAGATATATCATTTTTTATTATCACAAAAAACGAAGGAGAAAGAAGGTAGACCTATTCGTTTGCTCATAAACTTCCACCCGCAATTACTTCAGTTCATCAGTGATCATGCGTTTGCAACAGTGCCGAAATATCGGAAACTCGAAACAAAACAGTACACATGGTAAATATCCCGTTTTAAGTTTTAATAATACATTTTCAAGTACCCTCAATAACATGAAACATTACTTAAAAACAAAATACTCGAGTACCCTCAATTTAAAAGCCTCATCTGTTGGGACGGTCAAACTTTTTGTTACGATATATTTTATCTTTGTATAAATATTTCTGTCTGTCGTTCCGAGGCACAATTGTCACATTAAAAACTTTTTCGGTTTGAGAGCGGATAAAGGGAGAGTGTAGGGCTGTCAAACGAATAATTATAATAATTCGGACTATAACGTCCTCACTGCTGACACAGCCCTCCTCTCTGTGAGAGGGAAAGTACCGCAGTCCACCACGCAGGCGCAGTGAAGGCTGGTGGATGTCACATGTCTTCGAATTTAAGTCCTAAGACATGCCGATATCCTCACTACATATTCCTTTACCGTTTTGAGATCAGTGGTGATGATATTAATTATACAAAGAAATGTGCCTGACTGCGTTTAAATTCGCCAGACGAGCACATAACCACTAGCCACAACGTTACTGCTCTCAAACGAATATTTAAGTAAATTAAGTGCACTTGGTATGTTGTGTAAGTATATTTTGAGAAGATCTTTATAATCCAGCGTGCTGGAGTACGACCCGCTCTCTCATAGAAACTGGCGTGTGCTAGCAACAAACATCTGAACACATGATACATCCACCAGCCCGCGTGCTGGAGTACGACCCGCTCTCTCATAGAAACCGGCATGTGCTAGCAACAAACATCTGAACACGTGATACATCCACCAGCCCGCGTGCTGGAGTACGACCCGCTTTCTCATAGAAACCGGCATGTGCTAGCAACAAACATCTGAACACGTGATACATCCACCAGCCCGCGTGCTGGAGAACGACCCGCTCTCTCATAGAAACCGGCATGTGCTAGCAACAAACATCTGAACACGTGATACATCCACCAGCCCGCGTGCTGGAGTACGACCCGCTCTCTCATAGAAACCGGCATGTGCTAGCAACAAACATCTGAACACGTGATACATCCACCAGCCCGCGTGCTGGAGAACGACACGCTCTCTCGTAGAAACCGGCATGTGCTAGCAACAAACATCTGAACACGTGATACATCCACCAGCCCGCGTGCTGGAGTACGACCCGCTCTCTCATAGAAACCGGCATGTGCTAGCAACAAACATCTGAACACGTGATACATCCACCAGCCCGCGTGCTGGAGTACGACCCGCTCTCTCATAGAAACTGGCGTGTGCTAGCAACAAACATCTGAACACATGATACATCCACCAGCCCGCGTGCTGGAGTACGACCCGCTCTCTCATAGAAACCGGCATGTGCTAGCAACAAACATCTGAACACATGATACATCCACCAGCCCGCGTGCTGGAGTACGACCCGCTCTCTCATAGAAACCGGCATGTGCTAGCAACAAACATCTGAACACCTGATACATCCACCAACCCGCGTGCTGAAGAACGACCCGCTCTCTCATAGAAACCGGCATGTGCTAGCAACAAACATCTGAACACATGATACATCCACCAGCCCGCGTGCTGAAGAACGACCCGCTCTCTCATAGAAACCGGCATGTGCTAGCAACAAACATCTGAACACGTGATACATCCACCAGCCCGCGTGCTGGAGAATGACCCGCTATCTCATAGAAACTGGCATGTGCTAGCAACAAACATCTGAACACCTGATACATCCACCAGCCCGCGTGCTGGAGTACGACCCGCTCTCTCATAGAAACCGGCATGTGCTAGCAACAAACATCTGAACACCTGATACATCCATCAGCCCGCGTGCTGGAGTACGACCCGCTCTCTCATAGAAACCGGCGTGTGCTAGCAACAAACATCTGAACACATGATACATCCACCAGCCCGCGTGCTGGAGTTCGACCCGCTCTCTCATAGAAACCGGCATGTGCTAGCAACAAACATCTGAACACCTGATACATCCACCAGCCCGCGTGCTAGAGTACGACCCGCTCTCTCATAGAAACTGGCGTGTGCTAGCAACAAACATCTGAACACATGATACATCCACCAGCCCGCGTGCTGGAGTACGACCCGCTCTCTCATAGAAACCGGCATGTGCCAGCAACAAACATCTGAACACGTGATAAATCCACCAGCCCGCGTGCTGGAGTACGACCCGCTCTCTCATAGAAACCGGCATGTGCTAGCAACAAAAATCTGAACACGTGATACATCCACCAGCCCGCGTGCTGGAGTATGACCCGCTCTCTCATAGAAACCGGCATGTGCCAGCAACAAACATCTGAACACGTGATAAATCCATCAGCCCGCGTGCTGGAGTACGACCCGCTCTCTCATAGAAACCGGCATGTGCTAGCAACAAAAATCTGAACACGTGATACATCCACCAGCCCGCGTGCTGGAGTACGACCCGCTCTCTCATAGAAACCGGCATGTGCCAGCAACAAACATCTGAACACGTGATAAATCCACCAGCCCGCGTGCTGGAGTACGACCCGCTCTCTCATAGAAACCGGCATGTGCTAGCAACAAAAATCTGAACACGTGATACATCCACCAGCCCGCGTGCTGGAGTACGACCCGCTCTCTCATAGAAACCGGCATGTGCTAGCAACAAACATCTGAACACATGATACATCCACCAGCCCGCGTGCTGGAGAACGACCCGCTCTCTCATAGAAACCGGCATGTGCTAGCAACAAACATCTGAACACATGATACATCCACCAGCCCGCGTGCTGGAGTACGACCCGCTCTCTCATAGAAACCGGCATGTGCTAGCAACAAACATCTGAACACCTGATACATCCATCAGCCCGCGTGCTGGAGTACGACCCGCTCTCTCATAGAAACCGGCGTGTGCTAGCAACAAACATCTAAACACATGATACATCCACCAGCCCGCGTGCTGGAGTTCGACCCGCTCTCTCATAGAAACCGGCATGTGCTAGCAACAAACATCTGAACACCTGATACATCCACCAGCCCGCGTGCTGGAGTACGACCCGCTCTCTCATAGAAACCGGCGTGTGCTAGCAACAAACATCTGAACACATGATACATCCACCAGCCCGCGTGCTGGAGTTCGACCCGCTCTCTCATAGAAACCGGCATGTGCTAGCAACAAACATCTGAACACCTGATACATTCATCAGCCCGCGTGCTGGAGTACGACCCGCTCTCTCATAGAAACCGGCGTGTGCTAGCAACAAACATCTGAACACATGATACATCCACCAGCCCGCGTGCTGGAGTTCGACCCGCTCTCTCATAGAAACCGGCATGTGCTAGCAACAAACATCTGAACACGTGATACATCCACCAGCCCGCGTGCTGGAGTACGACCCGCTCTCTCATAGAAACCGGCATGTGCTAGCAACAAACATCTGAACACGTGATACATCCACCAGCCCGCGTGCTGGAGAACGACACGCTCTCTCGTAGAAACCGGCATGTGCTAGCAACAAACATCTGAACACGTGATACATCCACCAGCCCGCGTGCTGGAGTACGACCCGCTCTCTCATAGAAACCGGCATGTGCTAGCAACAAACATCTGAACACGTGATACATCCACCAGCCCGCGTGCTGGAGTACGACCCGCTCTCTCATAGAAACTGGCGTGTGCTAGCAACAAACATCTGAACACATGATACATCCACCAGCCCGCGTGCTGGAGTACGACCCGCTCTCTCATAGAAACCGGCATGTGCTAGCAACAAACATCTGAACACATGATACATCCACCAGCCCGCGTGCTGGAGTACGACCCGCTCTCTCATAGAAACCGGCATGTGCTAGCAACAAACATCTGAACACCTGATACATCCACCAACCCGCGTGCTGAAGAACGACCCGCTCTCTCATAGAAACCGGCATGTGCTAGCAACAAACATCTGAACACATGATACATCCACCAGCCCGCGTGCTGAAGAACGACCCGCTCTCTCATAGAAACCGGCATGTGCTAGCAACAAACATCTGAACACGTGATACATCCACCAGCCCGCGTGCTGGAGAATGACCCGCTATCTCATAGAAACCGGCATGTGCTAGCAACAAACATCTGAACACCTGATACATCCACCAGCCCGCGTGCTGGAGTACGACCCGCTCTCTCATAGAAACCGGCATGTGCTAGCAACAAACATCTGAACACCTGATACATCCATCAGCCCGCGTGCTGGAGTACGACCCGCTCTCTCATAGAAACCGGCGTGTGCTAGCAACAAACATCTGAACACATGATACATCCACCAGCCCGCGTGCTGGAGTTCGACCCGCTCTCTCATAGAAACCGGCATGTGCTAGCAACAAACATCTGAACACCTGATACATCCACCAGCCCGCGTGCTAGAGTACGACCCGCTCTCTCATAGAAACTGGCGTGTGCTAGCAACAAACATCTGAACACATGATACATCCACCAGCCCGCGTGCTGGAGTACGACCCGCTCTCTCATAGAAACCGGCATGTGCCAGCAACAAACATCTGAACACGTGATAAATCCACCAGCCCGCGTGCTGGAGTACGACCCGCTCTCTCATAGAAACCGGCATGTGCTAGCAACAAAAATCTGAACACGTGATACATCCACCAGCCCGCGTGCTGGAGTATGACCCGCTCTCTCATAGAAACCGGCATGTGCCAGCAACAAACATCTGAACACGTGATAAATCCATCAGCCCGCGTGCTGGAGTACGACCCGCTCTCTCATAGAAACCGGCATGTGCTAGCAACAAAAATCTGAACACGTGATACATCCACCAGCCCACGTGCTGGAGTACGACCCGCTCTCTCATAGAAACCGGCATGTGCCAGCAACAAACATCTGAACACGTGATAAATCCACCAGCCCGCGTGCTGGAGTACGACCCGCTCTCTCATAGAAACCGGCATGTGCTAGCAACAAAAATCTGAACACGTGATACATCCACCAGCCCGCGTGCTGGAGTACGACCCGCTCTCTCATAGAAACCGGCATGTGCTAGCAACAAACATCTGAACACATGATACATCCACCAGCCCGCGTGCTGGAGAACGACCCGCTCTCTCATAGAAACCGGCATGTGCTAGCAACAAACATCTGAACACATGATACATCCACCAGCCCGCGTGCTGGAGTACGACCCGCTCTCTCATAGAAACCGGCATGTGCTAGCAACAAACATCTGAACACCTGATACATCCATCAGCCCGCGTGCTGGAGTACGACCCGCTCTCTCATAGAAACCGGCGTGTGCTAGCAACAAACATCTAAACACATGATACATCCACCAGCCCGCGTGCTGGAGTTCGACCCGCTCTCTCATAGAAACCGGCAAGTGCTAGCAACAAACATCTGAACACCTGATACATCCACCAGCCCGCGTGCTGGAGTACGACCCGCTCTCTCATAGAAACCGGCGTGTGCTAGCAACAAACATCTGAACACATGATACATCCACCAGCCCGCGTGCTGGAGTTCGACCCGCTCTCTCATAGAAACCGGCATGTGCTAGCAACAAACATCTGAACACCTGATACATTCATCAGCCCGCGTGCTGGAGTACGACCCGCTCTCTCATAGAAACCGGCGTGTGCTAGCAACAAACATCTGAACACATGATACATCCACCAGCCCGCGTGCTGGAGTTCGACCCGCTCTCTCATAGAAACCGGCATGTGCTAGCAACAAACATCTGAACACCTGATACATCCACCAGCCCGCGTGCTGGAGTACGACCCGCTCTCTCATAGAAACTGGCGTGTGCTAGCAACAAACATCTGAACACATGATACATCCACCAGCCCGCGTGCTGAAGAACGACCCGCTCTCTCATAGAAACCGGCATGTGCTAGCAACAAACATCTGAACACCTGATACATCCACCAGCCCGCGTGCTGGAGTACGACCCGCTCTCTCATAGAAACCGGCATGTGCTAGCAACAAACATCTGAACACCTGATACATCCACCAGCCCGCGTGCTGGAGTACGACCCGCTCTCTCATAGAAACCGGCATGTGCTAGCAACAAACATCTGAACACATGATACATCCACCAGCCCGCGTGCTGGAGAACGACCCGCTCTCTCATAGAAACCGGCATGTGCTAGCAACAAACATCTGAACACCTGATACATCCATCAGCCCGCGTGCTGGAGTACGACCCGCTCTCTCATAGAAACCGGCGTGTGCTAGCAACAAACATCTAAACACATGATACATCCACCAGCCCGCGTGCTGGAGTTCGACCCGCTCTCTCATAGAAACCGGCATGTGCTAGCAACAAACATCTGAACACCTGATACATCCACCAGCCCGCGTGCTGGAGTACGACCCGCTCTCTCATAGAAACCGGCGTGTGCTAGCAACAAACATCTGAACACATGATACATCCACCAGCCCGCGTGCTGGAGTTCGACCCGCTCTCTCATAGAAACCGGCATGTGCTAGCAACAAACATCTGAACACCTGATACATTCATCAGCCCGCGTGCTGGAGTACGACCCGCTCTCTCATAGAAACCGGCGTGTGCTAGCAACAAACATCTGAACACATGATACATCCACCAGCCCGCGTGCTGGAGTTCGACCCGCTCTCTCATAGAAACCGGCATGTGCTAGCAACAAACATCTGAACACCTGATACATCCACCAGCCCGCGTGCTGGAGTACGACCCGCTCTCTCATAGAAACCGGCATGTGCTAGCAACAAACATCTGAACACCTGATACATCCACCAGCCCGCGTGCTGGAGTACGACCCGCTCTCTCATAGAAACCGGCATGTGCTAGCAACAAACATCTGAACACCTGATACATCCACCAGCCCGCGTGCTGGAGTACGACCCGCTCTCTCATAGAAACCGGCATGTGCTAGCAACAAACATCTGAACACGTGATACATCCACCAGCCCGCGTGCTGGAGTACGACCCGCTCTCTCATAGAGGCAGGCCTGGGTCCCGGCAGTGGACACGTTATAGTCTGATTATGATTACAGATGGAAGGCTAAGCATTTCCTTACAACGTACTTACTAAACAGCAGCGTTGAGAATAGTACATTGTTCATCGAGGGGAGAAAGTGACCGATTACCAACGAGGGTGTAGTTTGAGTACATACACACACCTTAATATACACAAGTTGGGATTCGCACTTTCTTCCGAGTGGTGCATAGTGCTTTATACTAATAAATACAATAAGCAGTGTTTTTGTTAATGATTTATACTTTTCTAATGTAATTTTGATAGCTTTTTGTACATTAATAATTGAAACTGAGTTAAAAGATAGGACCTATGGCCATAGACATTAGATACCTCATTTATTTTTCGCGCCAAATTGTTATTCTTCTTATGTTCGATTGCTGAAAGTTGATGTGAAATCCTGAATTTGTTCAGCAGCATGGGAGTAATTTTAAATCAATGTTGAGCAATACTATGTGGCCAGTATCATTTTCTCTTGGTGATAATTTTTTTTGTCTTTAGGCATTATCAGTACTTTTAAGTTAGCTACTGAATTGGCCTAAATAAAAAAAAAACAGCGTGTTAGTAATGGATTTTCATACACTTCATACACATTTTCCTCCCTCTCCAGTGTCTCCAGTACGTTAGTAATTAATAATGAATTCTCATACACTTTTGCGACCCGCACATTTGTACTACAGTAATGACGTCCTTTCTGTCAAACTTTTTAAAAAGTAATAAGGCTCTTTCCGATCAGGTATAGTATAAAGAACTTTTTGTTTTTGTGAAGTGTTTGCTCACAAAAAGGTAATCTCTAGAAGTGCTACACTAGTACGTGACGTAGACTTTTATCAGGGCTTTTCCGAGACCACGGGTAGAAATTTCGTTGCTTTATAAAATCCAATTTCTCTGCGCGCCAATCCTAACGCCGAATGAAAATAAGTTATAGACTTGCATGCGTTTGTAGCGAAGTGGGTTGTTATTTAATATCCCGACTGGGATGAGATCAGCGTGCTCGATGTATAAATAAATTAAATAATATCGTTGCTGACGTGGATGGAGGCTAAACATTTCATTCTGGGAAAAACCGGTTTTTATGATATTTTTTTTATGAAATGAGGTGTTTGCAATTTATTAATTTTCTTCGCTAGAAATAATTTATATGGCAAAACGCGTCTGCCTGTTCAGCTCTAACTTAAAATTTACATTAATTATGATCAAATATCGACCACTGGGCGCCCTCTAGTATGTAGAAATTTACGTCCATACAAAGATGAGACGGCTAACTAGATTTAAAGTAAGTTTCTTTGAAACCACATTGTGGCAAGACATGGGTATCTGTTAGCCATTTTCCAACAATATTGTGGTTTTGCTTTCAGTCAAAATAGATGCAGTTTAATATCTCTCTATTTCATAAAGTAAGCTCTATTACTTAGTGTGGCTTACAATCTCTAGTCTCTATAGCCATACACCAATAGGGAAGTTGCCTAAAATATTTTATTTAGTCGGTCACTTAGATTATCAAAAAAATATAGCACACATATTTTTACTTTTATATGTAATTGATAAATGAAGACGATACAGTGAGTAGATACACTTTTTAGCACTCTGTGAAATCAGCAACCCCCACAACTGAAGGTTGTTTTTGTGATTTGAAAAGGCAAAAAATACGTATACAATATTTTTTGAAAATCTAACAAACGGAAGAAAGAAAATACTTTTCCAGACGTCTAATTGACACTTCGCGTGACCCAAGGGCTGGCTTTTAGTCTCTGTACAAGAGGTTGGCTGAGAGACTGGCTGCATTGCCAGTGGACAGCGATGCTCACGAATTTCTGGACCCTATATTTTACATTATTTTTAGATATATATATAGTTTAGGGTATTTATTTCATTGTATACTAACGGACCAAATATAATAATCATTTTGTAACACAGGAAACTACTCTATTCCGCTCTACCAGACGTACTGCAGCGTACCATCCACACTTGGTCGATATACCGCCTTGTCGTATTAAGCACTTTTCCTCTACATTTATTGCAGCCCAATTACCGATGAGCTCGCTTATGACCTCGAACACGCCTGATACTAAGTGATAGGTGAGATCTACGATGTGACGAGTGAGCCCAGAAGATGCCTGTTCACTCTTGCTTTGAAGGCTGACGTGTGTGATATGTGGCAGGGAACACAAAAGCTGGCAGAGAGTTCCACATCTTAGCCCTGTCGGTTCGGTGATGATATATATTACACAACAAGTAATGTGCTTGACTGTGTTCGAACCCTCGACCTACAACTCGCAAGTTGTGCCCGAAACCACTGGGCTGACTCTACCCTACTCTCTGCTCTAGAGTGGTCTCAGTGAGGTAAACTTCTATATTATCCCTAAAGACCAAGACCGTTTGAAGGTTTCTCCCCCTAACAGACAAAAAAGGTAAATAAAACAACGTTTTCCGTCGTGAATTGTATTTGCCAGTTGTTCAATTATCATTAAGCTAAATAACAAACATCATATTTTAAAATAACATATACAGTTTAGAATAAATCGTTTGTTTGTGCAACATAGAATAATAATGTAGATAAGGTGTAAAGATACTTTTATCTCAATAAAAACATAATATGCCACTTTCTTTAAGAACAATAATTAACATTACAAATATTGTTCACACATATAGCTCGACATTGCCAGATACAATTTTAGTCATAAACAAGTTACCCCTTCTATTTCCGGGGTTGTGGGAATGTTCTAACGCGATACGCCCCGGAACGTAAGGGCAACAGAAGAAACAGGGCGGGCTTTAAGTCAGTAGAAGTCTGACACTCCCTTCCGTTCCACCCACAGCATGAAGTCTTTTAATAATTTTCTATAAATTTGTAGGTATTTATAAATTGAAATACGTTATAAATACACGTATTTTTTAACCGACTTCATAAAAGGAGGTTCTGTATTCGATCAGTATGTATGTATGTATGTTTGTATATATATATGTATGTCTATGTATATTTGTATATCCGCGATCTCAGAAACTACTGACACGATTTCGATCGCGTTTTCTTTGTTTGAAAGCAAATTTTCCAAGGAAGGTTTTAATACATGACACATTAGGTTCTGATGAAGACTTTTGGAGATATGAGATAAGAAAATAAGTGCTAGGTTAAGATAAATTAATAGATTTCATCACCTCGGGTGTGCCCGATAATGCGGCGTTCTTTGCCTATCAAAACTATTCATTGGCTTGGCACCGACTTCAGCCATGTGAGCCCTTATTTTTAACGCAATTAGACATCCAATAAAACAATATTTAGGGTTATTTCCCTCTTTGTAGTGCAAGTTTTTTTTTGTAAGTTTTGAAGTCGGTTCAATTTTTTGTAAAAAACGTTTTTATTTCGTGAATTTGTCTACATGAGGTCGGTATATTTTAACTGATCAACGTCTCTATTAAAGCCCGTACAATCTAGGTTCGTGCCGGAACATAATACAACTCTGTCCAACCCTACAGAGAATATCAGACACACTATTTCTGTGAAGGTCAGTCAGAACGAGGCTTTATTTCTCAACTATCAAACTTAAACATAACAAGAACAGATAATCCCTAATACAGAAAGCCTTTTACATTATCAAGGTCGCACTTAATTGACTTAAAAGTGGATGAAACCTGAATACAGACATTTCACACTGCGTAACAATCTTCTAGGGATAATTTGTTGAAGACCACTTAGACTTAATTAATACCTAGTCTATATATATAATCTACGTTGAGAATACCAGAGATTAACGCTGCCGAATGCTTTTGCATATCATAGAAAAGATTCACACCTACCTGTAACTCGAACAGAGTAAATTCATATATTGCATTGGACATACAAACGCGATACATGGTTTTTGGTCTGTAAATGGTAATAATTTAATAATCCAGCCTATAACGTCCTCACAGCTGGGACACAGATAGGATTGCCAGATTTTTTTCAGCCTGTAAGGGACAAACGTTTGAATAGGCAAAAAAATACGGGACTTCAATTGTTTATCCGAGATAAATAAAAAATTGGCCAAGTGCGAGTCAGACTCGCCCATGAAGGATTCCGTAGTAACTATAATAATAATTATATACATATAATATACATATTATATTATAATATTATAATATAATATGTAATTTTATTTGACGAATAAAAAAAACCTTAAAAAAACCTAAAAACTAGCTTATTTACATTTTTACAACTACGCTAAATAACTTTGTTTTTCATAGTGTTTGTATGAATTACAAAGTTATATTTGCGGTTTTAGAAAATATGCTGTATCTCAAAAACTGCTGACCCGATTTCGTTCAAACCAATTTTGGTTGAAAGTTTACATTAAGATCTACAGACATATATTTTACCACTTTGGAAGCTTATATCATTTAAACGATTGACTTTATGAAAAAGTGGTTTTATAAAGCCATCATCATCAAATCATTTTTAAAGACCTGTCTATAGATACTACACACGCATAGGTTTCATGAAAAAAATATTTTCAGTTCTAGTTCCATGTATGGGGACCCCCCTTTATTATAAATATTTTTAATTTTTTTTTCTTAAAATCGGAAAGCGGTTCAAAGAATACATCTACCTACTAAGTTTCACATGTATAGTCTTAATATTTTCGGAATAAAATGGCTGTGACATACGGATGGACGGACAGACAGACAGACAGACGGAAGTCTGTCCGTCTGTCGAAACTATAAGGGTTCCGTTATTTGCCATTCGGCTACGGAACCCTAAAAACCAAATTATTTACTACGCGCATGTTTTAGGTAACGTATTTTTGATAGAATTTGACATTTAAAAAAAAAATCAAAACAATTATAATCATAGTTAAATATGGTCATTAATTCACTTTTTATTAAGTTGGGGGTACACTTATTTCGTACATCAGTCAGTCCACTTTAACACCATTTGTGAAAAACTCCTACGAAGCAATTAGAACTAGGGATACTGAAAAAGAAACATTTTAATCTTTCTTCCACTTTTCAATCGCACCTATTATATTGTTTTGTCAGTAGAAGATGTAGCAGCAATATCCAGGCATTTTTTAATCATCTGAAATTCTTCGTATAAGTAGTCCATATTCAACTCATCTCATCCTTAAAAGTTCCGCAGCTTCTTGGAAATGGTTGTAATTTACTGGCGATTTAAAGTTTATAAACAGCACCTTAGAGAGGATGTTACTTTCTGAGAAATCGTACCGTTGTACTAAATACTTAGGAAATTATTGTCACATTTTAAAAAATCGCCTTTTATGGATTCCGTTTGATATACGGGACAGAGTCGGTCCCGGCGTGACATTTGAATTTATGCTTGAAATACGGGACGTCCCGTGAAATACGGGACGTCTGGCAACACTAGACACAGACGTCCTCTCTGTGAGAGGGAATGTACCGCAGTCCACCACGCAGGCGCAGTGCAGGCTGGTGGATGTCACCTTATTGGTTCTAGCTAGGACATGTCGGTTTCATCACCGTTTTGAGAGCAGCGGTGATGATATAAATTATCCAAAGTAGTGAGTCAGACTGGGTTCAAACTCACGTCCTACAACTCGTAAGTCGGGCTCACAACCACTGGACCTCTGTTTATAAATAGGTTTCAAACAATAGTTTAGTTGTCCATCTTTTTCTTTTGTTCAGTTTAAACCACAGAACAGATAAAAGAGAGAGACGAGATGAGATGAGGCCACTGTTTTCTAGCTGACTACTCTGAGAAGAAACACCGAAACAAACTCAGAGGACAACGTCTCTTTTGAAGTCTATACAATCCGTGCTGATCAAATCATACAAGATTCTCTTGACATTGAGGAAAGGACGACACATTTGAGCGGACGGTGCTATAATTTGTCATGTATCGTGGAGTTCAACTTAGAACTTTAAGCAGCTCAAAGATTCGACGAACGATGGCAAATTTAATATTTTAGATTTTGCGTAAGTATGTCTAGTCCTTGAGGATGTGTACAGAGACAATAATAAAACTTGGAAAGTCATTTCTTGAATTCATTTCACTTTACTTATTACGGATTATCGAGATACACGTGTTTGTTGTGCAGGGTGCGCAACAACTGAGGTTTTAATTCACATGAAGTAACAAGCTACAAGTCTACTAGACACATATGCGTCAGCGTTCCTTACACTATAAAGGCAAAGAACTACAGATTGTACTGCGGAGAGTGTGCGCAGGAGCTCCACAGCCTAATCCCTTCATCCCCCGTTTACTACCGGTCTACTAGACGTACTGCAGGATCCACACTTGGTCGATATACCGTCTTGTCGTACGAAGAGCTTCTCCTCAACATTCATTGTGCGCACAGCCAAGGTGCGGAACTCTCTGCCGGCTTCTGTGTTCCCTGCCACATATGACCCGTCAGCCTTTAAAGCAAGAGTGAACAGCCATTTTCTAGGTTCGCTCGTTCGATCGTAGACCTCATCTTACACTTACCATCAGGTGTGATCGAAGTCAAGAGCGAGCTCATTCGTAATAAAAAAAAAAGAAATAAAATATTTCGAATCTAAAAGTAAATTTAAATGCAGCCGAATTTAAACGTTCGATCTTCGCTCGCTGCAAATAATTCGAGCTGTATAATATGTTTGTGTCGGTGCTGTTGTACGTCTGTATGTATATGTAGGACGATGTGTGTGTATATGTACATTTATATAAACGACATGCAATGCGAGGATTTAGCGACACTGTTATTTTCTTGGAGAGAGAATAGGTTATCGGGTTCTTAAACTCATATCTAGCCAATTACGTTGCTTTGTACAGATATGATTTGGTAAGTAAAGCGTCTAGCGTAGCTAGAAAACATAAAAAGTGTTTTGATGAAATTTAGCATCAAGCCCGTATTCTAACATAAGTTACTTTTTTTTCTCAAAATCAATCCCTAGGCCTTGGGAGCTAAAACAGGGGATGAAAATTTGTATCAAAGATCTTGCAAACGAAGACTCTTTCTCACGTACTTTGTTTTTGTAATTGTAATTTCTTTAACAATAAAGTTGATAATCTATTAAAGAAATTTGACAGATTGTTGTAGCTTGATGTGCTGGCGTCTGTACGTGGAGCGTCTGCCTGTCTGACCTGCACAACCAGTAGCTGGGTAACACGATACCCCCTGGCAGGTCGTGAGTCAGATTGTTGTAGCTTGATGTGCTGGCGTGTGTACATGAAGCGTCTGCCTACCTGACCTGCACAACCAGTAGCTGGGTAACACGATACCCCCTGGCAGGTCGTGTGTCAGATTGTTGTAGCTTGATGTGCTGGCGTCTGTACATGGAGCGTCTGCCTACCTGACCTGCACAACCAGTAGCTGGGTAACACGATACCCCCTGGCAGGTCGTGTGTCAGATTGTTGTAGCTTGATGTGCTGGCGTCTGTACATGGAGCGTCTGCCTACCTGACCTGCACAACCAGTAGCTGGGTAACACGATACCCCCTGGCAGGTCGTGTGTCAGATTGTTGTAGCTTGATGTGCTGGCGTCTGTACATGGAGCGTGTGCCTACCTGACCTGCACAACCAGTAGCTGGTAACACGATACCCCCTGGCAGGTCGTGTGTCAGATTGTTGTAGCTTGATGTGCTGGCGGAGCGTCTGCCTACCTGACCAGCACAACCAGTAGCTGGTAACACGATACCCCCTGGTAAGTCGTGTGTCAGATTGTTGTAGCTTGATGTGCTGGCGTCTGTACATGGAGCGTGTGCCTACCTGACCTGCACAACCAGTAGCTGGTAACACGATACCCCCTGGCAGGTCGTGTGTCAGATTGTTGTAGCTTGATGTGCTGGCGGAGCGTCTGCCTACCTGACCTGCACAACCAGTAGCTGGTAACACGATACCCCCTGGCAGGTCGTGTGTCAGATTGTTGTAGCTTGATGTGCTGGCGTCTGTACATGGAGCGTCTGCCTGTCTGACCTGCACAAACCATTAGCTGGGTAACACGATACCCCCTGGCAGGTCGTGTGTCAGATTGTTGTAGCTTGATGTGCTGGCGTCTGTACATGGAGCGTCTGCCTGTCTGACCTGCACAAACCATTAGCTGGGTAACACGATACCCCCTGGCAGATCGTGTGTCAGATTGTTGTAGCTTGATGTGCTGGCGTCTGTACATGGAGCGTCTGCCTACCTGACCTGCACAAACCAGTAGCTGGGTAACACGATACCCCCTGGCAGGTCGTGTGTCAGATTGTTGTAGCTTGATGTGCTGGCGTCTGTACATGGAGCGTCTGCCTGTCTGACCTGCACAAACCATTAGCTGGGTAACACGATACCCCCTGGCAGGTCGTGTGTCAGATTGTTGTAGCTTGATGTGCTGGCGTCTGTACATGGAGCGTCTGCCTACCTGACCTGCACAAACCAGTAGCTGGGTAACACGATACCCCCTGGCAGGTCGTGTGTCAGATTGTTGTAGCGTGATGTGCTGGCGGAGCGTCTGCCTACCTGACCTGCACAACCAGTAGCTGGTAACACGATACCCCCTGGTAAGTCGTGTGTCAGATTGTTGTAGCTTGATGTGCTGGCGTCTGTACATGGAGCGTCTGCCTACCTGACCTGCACAAACCAGTAGCTGGGTAACACGATACCCCCTGGCATGTCGTGTGTCAGATTGTTGTAGCTTGATGTGCTGGCGTCTGTACATGGAGCGTCTGCCTGTCTGACCTGCACAAACCATTAGCTGGGTAACACGATACCCCCTGGCAGGTCGTGTGTCAGATTGTTGTAGCTTGATGTGCTGGCGTCTGTACATGGAGCGTCTGCCTACCTGACCTGCACAAACCAGTAGCTGGGTAACACGATACCCCCTGGCAGGTCGTGTGTCAGATTGTTGTAGCTTGATGTGCTGGCGTCTGTACATGGAGCGTCTGCCTGTCTGACCTGCACAAACCATTAGCTGGGTAACACGATACCCCCTGGCAGGTCGTGTGTCAGATTGTTGTAGCTTGATG
Source organism: Tholera decimalis (assembly GCA_943138885.2). NCBI lineage: Eukaryota > Metazoa > Arthropoda > Insecta > Lepidoptera > Noctuidae > Tholera > Tholera decimalis. The sequence goes on along the minus strand of OW964575.2, from coordinate 2,074,733 downwards.
TGCTGGCGTCTGTACATGGAGCGTCTGCCTACCTGACCTGCACAAACCAGTAGCTGGGTATCACGATACCCCCTGGCAGGTCGTGTGTCAGATTGTTGTAGCTTGATGTGCTGGCGGAGCGTCTGCCTACCTGACCTGCACAACCAGTAGCTGGTAACACGATACCCCCTGGTAAGTCGTGTGTCAGATTGTTGTAGCTTGATGTGCTGGCGTCTGTACATGGAGCGTCTGCCTACCTGACCTGCACAAACCAGTAGCTGGGTAACACGATACCCCCTGGCAGGTCGTGTGTCAGATTGTTGTAGCTTGATGTGCTGGCGTCTGTACACGGAGCGTCTGCCTGTCTGACCTGCACAAACCAGTAACTGGGTAACACGATACCCCCTGGCAGGTCATGTGTCAGATTGTCTGGCTCCTGACTACCCGTTACTACTGGTAAACATGTACTAATGACAGCCGGGACCAACCACTAAACGCGTTTTCCGAGGCAGGGAGGTAACTCGAAATGTGAATATCGTCACCCATCTACACACTGACCTCGGTAAGCGTTGCTTTACCATGAACATCGATTCGTGTGGCTGTTATTATTTAGCCATGAGATTTTAAAATCAACTGTCCTAGTTATCATTGCAAACGAAACATTTACTATATTCCAAGAATATTACGACTTAATAAGTTGGATGTTGAAGCTAAAAGTTTGCCGTGCAAATTTAAAGTCTCAGCTTCAGCTCTCGTTTTACAAGTAGTTCAATGGCATTTCCAATTAGTTGGAACCCAAATCTTTTAACGAAGAAACAACTACTTCTTAATGGGAAATCGTTAAACTTTAAATACTGGTAATTTAACGTTACAAAGCAGTGATGAAAATTTGTTTACAGGCACGACTTAAAAGTTGCAAGTCGTTTGTAGCATCCGTAGGCGTGGGCCAGCACACGGTGAGCAGGGGCAGCTCGCCGGTGAGGACCAGGACCAGGTCCAGGTGTTCCACGCGCGCTTGACAGAGCAGTCAGCAGCACTGACGGCGGAAATGTTCTAACGAGATACCGCGGCCCCGGACCACAAGGGCAACTGAAGGAACAGGGTGGGTTTTTAGTCAGTAGAAGTCTGACACTCCCTTCTGCTCAACCCAGAGCCTGCCTTTTTAGGGTTCCGTAGCCGAATGGCAAAAAACGGAACCCTTCGTCATGTCTGTCTGTCTGTCCGTCCGTCCGTATGTCACAGCCATTTCATTCTAAAACTATTAGGACTATACATGTGAAACTTGGTAGGTGAGGAGATGTATTTTCGATAAAAAAAAATTAAAATAAAGGGGGCTCCCTATACATGGTACTGAAACTGATTTTTTTTTCTTGAAACCTGTGCGTGTGTCATATCTATAGACAGGTCTTTAAAAATGACATTGAGGTTTCTAAAACCACTTTTTCATAAAGTTAATCGTTTAAAGGAACGCTTCCAAAGTGGTAAAATGTGTCCACCCCCCCTCCTCTAACTTCTATAATAATAGAGATAAAAAATTACAAAATATATATGTCTGTAGATCTTAATGTAAACTTTCAACCAAAATTGGTTTGAATGAGATCGGGTTAGCAGTTTTTGAGATACAGCATATTTTCTAAAACCACAAATATAATTTTGTAATTCATACAAACACTATGAAAAACAAAGTTATTTGGCGTAGTTACTACGGAACACTTTATGGGCGAGTCTGAATCGCACTTGGCCAATTTTGTTTCTTTTCGAGCGGGAGGAGTAAATACTTTGTGTAATATTCAACATCACCACTACTCTCAAAGCGATGAAGAAAAACATCGTGAAAACCGACATGTGACATCACCAGCCCGCACTGTGCCCGCGTGCTGGGTACTAGCTCAGACAATATTGTTTACAAGACTCGAACAAAACCGACATGTGTTAGGAGCAGAACTCTGAAGACATGCGACATCACCAGCCCGCACTGTGCCCGCCTGCTGGGTACTAGCTCAGACAATATTGTTTACAAGACTCGAACAAAACCGACATGTGTTAGGAGCAGAACTCTGAAGACATGCGACATCACCAGCCCGCACTGTGCCCGCGTGCTGGGTACTAGCTCAGACAATATTGTTTACAAGACTCGAACAAAACCGACATGTGTTAGGAGCAGAACTCTGAAGACATGCGACATCACCAGCCCGCACTGTGCCCGCGTGCTGGGTACTAGCTCAGACAATATTGTTTACAAGACTCGAACAAAACCGACATGTGTTAGGAGCAGAACTCTGAAGACATGCGACATCACCAGCCCGCACTGTGCCCGCGTGCTGGGTACTAGCTCAGACAATATTGTTTACAAGACTCGAACAAAACCGACATGTGTTAGGAGCAGAACTCTGAAGACATGCGACATCACCAGCCCGCACTGTGCCCGCGTGCTGGGTACTAGCTCAGACAATATTGTTTACAAGACTCGAACAAAACCGACATGTGTTAGGAGCAGAACTCTGAAGACATGCGACATCACCAGCCCGCACTGTGCCCGCGTGCTGGGTACTAGCTCAGACAATATTGTTTACAAGACTCGAACAAAACCGACATGTGTTAGGAGCAGAACTCTGAAGACATGCGACATCACCAGCCCGCACTGTGCCCGCGTGCTGGGTACTAGCTCAGACAATATTGTTTACAAGACTCGAACAAAACCGACATGTGTTAGGAGCAGAACTCTGAAGACATGCGACATCACCAGCCCGCACTGTGCCCGCGTGCTGGGTACTAGCTCAGACAATATTGTTTACAAGACTCGAACAAAACCGACATGTGTTAGGAGCAGAACTCTGAAGACATGCGACATCACCAGCCCGCACTGTGCCCGCGTGCTGGGTACTAGCTCAGACAATATTGTTTACAAGACTCGAACAAAACCGACATGTGTTAGGAGCAGAACTCTGAAGACATGCGACATCACCAGCCCGCACTGTGCCCGCGTGCTGGGTACTAGCTCAGACAATATTGTTTACAAGACTCGAACAAAACCGACATGTGTTAGGAGCAGAACTCTGAAGACATGCGACATCACCAGCCCGCACTGTGCCCGCGTGCTGGGTACTAGCTCAGACAATATTGTTTACAAGACTCGAACAAAACCGACATGTGTTAGGAGCAGAACTCTGAAGACATGCGACATCACCAGCCCGCACTGTGCCCGCGTGCTGGGTACTAGCTCAGACAATATTGTTTACAAGACTCGAACAAAACCGACATGTGTTAGGAGCAGAACTCTGAAGACATGCGACATCACCAGCCCGCACTGTGCCCGCGTGCTGGGTACTAGCTCAGACAATATTGTTTACAAGACTCGAACAAAACCGACATGTGTTAGGAGCAGAACTCTGAAGACATGCGACATCACCAGCCCGCACTGTGCCCGCGTGCTGGGTACTAGCTCAGACAATATTGTTTACAAGACTCGAACAAAACCGACATGTGTTAGGAGCAGAACTCTGAAGACATGCGACATCACCAGCCCGCACTGTGCCCGCGTGCTGGGTACTAGCTCAGACAATATTGTTTACAAGACTCGAACAAAACCGACATGTGTTAGGAGCAGAACTCTGAAGACATGCGACATCACCAGCCCGCACTGTGCCCGCGTGCTGGGTACTAGCTCAGACAATATTGTTTACAAGACTCGAACAAAACCGACATGTGTTAGGAGCAGAACTCTGAAGACATGCGACATCACCAGCCCGCACTGTGCCCGCGTGCTGGGTACTAGCTCAGACAATATTGTTTACAAGACTCGAACAAAACCGACATGTGTTAGGAGCAGAACTCTGAAGACATGCGACATCACCAGCCCGCACTGTGCCCGCGTGCTGGGTACTAGCTCAGACAATATTGTTTACAAGACTCGAACAAAACCGACATGTGTTAGGAGCAGAACTCTGAAGACATGCGACATCACCAGCCCGCACTGTGCCCGCGTGCTGGGTACTAGCTCAGACAATATTGTTTCCAAGACTCGAACAAAACCGACATGTGTTAGGAGCAGAACTCTGAAGACATGCGACATCACCAGCCCGCACTGTGCCCGCGTGCTGGGTACTAGCTCAGACAATATTGTTTCCAAGACTCGAACAAAACCGACATGTGTTAGGAGCAGAACTCTGAAGACATGCGACATCACCAGCCCGCACTGTGCCCGCGTGCTGGGTACTAGCTCAGACAATATTGTTTACAAGACTCGAACAAAAGAGGTGGAAAAGGTGATAAGTCTCATGGTAAGTATACATAACTAACTAACTATAACTGTCTCGGTGGCCGAGTTAGTGATCACAAGCGACAGCTGAGCAAGAGATCTCGGGTTTGATTCCCGGGTTCGGACAAAAAGTGCTATTGGATTTTTCTGTTTTAAATCCTCATGAGTAGCGCGGAGTTTGTAAGTCTGTCGGTGGTGAGATAACTCCCGCGGCTCGGAGACCAGGTCAAGCGCTGGTCCTGCGCCTGGTCTGTCTCCGGTCGTGTCGGATTGCGTCCCATCGGACAGTGAGAGAGAGATGGCTAATCAATTATTAAATTAGCCGCCGTGATTGAAATCGGTTAGAAGGACTATTATTTATACAGAGATTACAGAAAATAATGTTATCACCATCATCATCCACAGCCTGACTTTCCCCACTGCTGGGTGTAGCCGAGAGGCTACACCCAGCAGTGGCACCCAGCAGTTCCCCACTGCTGGGTGACACCCAGCAGTTCCCCACTGCTGGGTGTAGCCTCTCTTCGCTTGTCCAAGCTCCACGTTCATGTGTCAGTCTCATCCAGGGTCATACCCGCGATGGTAACAATGTCATCGGCACATCTCGCTGAAATAATGAAATAAAAATAATGTAATTTATTTGATTTATGTTCCTTAAAAAATATGTTTGGCTTAGCAAACATTGTACATATATTTGTACGTAATAGGGGCCTGTTTGTGTGTCTGTGTGTCGGCTGTGATCGAGAGGTCGCGAGTTCGAACCCTGACTATTACACTATTGCTGTGTGCCGTTACTCCTGGTACAAGCATGTTTAGCTTAGTTGGAGGGGTTAACAAGATTGCTATTACTGTGAATTCTAACCACATTGCTAAATCTCATTAAAAAAAAAGAAACATTTTAAGCAATAGTAAGAACACAAGCACAGTGTCTTTTGTCCCCAATACTTATAATATCTGGGGGCACGGCAGTGCCCACGTCAAGTCGAGCGCAAAGCAAACACTACCGTACCATCCTTTTCTGGAACCATTTCGGCATATTTCCAGGCCACTATTTGGGGACCTCTGGATAGATTTAGAACGCTGAAATTATCGTTATCTAGTAAGCTACCAGCCCACATTTAAACGAAAAAATTTCATGTTTGTAGCTTGTTTATTTCGTAAGTTATGCAAAAGCAAATTTGTACTATTTCGACATATATAGACTCACTGACTCACTGATCATCAAAATAGAACTAGTACTTCCCATGCACCTAGAGAGCTAAAATTTGGCACAGAGGTAGGGTTTAGTACCTTTATGAAGGGAAAACTATCAAAACTAGGATCATGGAAGATCTGGAGTATCTTACGACCCTGAGGAGAAACCGTAACAGACCAGCCAAACTATTGAAATTATCGACATGTTATGTTAACAACGTTTATTGAGCGTGGTTAGCCCTTTCTTTTGAAATTAAAAAATTGAAGGTCTGAAGTATCTAATGAAGAACCCTAAGAGCTCAGCTGAACTATGGGAGATATGGAAATGCGCCTTGACAAAAGTTATTCAGAGTGACGAGTCCCTTCTACTGATGTGTATAAAAAATTGAAGGTTGAAGTATCTGATGAAGAACCCTTAGAGCTCAGCTGAACTATGGGAGATATGGAAATGCGCCTTGACAAAAGTTATTCAATGTGACGAGCCTCTTCTTATAAATGAATATGAAACCGGAGTCTGAATAATTAAGAAACTAACCAAGTAGAAAATAACTTTCTGCAAAAAGAAGTGAAATCCCACCAAAAACATCATTGTAAAAAATTAGCCAAGTCTCGCCTAAGCTGCTTGTTTCTCTACAAAAAGTAATCAAATCTCTAAGCAAAGCGAAGCCAAGTCTAAGGATCTTTATTGCGATTTCTTTATTAATATAGTTAGATTTTATGTGACTTGGCCATTGACTTCGATGTATTAACTAGTAAAATTGCATAGAGTGTGTTCAACGGCCGGTTACATAAAATCTAACTATATTAATAAAGATCCCAGTAAAGATCCTTAGACTTGGCTTCGCTTTGCTTAGAGATTTCATTAATTTTTATAGAGAAACGAGCAGCTTAGGCGAGACTTTTTTTTTTTCGCTGGGAAAAATGCATTACGCATGCCCACCCGTCGGGGGACGGGAGGGGTATGTGGGACTCCCCGGTAAACCCGGTATACCCACTAAACGACCCAGCGGTGTTCCCACTGCGCCACGATGGGAGGGCCATGGGAATCTATACATCCACAGCCGTCCCGACGCATGCCCGCCTAGCTGGCGGGCCCCGCACTCCCCCCAAGCTGGCAGGCCAGGCCAGGCCTGTACCTAAGAGGGTGTGGTCGCGTCCTCGCCTAGTCGACTACGTCGACGGGTCAGGAGCGACCCCTCCTGCAGAAGTTAGCTCCGGACAACAATACTCCTCTACCCCACCCCCCGCGAAGAGATTATTGTCCGTGACCCAGGGTGCACCAGGCCCAGCGACTGCTCTTCCCCCCGGACGTATCCGCAGGGGATCAGCAGCCGCTAAGCGCACGGGGAGGTCTTCTGCTCGCACCCCAGCTTAGGCGAGACTTGGCTAATTTTTTACAGGATGTTTTTGGTAGGATTAACTTTTCAAGATATGGTTCATAAATAACACTTTTCCACGTAGATGAGGCCGGTGTTCCATGCGTATTTACCCTGAGAAGATACATAAGTACAATCCGTAGTGATCAAATTATATGAGATCCAAACACCTATGTATGGCTGTGGTGCTTTTTTGAAGATCAGTCCCACCCAAACACGGTTATCGGTTACCTCAAATTAGAACTCTAAAGGCCTAAGTCGTACAATCTTATGGTACTTATGTCACTTACTGGGTCTTTCGTGAATGCTTGTAATGTTTTCAGAGAAATACATATTTTTACGTGGTACGTCAAGTTTTGGTCTCTTAAACATTTCTGTCAACCCCTCAACTTTTTAGGAGAAGCTTGATGAGACGTTATAATATTATGATGTCATAATGAACTAAAGATCCAAGCAGTTGCTCGCGACTTCGTTCGCGTGGGAAGTTTTTCCCGTGTAAATCCCGATCCCGTGGGAATTTCACAAAATCCCGTCTTAGTGAGCATCTACGTACTAAAAGAAACTCCCATGCAAAATTTGAGAACCCTACTACTTGTAGTTTCTTAGAGTTCGTGATTAATCAGTGAGTGGTATTTCGCGTTTAGATAAGCGCAGACTTTTTTATCTTCTGGATCGATTGGCTCTCACTGTTATAAGCTGTGTTGGCTGTCTGTGTTTTTATTTGGATAATAACGGCTTACAAAAATTGTGAAAAAAAAATATTGCCAAGTGCGAGTCAGACTCGCCCATGAAGGGTTCCGTAGTAACAAGCATAGATTAGCAAAAATTAACTTTGTTTATCTGTATGAATGACAAAGTTATATTTGAAAATGTAGTAATATCTCAAAATACTGCTGGCTGTATCTCGTATGTATATCTTCATTGAAATCTACATTTTTTTACTCTCTTATTATAAAATTGAGAGGCGGGCTAACGATTGACTTTTTTTGTTTTAGGCACCTCAATTTTATTAAGACCTATCTATAGAACAGTTTCAGAATAAAGTGGCCGTTACATACGGACGGACAGACAGACATGATGAATCTACAAGGCTTCTGTTTTTTGCCATTCGACTACGGAACCCTAAAATGTAATTAAAAGTTATTTCTCGGAAAGCACAACAAGGCATTGCCCCGCCAAACATTTGTACAAATTTGACAGTCATAACTGTTAGAAAGAATTCCGAAAATCTGACAACAATCTTGCCAAGGGTTTCGTGTTACCCAGCTACTGGGTAGTGGAGGTCAGACAGGGAGTGGCCCCATGTGACACACTGCTGGGCACAGGCTTGCTCTCTGGGGACTGGGCCGCAGTGCAGCACGCGGGGCCAGTGCGAGCTGGTGGATGTCACAGGCCTTCGACTGTTAGCTCCCAGCACTTGCCGGTGTACACAAGATGTTTCTTTCACCGTTTTGAGAGCAGTGGTGGTGACAAAAATTACCAGAAGTAATGCAGCAGACTGAGTTCCATCCCTGCAACTCCGAACCTGCAACTTGAAAGCTCCAACAAAATGTTGTTTATTAAATATTATTGTTGATCGAAGATTAAATAAATTAAAAACACCACACTCTGAACTCCCTCAGGAAAACGGTACTACGGTACGGTAACTAGATTAATTACAAACTGACCCATTAAAAAGCGCAAAAATAAAAACTTTTTTGCAAAAAAATAAAACCGACTTTCATATCAAAACTCTACAAAGCCAAAAATAATTTTAATTTCGGAAGGCGGTGTGAAAAAAGAAAATACAAAACCAATAACACCGACTACCGAAATTAAAATTATTTTTGGCTTTGTAGTGTTTTGATATGGAAACGGTTTTATTTTTTGCAAAAAAGTTTTTATACTGTTATGGTGTACAATAAAGAATATATCTATCTATCTACCTACTATCTCAGACGACCTGCATGGTTCTACAATTATTAGACTAGTGCGGATTGTCATCGCCTGCTTATTATCCTTCTCACAACTATGTCGGCTTCCAGTCTAACTGGACGCAGATGAGTACTAGTGTTCTATGCGTCTGCCTGTCTGACTTCCACCACCCAGTAGCTGGGTAACACGATACCTCTTGGCAATACTGGTCACAGATTTTCTGGCTTCCAACTACCCGTAATAACTGTAGAAGTAGTACCTGGCTATACCTACACATGACAGCCGGCACCAGCGACTTGTCGTGCTTTCCGAGACATGGAGTAATGTTGATATGTCAGGCTGGTCCGCTGGATCAAACTTGGAAAGCATTGCTTAACCTTCAAGTCGACTCACGCTGTTATTGTTTTGTCACGAGCTCCTCTCCTATTGGCTACAGTAACTAGAAAAATAAGGATTTACCTACATGAGCAAAATATAAACCTATTTTCGTGTTTTTATAAAAAGTTTGAGGTATGGACGGGTATAAAATAAACTTATCAAATATGCATGAAAACAAAATATTGCGGGAAAATACTTCGACCTCTGTTTGAACATTTTGTATACCTATATTTAAATAATTTATTCAGTAAGAAAATTGTCTCCCTGAATTTGTTTTTTGATACAGACATTAAACAAAATAGGCTTGTCGAGGTCAGTTCGTTGATGGGAGAGCATCTGATAACATTTACATTGCTCCGTGGCTCGGACGCGCGTTAATCCGTTGGTTTCGGCTGACATTTGCTCATCTCTGACAGTCGTTACTGGTAATTATAAGATAGAAAATCACACAACAGTCTTGCTGAGGGGTATCGTGTTACCCAGATACTGGGTTGTAGAGGTCAGAAGGCATGTAAAGCACTAGTACTCAACTGCATCTAGCTAGAGTGAAAGGTTATCTCAACACGCAAAAAAACATGACGTGAAATTTATAACCAATTTACAAAATAAATATTTAATTGCATTTCAACATAATATTATGTAGTTAGGTGTTTTGCATAATATAAAGCATTTAACACGTAATCGAATATGACTATTGGTTTTGAAAAAGGGCTTTAAAGCAATGGACGGTCGCTTATTGTTGGTTATTTGTAATGGTGTAAAATAAAAAGACGTACGGCGATGTGACATCGTTATGTGGTGAGTATCTCATTCATACGTACACAACGTTTTGGTAATACTTTCATTGTGCGTACAGCTAAGAAGTGGAATTCCCTGCCGGAGACTGTGTTTCCTGATATCTATAACCTAGGAGACTTTAAGTCGTAAGTGAATAGGTTACTTCTAGGTAAGTGTGCCTTATCTTCGACCGCTTCATCGCTTACCATCAGGTGAGATGGTTGTCAATCGTTTTTATAGATACGAAACCTAAAAAGCTCTTTAAAATGTATTCAAAACCGACGTACACTATTAGTAAGTCTCCTACAACAAGCCACAATAACATCCCTGAACGAGCAAGCCTGAATGGAAGACCGACTGAATGAAAGTGAATGAAACACCCCCGACTTTTTAAACGAATGAATGGTGCTGTGGAAACCGCGGCCTCTTTAACAGACCAGATTGACCAGTATAAGTTGACACTGTTTAGATACTTGGTTCAAAGCATGGCGGTTTCAAGTCTAAATGGATGCAGCTGAATTCAAGTATTTTTCGTTTTGAGAGCAGTGGTAGCGCAGTAGTTATAGTACGAGTTACGCTGCAGGTCGTAGATTAATTACCGTCATCATCAATGTTCTTAAAACGGTGGAAGGAAAATATCGTAAGGACACAGGCATGTCCGTACCGAAATATCTTAAGGCCTCTCTATGACAGACGTTACGTGGAATTAGATGTGTGAAAACCTGACACTGGTCTTGTCTAAGGTTATCGTGTTACCCAGTTACTGGGTTGTGGCAGTCACTGCATGTTAAATCTCTTATATTGTTATAACGTCTACTATCTTCCTATAACTCAGTCCTTTATAATTCGGCTCAGCTATTCCAGAGATTAGCCCTAACAAATTTTGTATGTGTTTGAGTATCGTGTAAAATAAGCACTTGAGAAAACACAGTCCAATAATCGATAGTCAGTTTTATTGATGAAGCTATGTAGTACCTATATATAAGTATAGATATACAAGATCGCGTAAGTGTGTATGGACCATAGATAAAATAAATAAGTAGATTTGGTCAACAGACGAAATTATATCGGAACCGTGTGTCTCCAGTTAGGCGCTGGGCGGGGCAACAACTACACATGCAGTTTAATAAAATCAATAGATACACACTCGCGCACACACCCGCATTTCATAAATCAGAACGTACTATACAATCAATAATAAACCTTATTCCGTCAAACACAGCGTGTATTTACCATGCACCGTAGAATTTACCCACACAAAAACATCGGTCGCTATCGTTGTGCTGTGCAAAAGCAATTTATTTTACATATACGCTAGTGATTGACTAAATCGGAAAGTTATCGATTCTTCCATTTATTATTGTACAATTTTTTTTGGGCACCTGAAAATGAATCAAATAAAAAATGGCATGTCCAGATAATATTACAATAACAATAAACATATTATTAAGAACATAACATAACATAATTATTATTAAGTACTACCTACTAAGTATTAAGGGCTACCCTGGCGCTTTCGACTTAAATCTTAATATTTAATTATCATAGTGATAGGTCAAATAGAAGTCGATGTTAACTTACATTACGCTCTTGATCGGAACATACCAGCCGTATAGGTTGTATAGAATCCTGAAAAGTTGAATGACTGATTTTATGAATACCCTAAATCATGAGAATAGCTTTCAGTAATAAAATAAAATTTAACACACTTCTGCAAATATCAGTTGTACTCTTAATTTTGGAATTGTCCATTCAAAAAGCCTGCGACTTTTCTTTAGAGACTAGAACATTTCTGCGTTGAAGTGAACCGAGCATATGGTGCTATTTTTTGTAGGGTACCAGTTAGGTGGCATGCCTGTGGCATCAATCCATTCCTTTTTTATATTACCATCTTTTGGGAAGCTGAAAAGTACGAAAAGCACTTATTTATCATTTACATACATCCTAAGCTACTTCTAAACGTCACCATATAATAAACATCGCAATAATTACGTAATACACTATAAATCAAGATCTGAATGATTTTGACGTATATTGCTAATCCATTGCTTCATATGTTCGAAATATTAGTCTGCTCAACAACGTAAATACCGCAGTGAGTGTTGTTGATTTAGCATAATGAAACCGATTCCTACTGTAAGTGTGTTACGCAACTATTACCTGCGGGGTAACCGCAGGTAATAGTTTAGTAGGTTATAATAGGTTTTTGTTATAAGAAAAATCCTAGTTAGTAGAGAAATTGTTAAATATATGAAAACAAACACACATCCATGCATAACAAATAAATAGCATGAATATATTGACTTATTTTAAGCTCAATTCACAAATATATTATCTGAACCATGCCGATTATTATAACGCATTCGAAGCTTCAATGGAAGCAAAATACAAAAACCATAAAAAATAAAGAAACAGCATGAGGATAAGGCATAACATACGATAATTCTAAACCGAAAAACACCACCGATTATTAACCTAAAATTAAAGTAACTTACTTAACGAATATTGGTTACGCATTTCTCTACTACTCTGTAAAAAAATCAAAATAAGTAAAAAAACATTATTTACATCGATCTTCCAACCGGGCTAAAACGGTTGACAGATTGAAAAATAAACTATTGTAGCGACGGCGATGTCGGAACTCCTTACGCATGCTGCGGGCGTAAAATAAATTGTTTATTTTTGTTTACTTTTTTGTACACTTGACTTTTCAACGTATTTTTATTTCTGTCATCTCATGTAAAATAAAAGTTAAACATATTTTCTTAGAGGTTTCCGTATGTTATAAAAAACTTTTTACCAAAAAATTACACCAAGTCAGGATCTGATGATGGGACATCATCAGATCCTGACTTGGTGACAATGGGACCAATTTCAAAGTATACCCTTTCAAACAAAAAAAGCATTTTTCAAATCGGTTCAGCCGTCTCCGAGTAATCGGTGATCATACATAAAAAAATAATAATAATATACGCGTCGAATTGATAACCTCCTCTTTTTTATGTCATTGGTTGAAAAACCCCTAAACTATAATAGCAATATATCAGTCGTCAATCGACATTGCTGTCGATAGCTTACGTTAGTGGATCTGCACAAGCACATCACTAATTCGTCGCAAGAAGTGGCGGCCTCACTACGCGATGAATCCGCGTAATACAGTTTCGTATGTTATGTTTACATTGCTTGTCCAGTTACTTAGTGACGAACTCAGGTAGTGGTTAAGGAGCAATGTATTTATAGCAAAAGGAGTACAGTCGCTCTGATATTTGAAAACAAAAATAACATAGTAAAACCAAGAAATATTTTACGATTTATTGTTTTTCATGATTTTAAAGACAAATATTGTAAAATACTTGTACTTACATATGGTAAGTGATTCCATGATTCACATAGATTTGATTTTGGCTTCGGTATTTACAAGATACCACAGAACAACTCGGCATTCATATATGTTATCACGATCGCCGTCGAAAGCGCACTAGTTCGCGGAGACGGCCACTTGCCTGTGACATGAGCCCTGTGGCCATGTCGCGCGGACACCGATACGCCCCCTTACCACTTCTCTGTATTTTTCATTTCTGTGGTATGGACTAAAATATAAGGTTTATGATGATAGGCTAAAAGAATATAATTTGTTTGAAACTCCTAACGCGTTTCCTTTCCTATACAAACCATTCCTAGTTCTCATTTATTTATTTATTAGGTTCACTAACGACTGTTTACACTGATAATAGTACTTAATAACTATGGATATATCCAAGAGTAATAGTGTAATAACCACTTAAAGGTAAACACCACATGCACACATAATTATTATTTTAGTAATCTAACCCGTTAGTATAGTATAGTAGTCAGTGGTCCTGACTGCTATGCGCAAGGTCGTGGGTTCGATTCCCACCTAGGACAAATGTTTGTGTGATGAGCACGGTCATTTGTTCTTTGTCTGGGTGTAATTTATCTATAATATGTATGTATTTAGAAATATATATGTATGTTTATCAGTTGTCTAGTATCCACATCACAAGCTCTGCTTAGTTTGGGACTAGATGGCGTTGTGTGAAAAAGTTGTGGAATATTATTATTTATTATTATTATTATTATTAACCTTAACATTTGTCTTCTATAACACAATAAAATTAACTATATCTTTAAAAATAATATAACTCCAATAAAATAAAAAAAAACACCTTGGTTATCATGGATCGGATTTGATGATTTATGAGAACTATTTATGACCTTACAAAATCTAGCATAAGGAGAATTAGAACCTAAGACGGTTCCTCTAAATGGAGGAGACGATATCGATTCCAAGTCACTTATCTATAATGTTACGTCTGAACATAAGGTCCATGTTTCCGTATCATGTATTAAGTTAATCACAACACGACGCTATGCTTGTCATGGCATGTTTCCGACATTGACTGAGTGAACTTTTGGGATCGTCTGTAAGAAAAAGGTAACATCATGGTCAATAAAAAAAAAATACAATAAAAACCAGCCATAAAAACAAAAAAAAAAAACACGATTGTTTTATGGGAGACCCCCTTAAATAATTATTTTATATCTAAGTATTTGTTGTTATAGCAGCAACTGAAATATTGTCCCGTTTTTGCCCTTTGGGTACGGGACCCTAAAAACGAATCCAAACATAATTGGCTACTTTCCGTCTCCATCAACAGATTAGCTTAATGTTACCATGTTACTGCACTGTCATCCATCATACTTCGTATCATTCTTACTAATCTTACTTCCAACTGATATTATCGTAAGTTTGTGAGGATGAATGTATGCATGTTTGTTACTCTTTAACGCAAAAACTACTGAACGGACCTGAATGAAATTTGGGAAGTAGATACTTGACATCCTGGATAACACGTAGGCTAATTCTTATCTCGGAATTACACGGGATAGGGATTTACGTGGGAAAAACTCTGACGCTGACTAATGTATGCTACCATAGAAATGCACTTTACGTTGTGTTGTATTTTCTCATTTTCTCTAGAAATGCTTCAAGAGAAAATGGATGAAGTTCTTAAAAATATGGAAAATGTTTTAGAAAGAAAGTAGATTTTCTTGTTATACACTGAAACCTGGTTAAGTGGACCTTGGATAAGTATGAATTACGACTCATCATAAGAGCTCGTTGTCGTAGTCATGAGTTTTAACCCAGAAAAGTCCTTTGGTTTGTATAATTAACATCATCACTAGTGACCGACCGAAACTGAAACCGAGCCTTCGGCTGAGTCTTAGTTTCGGCCGAAACCGAAACCGTAACCTTGGAAAAATAAGACAATTCGCACAATTCCAGGGAATTTAAAGGTTTACAGACTTACAAAATAGCAGTTGAACCTTTTACCTGTTACAATTTATGCTTATCTAAGTTAATAGGGTTACTTAAAATGAAACTAGATATATTTTAAGTTTTAGGACTAAACTAGTTTAATTAGACTTGTTTTGTTCAAGTCTTATTCTCATTAACAATCTTTAATTGAGTATCTTAATTAAATGAAATCATATTCTTATAATTTTGACCAAAATAAAACAGTTAACGTCTTTATAACTATCAGCTACAAGTTCCAACATCAAGTTCGATCGTGTATGGAGCACTGCTCTCATCTCTGAGACGGGTTCTGCCAAATACCAACTTGATACGCTAAGTCTAACGATAAACCGCCAATGAGGCTCATTGGCAACGAAGCATTTGTCTAGTCAAATGTCCAGATCTTTGAACATCGGCGATGAGTAGCAAGCATGTCGGTTTTTAGAGGTTACTTTTCGGAGAGTGTGCGATGGAATTGCACAATCAAATTCTACCAAGCCCGTTCCATCATCATCAGACTATAAGACGAACGGCGATGCGCCATCGTTACATGGCGGACATCTCACCTGTTCGCACAAAACGTTTTCGGAATACTTTCACTGTGCGTACGGCTAAGAAGTGGAATTTCCTGGCTGAGTCTCTGTTTCCTGATAGCTGTTTGTATAACCTGGATTTCTTTAAGTCAAGACTGAATGACTTGTTTCCAGTTAAGCGAGCTTTATTTTCGACCACATCATCGCTTACCATCAGGTGAGATGCTGGTCAAACTCGAGCCTATTATGAAAAAAAAATAACAACATATCCGCACATTTCTACTTTAATACATCTCCTGTATATTTAACTATACATTTATTTACATTAGTCATTAACTCGCGTGTCAGCAGACGGGTTCAAATCAAGAAAAAAATCCTATGTTTTTCTGAGCTTTGCTTCCGTGACATGAATGTAATATGCTTGAATTAGTGATACGGAGGGAGGCTCGACATTGTTGAGTGATTGTTTACTCGACTGTTTCTTCTGGAGTATGAATTAAATTTATTTTGGAAATCTATATTATATAAAAATCAATTGCTGTTTGTCAGTCTTGCTACCACTCGAGAACAGTTAGACCGATTTGGCTAATTTTGATGTCAACATATTTTTTGAAATTCAGGGAAAGTTTAACGTGAGAAAATATAGAAAACAAAACTAATATGGAGAAACGAAGTTCGTCGCGTCAGCTCGTTGGTAATAAATAACAATTTTACGCGTCAAAACTTTTCCTTTCTTTAAATAATACAGTTGCCCCAAATTTAGTACAGACACTGAGTAGGTCCTTGGAGAAGAACATACGCCATTTTTTGTTGAAAAAAAAAAGAACTATTCACACGAGCAAAGCCGCGAGCAGGACCTAGTTTATTATAAATAACACATTTACACGTAATTGTACGTTTGTTGACAAAAATTGTCTCTAGTAACAATATCTGTGAAGAATGCGGAAATGTTTTAACGAAATACCGCACCCCCGGCACGTAAGGGCAACTGCTACAGGGATTTTAGTCAGTAGAAGTCTGACACTTCCTTCCGCGATTTTCTATCGTCTAGTGAAAGTCCCATTAAGATCGGTTCAGCCATTCCAAAGATTAGCCAGGACAAACCGGGTGTGGAATTCTCTGCCGGCTTCTGTGTTCCCTACCACCACACATGACCCGTCGCACTCTGTTGCTTTAAAGGCTGACCTTTAAAGCAACAGAGTGACCTGGCATCTTCTGGGCTCACTCATTCCATCGCAGACCTCATCAATCGTTTACCGTGCGTGATCGAGGTTAAGAGCGGGATCAACCGAAATATAAAATAGGCAGACATACAAATATTATATACTTACTAGTTTTATGTTTTAGTATCATAAAATAAATAACTTTAAACACTAGAGGAAACACAGTGATTCTGATATCACAGACAGGCAGTTCCATTTTATTTTTAGGTATGTATAAAACTTAATGCAATTTAAATAATATATCTAACAAATTAAAGTCCTACAATGTATAACTCATATACTTATACGGACATTATAATTGCACTGTCCGTTTATACAATTACCATTTAAATATTTAAAACAAAACACGACCGCTCAATAAAGATGTTCCCGTTCACGCCGCCTGCACACCGGGGTGCCACCCCAGGAAGCATCCCGGGGGCGTCCCGGGATACCGCCCCGGAGTGCTTGTCTGGGATCGCAACGGTGGCTACTCAGAGACGTAGCATAGACGAATATAGATGTGGGCAAAGTCGATAAGTGGGGCCCGTTTTCTTTTGTTCCCAAAGACTATCAGATAGATCTATAGTAACAACGTGGATTGACACGACGTATGTATCTACTCATGGAAGTAGTGAAAAAATATCAACTTATGGTAGGAAAACAATGAAAAGCATATACCTAGATTTAAAAAAAGGTTTATTAGCTAGCTGGCAGATAGGACTCTCCGATCTTTGGGCGATGGATACAACTACACGTAGTAAAGTAGACATACCCCAGGACCGGCGTGTCACACCAAGCATATAATTTACTAAACAGAATTAAAGGGTTAGTTTTAATACTAGGTTATAAGTCCATTCGGGCACGCCGCAATTGTGGCGGTAAGACCCCTCTTTGAGGAGTGGCTAGATCGGTGTCACGGCGTCCTGACCTACCCCATGACGCAGGTCCTCACCGGACACGGAAGTTACCTGTGTCTGATGGGAAAGGAGGAAACGCCTGGGTGTCACCACTGCGAGGGTCGCCCTGAGGACACCGTAGAGCACACGGTGCATGACTGCCCCGCCTGGGCAGAGCACCGACGTGTCCTCACGGCGGCGATAGGCGGAGACCTCTCGCGCCCGGCATTGGTCGAGGCCATGCTGCGGGGCGAGAGGGAGTGGGAAGCGGTCGCCTCTTTCTGCGAAGCAGTCATGCTTCCGAAGGAGGAGGCGGGCCGCGTGAGGGAGAGGATGGCGTCCTCCCTCCAGCCCAGCCGCAGTGGTAGACGCCCACGGCGTCGGACCTCGGTCGACGATCTCGGGCCACCGTAGGCGCGGGCATGCGGACAGCGAGTAAAGAGCAACTCGCTGTCCGACCATGGACCATGCCCGGGTCGACGGCGCGTCGTGTTCCACGCGCGCTTAAAGAGCATCAGCAACATGACGAGGCCCCCTCTGCAGAGGGCCGAAGCCTGCCGGGGTCGTGGGACTCATCCCGTTACCGTGGCCCCGGTACGTAAAGGGTTATTGAAGGAACACCGTGGATTTTAGTCAGTAAAAGTCTGACAGTCCCTCCCACCCTGCCCGGAGTGGGAGGACTTATTTGATAATTATACCACGTTAAAAAAAAAAAAAAAGGTTATAAGTCCATTGCCTGCTGGAGTTGCGGGAATGTTCTAACGAGATACCGGGGCCTCGGAACGCAATGGCAACTGAAAGAGCAGGGTTTAAAAAGAAAGAAAGTTCACGTATTACTAACAAACATGAAATCAAAATTCTAATTAAAATGAATTATTTGTGATGTGTGGTAAAATCTGGGGGCATCGCATTTAAATAAGCTTCGTCAGGCCCATTTAAGTGCGAGGGCCCACTTAGCCCACGCGTAGCTACGCCACTGCAGCTAATGACCATGAGGAGGCAATTTGCCTTAGATTGTGGAAGGCTTTGTTTTATCTTCACGCAGATATGATGATGTGGAATATAATGGTTTGTGGCCGTTACGTGCTCCACCAATACGGAATGCTGTTTCTTGTTCTGTTTCACGTTGAAAGTCAAAAGATGTTTTCTAAGAAAGAAATTGAGATGGTTATTTTTTGCGTATCAATCATAATATTAGATACAGACTGTAATAGAATAGAATATTTATTTATTTTCTCAGAATGTAGGTATTTACAATAAGGTGTTACATATAAGAATACAAGAGGTTAGTTTTATTTAGGTTAGAGAACTGTAGGCGTATTTTACTGGGTAAGCTACAATGTGTGGAGGACTGCCTCGTTGGTCGGGTAGTCGCAAGCGCTGCTTAGCACGAGGTCTCGGGTTTGATTCCCGAGTCGGCCAAAGTGTTATTGGATTTTTCTGTAAGGAATTTCTCAGTAGTAGAGTTTGGAAGTTGACTGTGTGATACCCCCGTGCCTGAGAAAGCACGTGAAGTCGTTGGTCCCGGCTGTCATTTCAACATCTTTGACAGTCGTTACGGGTAGTCAGAAGTCAGTAAATATGACACTGGTCTAGACAAGAGGTTTCGTGTTACCCAGTTACTGGGTTGTGGAGGTCAGATCAGGCAGTTGCTCCATGTAAAACACTAGTGCTCAGTTGCATCCGGTTAGACCGGAAGCTGACACTTTTTTTTAAATTCAGAATGAGCTCACTCTTGACCTCGATCTCGCCTGATGGTAAGCGATAGATGAGGTCTACGATGGGACGAGCGAGCACAGAAGATGCCTATTTACTCTTGCTTTAAAGGTTGAAAGGTCATAAGTGGCAGGGAACACAGAAGCGGGTAGAGAATTCCATAGCTTGGAAGTGCGCACAATAAATGTGGAGGAAAAGCGCTTGGTACGACAAGACGGTATATCAACCAAGTGTGGATGGTAGCCAGCCGTTCGTCTGGTAGACTGGTAGTGAAAGGGAGATGGAGGGATCAGGTCATGGAGCTCCTGCGCACACTCCCCGAAGTACAATCTGTAGAAAACCGACAGGCAAGCAACGGTTCGCCGATGAGCTAGGCAGGCATAGTTGTAAAAAGGCTAAGCATATAATGAAAGTACAATGTGTACAGATATTAATACTTACAAAAAATAATATTCACGTAAAGTTATGCAGAGGTATAATACTATTTAAGCACCTTCCGATATATAAACTAAAGGATAATAAACTCTTGTTATTGCAATTCTTGAATTGGTCTTTTCTTTGGTGTCCACCCTTTAACCCTATTACACACATATTCGAGCAATAAATAAATAACAGGTGAACGGATTGATCTTTAAGGCAGGATAGGTGGCAACAAAAACGCAAAATAAACTTATTGTATTTATTAAACCAGTCTCTTGACTGTCCCTAAACTTTTATAGACTTAAAAACGAATGAACAAACTCACCTTCATCAACTCATCATGACTAACCGATTTTAAGTAAAACATAAATTCCCATCCGAAAATTCCCAGGATTGCAATGACGGGAATTTTTACTGCATCACTAGTACCCAATGTGTCAGTACTACAAAAACGTATATCACTTAGCGTAAATGAGTTCGGACGGTCTCAGTCAGCGCGCGCCTACTTTATGTTATAACTAGCTTTTGCCCGCGACTTCGTTCGCATGGAATATTGGGCTAACGTTAAATTTAACCCCGATTTTGAAGCATTCTTCATTGGCGCTCCGCTCCTAATGGCCTTAGCGTAATGATATATATATATATATATATAGCCTTTCTCTATAAATTGACTATATAATTATAAAATAATTTTTCAATTCGAACCAGAAGTTCCTGAGATTATCGCGTACAAACAAACAAATTCTTCAGCCTTATATTATTAGTATAGATAGCTGTTGCCCGCGACTTCGTCCGCATTTTCGTCGTTTTATGTAAAAAAAAGTAGCCTATGTCCTTCCTCACGGTTCAGTGATTTTGATGTAACAGATAGACTTTCGTAATTTAGTAGGGAATGTCAATCTATAATACTGTTGAAAAATATCGCAATACGGAACCATACAATATTATTGTTAATAGCTGTGCCCGCGACTCCGTCAGCGTAAGTTAATGTATTGGTAATATTGTTTAGATCACGTTCACATGAGGTTTAAGTACCTATAGAACGAAATTTTATACCTTCGGCCGCGAGACGCGTCGAGCGCGGCGACCAATTCTCAAAAATAATCCTTATAGCATGATTCAGTATTCACGCGCGATGGCTTATTATTAGCGTATTTCATGTATAACTTTGGTGTTTCTATACCGATTTATATGATTCTTTTTTATGGAATAGTTAATAATGTTAACTTTTTCAATTAGGGCTGACTGAGAGTGTTATAAACGTAAGAGTAGACAAATATTATAATCAGAAAGTTTTGAACTGCTAAGCTATCGGGAGTTACACGTGTTATTGTGAGTCAACCATAAAAGATAGACATATGCTGTCGTGGGATATTTTTTATATAATTTTAAGGAGAACATTTCCGTCATGAAATGATTTCTGTGTAGCTTTAACCATTAAGGTTGCACACGCGACGGAAGCTTAAAAAATGGAGTAACTTCTCCCGTTTTCCTAACATTTCCCTACACTGCTCTGCTCCTATTGATTGTAGCGTGATGAAAAGTATACTATAAACAGCTCAGGAGAATGAAAAATAATTGTACCAAGTTTCGTTAAAATCCGTCGAGTAGTTTTTGTTTCTATAACGGTTATACAGACAGACAGACAAAAATTTTACTGATTGCATTTTTGGCATCAGTATCGATCCCTAATCACCCCCTGATAGTTATTTTGGAAATATATTTCATGTAAAGAATTGACCTCTCTACAGATTTATTATAAGTATAGATAAATACTACCACAGCGACCTGCGGTGCCACGCAAGGTTGTAGCTTCGTTTTGTTCGAAGATCGGAATCAAGACTAGACTTCATTCAAGTTCACGGTTTTTAAACGATTTGTAAATTATATAAAAACTACTAATCTTGACTACAAACTAAAATATAATATTTCATAATCGGCCTAAAACGTTCCCACACACACGCAGTCATAGGCGTCCTCTCTATGAGGGAATGTCTTCTAATTTTTCGATCCTAGTGCCTATATGCCGGTTTCCTCACGATCTTTACTTTCAAAATTACACACAGTAATGCCCACTACTGAATTGCTGTACGAAGCTGTTTCAAAATGGGTAGGCTTTAGTTTTATTTGTGTTTATTGCATTGAGACGGACAGTAAAGTATTTTGTGGTGTCTTTTCTACTAATGGATGGAGGAACATTGTGAATAAGTGTTTGTGTGTATATTGTATGAAGTAATATTAATGTTTTGTAAGCCTATCAGTTATATTTATTTGGGGTGTGCGGTGGAATTGCACAATCTAATTCCACTAAGCTCGTTCCATTATCGGACTACAAGACGAACGGCGTTCGTATTCGATACATGGTAGACATCCCACCCATACACACAAAATGTTTGGGGAATACTTCCATTGTGCGTACAGCTTAAGATTAGAATCTCCTGATCGCTATAACCTGGGGCGTTTAAGTAAACTTAGAATCACACTATCATTTACCATCAGGTGAGATAGCGGTGGTGTAGTTGAAGATGAAGTACGCTTATCTAGAAGTATCCATTTTCCTCTTGACTTATAACCCCAGGTTATATCTTTCAGGAAACTCAGACTCTGGCAGGGAAGTGGAATTTCCCTTTCATTCCATTTCCCTTAGCTGCAAAATAAAAGTATTTTGTGCTTAATCCACAGTTATAATTACTAAGGGTAAGCGAGCTAAAGCGAGTATTTGTTTATCGTTTATTTCGTAACACTAAGGACTAATTATATTACATACTAGTACCCACGCGGGGCTTCGCTCCCGTGGATTCTATCACGGTAACAACATAACTCTCCTTTTTTGCAGTCGGGTAAAAAGTAGCCTATAACCTTCCTCAAGCTTCAAGCTACTTCCATACCAAATTTCATCCAAATCCACCCAGTACTTTCGAAGATTAGCGCGTTCAAGCAAACAAACAAACAAACTTTTCCGCTTTATAATACTATATAGTATAGACAAAATGCTGCCATCTCTACACTTAATTAGGCAGGTACTGCAATACTAGCGCTCAGTAAGCACCTCTCAATAATCTGCGGTAATGAGGGAACTTGTTACATCTGCGTATAGTTTAACTAGGCAGTTTGAACTAACTACCTATTACTGTGCTAGTTAAATGGATACAGTACTGAAACTGAGTATAAAATTTCTATACATATAAAGAAAATTGTAATGTCTGTGTGCGATTTCAAAATTGACGATACGGTCGGCGCAGTAGTTGAGCGATTGACTGCTTCGCTGCGTGCCGTGGGTTCGATTCCCGTCTGGGTGTTTGTGAAAATGCGACCACGACCACTACAGGAGACATTTTGACCTGTATCACAGCTGTGGAAACGTTTGAAGCTGGACATGCTAAATATCAAGACTACGCTATCGCATTGGGAATAATACCTGTTATGATAGTTTTAAGAGCGACGTTTAAGACAAATTAATTAAATATAAACTATACTTGGTTACTATTAAGGTCTTATTACAGATGTTCTATACATCTCTACTGACCCTTTCTAGTTTTGATAAGTCAAAGAGAGATAATCGCAGCTTGTTTCACAGTTGTAGCTGTAATATATCTTGGAGAGTCGCGCAGTGGCGGGTAGTCAAACACTTGCAGCGAAATTGCGGAAACAGAGGCCGCGCCGCCATGTTGGATTATGTGATAGCTAATATCGTTACTCAGGGGACTTCAGTCGCGAGCACAGCTCATCTCATCTATACTAATATTATAAAGCTGAAAAGTTAGTTTGTTTGAACGCGATAATCTTAGAAAGTGCTAGGTGGGTTTAGATGATATTTGGTATGGAAATAGCTTGTAGACTGAGAAAAGTTTAAGGCATTTTACCCGACTGTAAAAGAAGTTGGTTTTGTTTTTTATCGATATAAACATTATAAACGGGAGCGAGGCCCCGCGCCTCTTCTAGTAAAATATAACATTGAGAGGACAGATTTTAGAATGGAATGTTGTAACGATTTACCGCGACCTCGGAACGTAAGGGCAGCTGAAGAAACAGAGTGAGTTTGTAGTCAGTAGAAGTCTGACACTCCCTTCCGCTCCATCCTGGGCGGGAGGAAGTACTTATGATGATTTTCCCCTGATAAGATTAGGTTCCTTGATTTTTGAATCCCTATGGTATTATGTTGATTGAACTCTTTTTAATATTCATGCAATAACTATTGTCATAATTAATGGGGAATAATGGCGCATATCTGACCTCAAAGCTTTTGTAACTTTTTCTGTGATTAACCGCAAGAACCTGTAATTAGCGTTATGTTACTAATACCACAGCAATCAATGTGAATTAGCTGTTGGTTCTCCTTATAATAAATAAATATGCCTGCTCATACGTTCTGCTCGCTCTCGCCTCCGCTTATAGCTTGGACTGCACAATATTTTCGGTGCATTCTAGTGGAATGTTAGAAGATAGTGTGCGGTCGAATGTTGGTGAGAACGATTCAGTTTTCTGTTGTACGTATGTATGTATGTATGTCGGGCAGGTATCTGCAACTCGACGACCATGCGCGTATTTTGCGTAAGGGTAAGATTTCTCTTCACTCAATCCATGCCGGTTCCTCCAGGAAGGCGAGCAACGCCCTTGTTTTGCTTACCATTTCTCGGAGGGTACCTGGGTTGCCGAAGTATTTAGTCCTGTAATCGGCGACTACAGGGCAGCTCAGTAGCAGGTGTGCTGCTGTTTCGTCCTCCTCCATGCAGGCTCTGCAGAGTGGGCTGTCTGTGACTCCTATTACATAGAGGTGTTTCTTAAATGATCCATGACCGGTAATGGCGGCTGTCAGCAGCCGCAATTGCGGTTTAGATAGTCTAAGGACCTGTTTCGACAAGCGGCCATCAAGGGTCGGGAGAGCCTCTTTGGCCTGCCTGCACTCACCATGGTCCTCCCATAGTTTGTGGTGTAAGTCTCTGGTGCGTTTCCTTACCAGGTGACGCAGATAACCGAAGGGGAGTGGTGCAATGGGTTCGGGTCCCATAATCGCCATACTCGAAGCCCTTCTAGCGAGTTCATCCGCTGCATCGTTGCCTCGGGAGTCGCTGTGTCCTTTGATCCATTGAATGGTTATATTGTTGTGTCTACCAACCTAGTTGAGGAGATTGTGACACTCCAAGATCAGGCCGGAGTAAACTGTGTAGCTGTTCAGTGCTTGCAGGACTGCCATGCTGTCCGAAAGTATACGTATTGAGTAGTCCACAACTTCCCTGTTTATAATGGCCGAAGCTGCCAGTGAGATCCCCAGGCATTCGGCCTGAAACACTATGTTGTAGACCCCCAATGGTCTGGCTATACGAATGTTGAGATCCTCCGAAAAGACTCCTGTACCCGTACCAGTACCTGTTTTGGAACCATCAGTGAAGACACGCACCTCAGAGGGACACAGCCCCTCGCAGCGGTGATCCTCGTACAGTTGGATTCTGTATTTTTTGTCAAAGACGATTTGTTTGGGCACCCGGTCATTAACTGCCTTCGTTATGGGGAGCTCGTGTTGTTGAGTTCTTAAGCAGAGCAATGTGCTGTGTTTCTCTTACCCCAGAGGTCCAGTGTTTTAAGACGCACTGCTGCCCTCGTCGCTTCCTGTTGTATTCCAGTTTTCTGTTACAACGTTGTTGGATTTGTGGTGACCGAGATAAGATTGGTTTGGTGGCTAGACGGAGCTAGGGCTTCAAGTTTTCGTTGTCCTCTACTGTTTTATAAGGACAGTATATAATATGATGTATTATGTCTGCTTTAGTACAACTTGTTGACAAAACGTCTCGATATCTTTTAAATCAAGTTAAAAAAAATAGTGGTGGAAACGTAATAGGCTGATTATATCACCTTCGAATTTTTATCATAATAATTTAATAATTGCTGTGCCTGTGAGAAACTTTTCTGCCGGAGTCTGTTTTTTCTGATACATATTACCTGGTGGTATTTAAATAAAAAGTGAATAAGTTACTTCTAGGCAAGCGTGCCTCATCTTCGACCACGTCATCGCCTACCATTACGAAAAGAAGTAGCAAATCGACTCCATCACTTAAAAGGACTTAATCCTTTGAGTCCAGTCAGCAAAACCATAGACAGTAGAACAGAACATTAAAAGTCGATGACAGTAGCGAGCGCGGCAATATGACACTAGACTGTGTGCGCGAGATATTGTGTGGTGCGAGTTATACGATGTAGCGGGAGCAAGTTTACAAATACGTAGTTCGGTTGTTAGTTGAGGGCAAAGATATGTATCGTTACAAAGGCTATTTAAATTAATAGAGTTGTATCTGGTAAGACTGGAAGGTGACCCCAACGTGGTTTGGAAAAGGCTAAGCAGATAATGATGAGGCTCTGTAACGTTAATTCGCGCAGGAGTAGGACGGACAAGAAACGCCGTAGATACTGTTCAAATAAAAGTTTTACATTATCAGTTTGCATATCATCCTCTGTTCGTCAAATAATTGAGTTACTTAAAGTTTCAAGTTGAGCTACATAATAACTTGGTTCTTATATGATTTGACCGATTGAATCGACTTTAAAGAGACTTTAAACTTTGAGTCCGTTTCAATGTTCCTTTTCAAGGTAATCAGTTAGGAAACAACGACTATATCTAGTTTGAATTTACTAAAATAAGTGACGTGTGCAAGTGTCATTTAATCACCAATGTGCAAAATAAGTATACTTTATCATTACAGGCACAGTTTCCCGCTTTCGACTTCAAACTTATACCCCACCCCGCAGACGCTGAATCGCTACGGACAGCGTAGCGTATCATGATTCAGAGCTGCAGCGACGCCTTTCTCAGCGGATTGCTAAACAAAGAATTATTTTGAAATCTGCAGCTATTTGGTAGCACAGCGATTGAAAACTTTTTGGGAGAATTTTTTAAGCAATTACTGTTGAAATGAGTAAAATTAATAATTACATAACGATCTATTTATCTACCACATATGATAAAGGACGGTCAATCGATTACTGTTTCAAAAAAATATGTTTACGATAAAATCTATTAACATTTGATATCTGTACAAAAGTATACAATTGTTGTAGCATAAGTAGCCATATATTCATTGTAAGTGTATTGTCTGACTGTAGCATAAGAAAACTAATAATAAACATTTCTTTAATAAAATTTTGTCTTTTTGTTGTTCGGACTAATCTCTGAAATAGCGATTTGAATGGGTTTTTTTGTGGACAGGAATTATTTTTCACCAGAATTTCCGCGGGATCGGCACCTATAAAGGCGTGATGTTTTATCTAAGTACCTACCTCAGATTACCTACTTGAAAGTCACAACTTTGCTAAACGACCTCGTAGACCTAAGTACACTGGGAAGTGGCCCATTCTCATCAAATTAGTGTCAAGTACATATTCTAGAGATAGCGGACAAAATGTCTTGAAGTATAATGATATTTACTTACTAACATATTGTAGAAGCTTGTGGTTAAATGATAACTGATGCACGGGTCGACCTTCCAGGTTAAACAACACTCACCGAGGTCGGGCCGTGGATGAGTTACCATCTTAACATATAGAGATGTCTGCACGCCTCAGAGAGCACCTTCAAGCGATAGATGAGGTCTACGATGTGACGAGCGAGCCCAGAAGATGCCTATTTACTCTTGCTTTAAAGGCTGAAAGGTCATAAGTGGCAGAGAACACAGACGCCGGCAGAGAGTTCCACAGCTTGGCTGTGCGCACAATAAATGTGGAAGAAAAGTGCTCGGTGCGACAAGACGGTATATCAACCAAGTGTGGGTGGTAGCCAGCCGTGGGGTAGTCCGGTATTGAAAGGGATATGGAGGGATCAGGTCATGGAGCTCCTGCGCACACTCCCCGAAGTACAATCCGTAGAAGACCGACAGGTAAGCAACGTTTCACCGATGAGTGATTTCTACATCTTTCACAGTTGTTACGGGTATTCAGAAGCCAACAATCAGACACTGGTCTTACCAACAAGTATCGTGTTACCCAGTTACTGGGTGTGGAGGTCAGATAGGCAGACGCTTCATGTGAAACACTAATATTCAGCCGCGTCCAGTTAGTCTGGGAGCCGACTCTAACATGTTAGGAACAGGCTAAGCAGATGGTATTGTAGGAGCGATCAACGTCTTTTCTGGAGGAAATAATTAAAAACAAAACAGGACATACTGGTGACTTAAAACATATAAGCACATTGGCTAGACTGTTAGACTTTCTAGCTTCAAACTACTGTAACGACTTTCAAAGATGTAACAGCAACAGCCGGGACACGGTAACTCAGTCCTACATTTTGTTCTTCTCGTCGTTAGCTAAGTCGGAGCACATTAAAGTGGTCGCGATTCAAAGCTCAAACAAAATGCTATTGTTCGTTACTTGCGCATGAAGTACGATTTATAATTTCTACTGTAATTTGTAAGTTAAGTTTACAATGTGAGACGATAAGTTAGTAGATTTCTGACGAAATAAATGTGTACTAACTTCTGCCCGCAACCCTACCGTATAGTCATATCAACATATAGTCTACGTATATTACTGCGTAAGGACTGGGCGGACCGCATGTTACAATGACGCCTCGAACGTGGTCCCAAAATGGTCTTCCCTTTATCTAAGTGACTAGAACGTGATCGGCTATCTTCGGGAGCGGTCGTAACTTTTACAAGCACAAATGCCAAGTTGTGCCGTGAAGGGTTGCATGAACTACGACAAAAAGCACAATAAAATAAATTATAACATTTCATATCACCGGTAAGTTAAAAATATGTCATGAAATCTACTTCTAACATTATTTGAAACAATTTTCCTTTGTTATTTGTCTCAACCTTTGGCCAAGACAACGCGAAGCCGCATAAAAGTGCGACATAACTTTGCAGCGGCAATTCAAAGGAACCCTAATTTATTTAACCACAATGGCGGTCACTACTTTGATCATAGTACTATAGAAGGCCTGTAATCGCCTATGTTACACTTTTTGCTCTATAGTAGAAAATTATGGAACTAATCTACGATTAATTTATTTTAATTTAGATAAAACTTATTAATTTGGGAGGGGCATTAAAAATTAGTTACTAATCTATGCCTACTTTGTCAATAAAATTATAATCGTAACACTATTTCAATGCCTGGGTTGCTACTACTAGTGCATTTTGCTACTTGATAGACACCATAATAAATATTTTGATATTGTAATTTTACTTACCACGATTTGTTGAAATTAGTAATATAAGCCTAACACACAATCACTTTAATAACACTGACAGTATGAGAATGAACGAAAGATTGAACGATTTGTTGTGATATGGTAATCTAAAAGAACCACAATCACTTCTTTAAAACATAAAAGAACAATAACAGCGTTGTAGTGGGTACTACATCACCGTTTGGTGACATCTCTCACTGTAATATCAATCTTAGAGGTCAAAAATGGTACGCCAAAGCTGCTATATATCTGTTATATCAGCGATTAGAGATATAACTGCGCCCAATCTGGGTTGTGTAAACGTTCTTTGGTCTTTTATAGAACCGCTCAGCAACATCAATTAGTTCTTTGAAAAACGTTCTATGGGCTGCTTTAGGACAAGGTTTTGCTGCTTGGGAAATTAGACATGAATTTATTTTATGGTTTATGAATGAGTGTGTGATATTGATATGTGTTAGAGCGGTGTACGTTTATTGAAGGCAGAATGCGTATATGTATGTGAGTGGTTAGCATGTATGTGTGTCTGTGTGTCTGTACTAGATAATTTCCTCTGTTTCATTGTACGATAAGGAAAGGAGTAATTTTTGGATTATATTCTAGCATGAGTGAATGTTAAGGCCTTTGATGTTACAGTATTTACTGACTTGGTGTGAGAGTAATCTGGACAAATAACTCACTTCAACTTTGGTTCCCTTTTATCTCGGATTTTCACAAGGAAGGAGAAGCTCGTGACTAAATAATAACAGCCACGCGAGCTCATCTTCCAGGGTAAGCAACACTTGCCAGGTCAGTGTGTGGATGGGTACAATCTGACACTGGTTTGGCCAGGGGGCGTCGAGTTATAGAAGTCAGACAGGCAGACGCTCCATGTCAAATAATAACAATTAGCTGCATCCAGTCACACGGGAACATGACCCCCACATAATTGAGAAATGGTGACGCAGATAATGTTTTGTTTTAAGCCATTAAAATTGATTAAAACACAAAAATCCTCAGCCAATATTCCTGCAAGTTACCGGGCCGTATCTAAATTTTTAGCTGTAAAGAAGCCATTCGGTTTATTGAAAGGAAGTCAACATGTTTGTTGTAACAATGAGCCTCTATTGTGAACTTACTTTATTGGACGGAACAACTGTTATCGGTATCGGATATCGACTCCGAAATCGGTGTTGGTTCAAAAATGTATTAAACAATGCCCATGACTTCATGTTCGCGTGAAATACTTTTCCTACGTTAATTTGCCCTATAACTTCCTCCATCTTCCAGTTAAAGTTCCATTAATATCCAGAGATTAGCCCGGACAAACAGACAGATTTTAGAATGTTTGTTTTATATAATCGTGTATTTTGACATCTCATATTTACACTTTTTGGAAGTATAGATGTGAAGAGGCAGGACGGCCTGAAGGCCCTTCACCAGAACTCATTTTCTTCTAATTATGTTGGTAGGTGGGCGCGGAAATAAGAATAAAAGGCTTCGGATCACAATCGACGAATTATGTAATTTTTAAAGACCTGTCTATAGATACCACACACGCATAGGTTTCATGAAAAAAAAAAATTCAGTTTTAGTTCCACGTATGGGGAGCCCCCCCCTTATAATTTATTTCTTAAAATCGGAAAGCGGTTCACAGAATACATCTAACTACCAAGTTTCACATGTATAGTCCTAATAGTTTCGAAATAAATTGGTTGTGACATACGGACGGACGGACAGACAGACAGACAGACAGACGGACAGACATGACGAAACTACAAGGGTTGCGTTTTTTGCCATTCGGCTACGGAACCCTAAAAAGAGAAAACATTAATTTCACAACAGTCCATTAGGTACCTACACACAACAATATTATAAGATCACATAACTTAGTCAGCCTGTAACGTACTACTTCTGGGATACACACACACACACAGGCCTCCTCTCTGTGAGAGGGAGTGAGTCGTAATCAACGTCACAGTTGTCACATATCTTCGTATATTTCGGTGCTATAAGAACTAGCCAAGTCAGACCTTAGGCTACAATATATTCTCCTAAGTTATAAGAATAAATGATATTTTATGTTGTTATAAATAAATTTCAGGACTGACCATTGAACTTGGCACCCATTTAGATTTCACTTCTTTTGTTGTTGAAGTAAACAACCAAGGTATTTATGATAATATTGAACTTGGCTCTCATTTCACATTTATGTTTTTCATGGGATATCATTACTTTTTGTACATAAATTAGTAGTAGGTACTTACTTATAATAAAATTAATACTAAATGATTTTTTGTTAAACTACTGTATTTTCCTACGTTTACGGGGTATAATTGTCCTTTTTGTGTTATTTTCTACATTTTCTTGTACCTTTGAAATGTTCGAATGAATTGCCCATTCAGTATGCGGAATTCTTTTTAAGCGTTTTGCCTTCATGGTGTAGTGACCCTCTAAGATAATAGGTGGCGCTAGTGGTTGTAGAATACGGTTAGTTAAGCGTAATAAAAACGAAAATTTAATATATTCTTATTTATAAGTACAAAAACGGAAATATTTGGATAAAAAAAATTAAGGGTGGTATTTAACTCGTTATATATTCACGTAAAGATCTTAAAATACACATATAGAGATTTACAGGCACTAATTATAAGTTAAGTGAAAATTATAATAAAATGATAAAAAATTACCAGTTTCTGATTTTTTCCTTTGTATTCACATAATTACCTATCTTCATGCCAAATTTGAACTTTCTAGGTCATCTGGAACCGGGATATAGTTTTGATCTATAGGTCAGTCATAAAAATGACGATTTTTGGACGTTAATATCTAAATAACCGTTTGAGATATGTTTATAAAATTTGGAACACATATGTATCTCGCCAGTCTCAATATATGAGCCAAATTTGACAAGTTTAGGTGAAATAGTTTTTGAGTTATGAGGGGCTCAAAAGTGGCTCCAAATGTTTCGTGTAATATGCCAGTTCTTGGCTTGACACGCTCCCGCGTGTCTAGATTATACTTCAAGACATTTTGTCCGCTATCTCTAAAATATGTACTTGATACTAATTTGGTGAGAATAGGCTAGTTCCCAGTGTACTTAGGTCCCACATTTACACTCGCCCATACACATATACTAACATCATATTTAACATATTTAGGTCTAAGGTTTGTTAAATTAACTTCGCCATACAAAATTGTTTTTTTCTATTGTTTTTGTTAAATTTTTTTAGAATTATTTTTTCTAAATTATAAATAAGTGTGCACTGGTGGGTTAATTTCTTCTATTACACAGACTGAGAAGATTGGCGCTGTCTGCCGAGATACAGGTTTTCTCCTAGTTCGGCAGCAGATGCTCCTATGTTGTATTTTTTTTTTTATTGATAATAGGCTCGCGTTTGACCACCATCTCACCTGATGGTAAGTGATGATGTGGTCGAAGATGGAGCACGACCACCTAAGAGCAACCTATTCACTCTTGACTTAAAAACACCTAGGTTATAGCTATCGGGAAACACAGACTCCGGCAGGGAATTCCACTCCTTAGCCGTACGCACAATGAAGGTATTCCCAAAACGTTTAGTGCGTATAAGTGGGATGTCCACCATGTAAGGATGGCGCATCGCCGTTTGTCTTGTAGTCCAATGATGGAACGGGCTTGGCGGAATTATATTGTGTAATTCCATCGCACACTCCCCGAAATATAACCGATAGAATACCGATAGACTAGCAACTCGTCGTCGATGTATGTATTGTTTTATTTTTAAGTCACTAGTTATATAAACAATATGATTGTAATTTTATATGATAATTATAAATAAATAAATAAATAAAAATATCATCACGCCTTTATAGGTGCCGACGCGGCGGAAATTCTGGTCAAAAATAATTCCTCTCTCTTGTCCACAGAAAAACCCATTAAAATCGCTATTTCAGAGATTAGCCCGAATAACAGAAAGATAAAATTTTATTAAGGAAATGTTTATTGATAGTTTTCTTAAGCTACAGTCAGACAATACACTTACAATGAATAAATTGCTACTTATAGCTACAACTATTGTATACTTTTGTACAGATATCAAATGGTATTAATAGATTTTATCATAAACATATTTTTTCAAACACAGTAATCGATTGACCGTCCTTTATCATATGTGGTAGATAAATAGACAGTTATTTAATTATTAATTTTACTCATTTCAACTGTAATTGCATAAGAAATTCGCCCAAAAAGTTTTCAATCGCTGTGCTACCAAATAGCTGCAGATTTCAATATAATTGTTTGGTTACAAGCAATCCGCTGAGAGAGGCGTCGCTTCAACGCTGAATCATGATTTGCTGCGCTGTCTGTAGCAATTCAGCGGCTGCAGGGTGGGGTATAAGTTTGAAGTCGAAAGCGGGAAACTGTGCCTGTCATGATAAAGTTTACTTATTTTGCACATTGGTGAATAAATGACATTTTCACACGTCATTTATTTTTGTAAATTCACACTAGATGTGGTCGTTGTTTCCTAACTGATAACCTCGAAAAGAAACATCGAAACGGACTCAAAGGTCTTTTTAAAGTCCATTCAATCGGTCAAATCATATAAGAACCAAGTTATTATGTAGCTCAACTTGAAACTTTAAGTAACTCAATGATTTGACGAACAGAGGATGATATGCAAACTGATATTGTAAAACTTTTATTTGAACAGTATCTACGGCGTTTCTTGTCCGTCCTACTCCTGCGCGAATTAACGTTACAGAGCCTTATCATTATCTGCTTAGCCTTTTCCCAACCACGTTGGCGTCACCTTCCAGTCTTACCAGATACAACTCTTGTTGCGTCCCAAATGTATTTTTGAACGATCTTTTTGGTGTGGCAACATTCTATTGTCTTTTTGATGTTGACACTTGACATAACCTTTTGACTTGACAGATTGACTTTGCTTCCTTGTTGAAAAATGTCCGCGTAGGGACCTGTTGAGTTAATTATAATTGGTAAAATATCGTTTGGAATCGCGTGTTGAAACCGATAATTGGGTCACGAGTTAACTATTGTTTGAAGTTGTAATCCCCATTTGACGAAAACCCCGGGATATTTCTTGGATTTATCGCCGGGTTGATGCCATCGCGTGGCACGCGCATTTATTGGAAAAAAAGTAGTGATAAATAGCTTCAATCCGGTGTGAGTTGGGTGTGATGCTGATCTGGACCGCGCCATTGGGGATTGGCGCCTAGTGAACGTTCAGAACACTTGACTTACATCACACTTTACATTTACTCACCTCATAATTACATACATACCACACTTGGGCGTGACCTAGGAAGGTCGAAGTTGGTGTACCCAGTGCAGAAGGTTAGTGGTTAGAACTGTTATTTGTATGTATGGTTTGTAGGCCGAGGAGCCTGTAGTTTGTTTTGAAGAGCAACGTTAAGCTCCACGTACCGTGGACAGTTTCGGACACACCAGTATCGTTGCACTGGGCTTCTTGTAGTTCCCTACCATTTTGGTAGCAGAAGTGTGGTCTTATAAGATCCACTGATTTAATTGGAAGTTTTGAAAATAACTTTCGTTTAATTACTTAACATAACTTATAACTTAATAAGTTTGAATATATTGCTTTGTCAGCCGGGCTCAAATAGTACTTGTAGTTTGTACTGTAATTTGTAGTGCTAGCCCCTTGGTATTGAATTGACAAGTAGGATTTATTTGTGAAATTAGGAATTATTGATTGTATTTGGTGCATAGTTTGGTATTTGGCCGTATTGTCAACGCACGCCGTTTGTGCTTCTCGTGCTTGGGGGCCCACTTTCATCTGGACTGCCCCGACCCCCGCCCGTGTAGAATTTGTGAAGGGTCCCACTTGGAGATTTTGTGCGCCAACGCGAACCGCTCCAGCAGACCAGCTTCTGAGGGGGGTTCGCGCAGGGGGGGGGTACCCCGGAGACGAGCACCGGGCTGAGACCCGCGATTCTGTACGCCGCACTCCACCCCCCGCGCAAGTTGAACGGGAGCCCCACGAGCGCCATTTGGTCTCCCCTCGTCAGGGAGAACGCGCATTGGCTGCTAGGCAGCAGTGGCCGGGTCAGCGCCGCTGCCTTTCCCCTCCGTTTGCGGAACGTCCCCGGCTGGAGTCGCGCCCTCCGCCATTAAGGCATCCGGTGGGATGTGCCCCTCCAGTGATGGCGAGCGTCTCGGGACACCGCGCGGACGAATATTTTGACTGTTGGCCTCGTCGTGAACGAGAGCAGCCTGGATGCGGCGATCGGTTGCCGCCCAGGCATTGCTAAGAAATTGTCGCCTGCCCCGCTAAAGGACCCCCCCCGATCAAGACGGTTGTGTTGCCAACGGCCTCGGTCAAGGTCTGGGGACCCTTGGGTGACTCGATTGTGGTCTGTGCCATTTTGGACACGGGAGCCCAGGGTTGCCTTTTGTCGTCTTGGTTAGCGGGACAGGTTGGCCTGAAGGTGAACGACCTTTCAGGCAGGATTTGGGGAATTGGCGAAACAGCTGTCACCACTGTTGAGGGAAGGACCTGGTTTGAAATCACCCTTGTGAGTTGTCTTTACCCTAAAATTGGTGCTCCTGCCCTTGTTATAACTGAACTTGGTTGGGACGAGCCACTTCGGGAAACCCTGTTGGAGGACGGTTGAGGCACTCTAGCCTTCCTTATGGGGCCCGTCACCCCCTTTTGTTTCCCAAGGAGGGCCACTTGGTTCAATTGTTGGTGACTGATCGTCACGTTAAGAACTCGCATGCCGGTTGCAATGCGCTGTTGGCCATTCTGCAGCGAGAATTTCGGATTTTGTCGGCTGATCGCGTCAATGAGGCGAGGCCCTTTGCTGGCGTCGTAACGGACTTTGTTGGTCCCCTTTTGTTGAAGGCGTCCACCCTTCGTAATAGTAAGATTGTTAAGGCTTATTTGTGTGTTGTTTGCCTCAACCAAGGCAGTACATTTGGCGCTGGTAACCTCCCACTCGACAGAGGCCTTTGAGGCGACTTGGAAAGATTTGTGTCTCGCCGTGGGTTACCTTTGATTAGGTCTGATTGCGGTACGAATTACAAGGGTACAAGTAACTATTTGAAGGAGGTAAACGCCTTCCTTAATGAGAGCCAGGTTGACATTGGTAATAGTTCGGCCCGCCGAGGGGTCACTTGGTTGTTTGACCCGCCAGCCTGCCCCCATTGGGGGGGTATTTTTGGGGCCGCGGTGAAAGCGGCAAAGGGACGCTGGCGGAGAGATTGGGAGACACCGTTCTCACCTTTGAGGAACTAGCTACGGTATTTGGCCGCATTGAAGCTGTGTTAATTCGCAACCTGGTCAAGACTTCCAATTGATTAGCGGACGGGTAGGCCCGTCCGGGGGGGGGGGGGGGTTAGATGTTGCGTCCCAAATGTATTTTTGAACGATCTTTTTGGTGTGGCAACATTCTATTGTCTTTTTGATGTTGACACTTGACATAACCTTTTGACTTGACAGATTGACTTTGCTTCCTTGTTGAAAAATGTCCGCGTTGGGACCTGTTGAGTTAATTATAATTGGTAAAATATCGTTTGGAATCGCGTGTTGAAACCGATAATTGGGTCGCGAGTTAACTATTGTTTGAAGTTGTAATCCCCATTGAGACGAAAACCCCGGGATATTTCTTGGACTTATCGCCGGGTTGATGCCATCGCGTGGCACGCGCATTTGTTGGAAAAAAAGTAGTGATAAATAGCTTCAATCCGGTGTGAGTTGGGTGTGATGCTGATCTGGACCGCGCCATTGGGGATTGGCGCCTTGTGAACGTTCTAGAACACGTGACTTACATCACTCTTTTCATTTCCTCACCTCATAATTACATACATACCACACTTGGGCGTGACCTAGGAAGGTCGAAGTTGGTGTACCCAGTGCAGAAGGTTAGTGGTAATAAAGTACTTGATAAAGCCTCAGAGGCTATAGATTGTTGTCGGCCGGAGAGCCTGTAGATTATTGTGTAAGTACTTTTGTTGTTGAAAGCAACGGTTAAGCTCCACGTACCGTGGACAGTTTCGGACACCCCAGTTACCGTTGACTGGCTTCTTGTAGTCCTGAACAACTCTATTAATTTAAATAGCCTTTTTAACGATAAATTACTTTGCCCTCAACTAACAACCGAACTACGTATTTGTAAAGTCGCTCCCGCTACATCGTATAACTCGCACCACACAGTATCTCGCGCACACAGTCTAGTGTCATATTGCCGCGCTCGCTACTGTCATCGACTTTTAATGTTCTGTTCTACTGTCTATGGTTTTGCTGACTGGACTCAAAGGATTAAGTCCTTTTAAGTGATGGAGTCGATTTGCTACTTCTTTTCGTAATGGTAGGCGATGACGTGGTCGAAGATGAGGCACGCTTGCCTAGAAGTAACTTATTCACTTTTATGTATCAGAAAAAACAGACTCCGGCAGAAAAGTTTCTCACAGGCACAGCAATTATTAAATTATTATGATAAAAATTCGAAGGTGATTTAATCAGCCTATTACGTTTCCACCACTATTTTTTTTTACTTGATTTAAAAGATATCGAGACGTTTTGTCAACAAGTTGTACTAAAGCAGACATAATACATCATATTATATACTGTCCTTATAAAACAGTAGAGGACAACGAAAACTTGAAGCCCTAGCTCCGTCTAGCCCCAAACCAATCTTATCTCGGTCACCACAAATCCAACAACGTTGTAACAGAAAACTGGAATACAACAGGAAGCGACGAGGGCAGCAGTGCGTCTTAAAACACTGGACCTCTGGGGTAAGAGAAACACAGCACATTGCTCTGCTTAAGAACTCAACAACACGAGCTCCCCATAACGAAGGCAGTTAATGACCGGGTGCCCAAACAAATCGTCTTTGACAAAAAATACAGAATCCAACTGTACGAGGATCACCGCTGCGAGGGGCTGTGTCCCTCTGAGGTGCGTGTCTTCACTGATGGTTCCAAAACAGGTACTGGTACGGGTACAGGAGTCTTTTCGGAGGATCTCAACATTCGTATAGCCAGACCATTGGGGGTCTACAACATAGTGTTTCAGGCCGAATGCCTGGGGATCTCACTGGCAGCTTCGGCCATTATAAACAGGGAAGTTGTGGACTACTCAATACGTATACTTTCGGACAGCATGGCAGTCCTGCAAGCACTAAACAGCTACACAGTTAACTCCGGCCTGATCTTGGAGTGTCACAATCTCCTCAACCAGGTTGGTAGACACAACAATATATCCATTCAATGGATCAAAGGACACAACGACTCCCGAGGCAACGATGCAGCGGATGAACTCGCTAGAAGGGCTTCGAGTATGGCGATTATGGGACCCGAACCCATTGCACCACTCCCCTTCGGTTATCTGCGTCACCTGGTAAGGAAACGCACCAGAGACCTACACCACAAACTATGGGAGGACCATGGTGAGTGCAGGCAGGCCAAAGAGGCTCTCCCGACCCTTGATGGCCGCTTGTCGAAACAGGTCCTTAGACTATCTAAACCGCAATTGCGGCTGCTGACAGCCGCCATTACCGGTCATGGATCATTTAATAAAAACCTCTATGTAACGGGAGTCACAGACAGCCCACTCTGCAGAGTCTGCATGGAGGAGGACGAAACAGCAGCACAGCTGCTACTGAGCTGCCCTGTAGTCGCCGATTACAGGACTAAATACTTCGGCAACCCAGGTAACCTCCGAGAAATGGTAAGCAAAACAAGGGTGTTGCTCGCCTTCCTGGAGGAACCGGCATGGATTGAGTGAAGAGAAATCTTACCCTTACGCAAAATACGCGCATGGTCGTCGAGTTGCGGATACCTGCCCGACATACATACATACATACGTACAACAGA
Organism: Tholera decimalis; assembly: GCA_943138885.2. Classification (NCBI taxonomy): domain Eukaryota; kingdom Metazoa; phylum Arthropoda; class Insecta; order Lepidoptera; family Noctuidae; genus Tholera; species Tholera decimalis. The sequence goes on along the minus strand of OW964575.2, from coordinate 2,035,772 downwards.
AAACTGAATCGTTCTCACCAACATTCGACCGCACACTATCTTCTAACATTCCACTAGAATGCACCGAAAATATAACAGCACTTTCTATGATTATCGCGTTCAAACAAACAAACTATTTTGCTCTATAATATTAGTATAGATGAGCTGTGCTCACGACTGAAGTCCCCTGAGTAACGATATTAGCTATCACATAATACAACATGGCGGCGCGGTCTCTGTTTCCGCAATTTCGCTGCAAGTGTTTGACTACCCGCCACTGCGCGACTCTCCAAGATATTTATTTATTTATTTATAATCATATAATTATCATTACAGGCTTATCACCTAATGCGATAATGTAGTCAACTTTCATACATATTTAAGAATTACAGTTAAACAATTATTATTACTATATTATTATTATGTAAAAGTAACAGCTTTCAATCCTTGTACTTTGGTACTAAGTATAAGTACACTCTGCATGTCTATATCACAACAGGACCGTAACATATCTCATAAAGAGCTCTCACTATGAACCCACCCAGAGTACAACAAAATAAGTCTATGCCTTCTGTTTAGGATACGGATTGCGCGTGTAAACGGCGCCTCATTCACCAGCTTAGTGCGGCCGCGCGGCACTGCAAGCAACCACGCCACACGTATCTGTCCGGAAGACACATGCGCACTTGTTGTAATACGTCCCGATTTTTTTTTTTTTTTTTATTTTATTTAGAATAGGTTCGCGTTTGACCACCATCTCACCTGATGGTAAGTGATGATGTGGTCGAAGATGGAGCACGCTTACCTAAAAGTAACCTATTCACTCTTGACTTAAAGACTCCTAGGTTATAGCTATCGGGAAACACAGACTCCGGCAGGGAATTCCACTCCTTAGCCGTACGCACAATGAAGGTATTCCCAAAACGTTTGGTGCGTATGGGTGGGATGTCCACCATGTAACGATGGCGCTTCGCCGTTTGTCTCGTAGTCCGATGATGGAACGGGCTTGTTGGAATTAAATTGTGTAATTCCATCGCACACTCCCCGAAATGTAACCGATAGAAAACCGATAGACTTGCAACTCGTCGTCGATGTTCAAGGCTCTGGAGCTTTGATTCGACCAGTGCATCGTTGCCAATGAGTCTTTTGGCCCGCTTCTCGATAGACTCAAGCGCGTCCAGTTGGTATTTAGCAGATCCATCCCAAAGATGAGAGCAGTACTCCATACACGACCGAACCTGGGCTTGATAGAGATTGAGCAACTGTTCGGGTGTGAAGTACCGTCTCACCTTTGCTAGGATTCCCAACTTTTTTGATGCTAGTTGAGCCTTAGTCTCGATAAACGGGCCAAAATTGAGGGTAGAAGTTAATGTTACCCCCAGAAGCTCGATATGGTCAGTTATCGGCACAGTTACACCTCGGAAAGTAGGAGCCGGTTCAAATTGGCTCCTTTTTGCGGAGAAGAGACACGCCTGGGTCTTAGCTGCATTAAACTTGACCAGGTTGGCATCGCCCCATTCGGAGACAGCCTTCAAGGTCAAGTTCAAGCGCCCGACCATGTCCTCACGGAGAGACTGGATCTGTGACCCACCAGCTCGCGCGCTGGACACATATCTCTCAGAAACTGTGCTGTCGTCTGCATACCCAAAGGTACCGGGCATTAGCAGATCGTTAATGTGCAGCAAGAATAAAGTTGCTGAGAGAACAGACCCCTGAGGGACCCCGGCATTAATTGCCAATTGGCCAGACGAGCAGCCATCAATGACCACTCGAATGGACCGATCCCTCAGGAAGTCTTCAATCCAAACGCAAAGTTGGGTGGGTAACCCGAAAGAAGGAAGCTTAGCAATAAGGCTATCGTGCCAGACCCTGTCAAAAGCCTTGGAGATGTCAAGGGAAACAGCAAGTGCTTCCCCTTGCCTCTCAATGGCCTCACTCCAGATATGAATGGCATACGCTTCCCCCCATTACCTTAAAGATATATGAGACTTGCGATTATATATTACAGCTTCAACTGTGAAACAAGCTGCGATTATCTCTGACTTATTAAAACTAGAAAGGGTAAGTCGAGATGTATAGAACATCTGTAATTACACCTTAATACTAAGTATAGTTTATATTTAATTAATAAACATCGCACTTGAAACTATCATAACAGGTATTGTTACACACCCAGATGGGAATCGAACCCACGGTACGCAGCTTGCAGTCAATCGCTCAACTACTGCGCCGACCGTGTCGACAGTTTTGATATCATACACAGACATTACAATTTTCTTTATATGTATAGAACATAATATATATATTTTATACTCAGTTAGTTTCAGACCTGTATCCACTTGACTAGCACAGTAATAGGTAGTTAGTTCAAACTGCCAGTTAAACTATACGCAGATGTAACAAGTTCCCTCATTACCGCAGATTATCGAGAGGTGCTTACTGAGCGCTAGCATCGCTGTATAGTACTTGCCTACTTAAGTGTAGAGATGGCAGCATTTTGTATGTAATATAATTAATCCTTAGTGTTACGAAATAAACGATAAACAAATAATCGCTTTAACTCGGACAACTGTGGATTAAGCACTAATACCTGTCTATAGATATCACACACGCATAGGTTTCATGAAAAAAAATATTTTCAGTTCTAGTTGCATGTATGGGGACCCCCCTTTATTTTAAATATTTTTATTTTTTTTCCTTCAAATCGGAAAGCGGTTTACAGAATACATCTACTTACTAAGTTTCACATGTATAGTCTTAATAGTTTCGGAATAAAATGGCTGTGACATACGGACGGACGGACAGACAGACAGACGGACAGACATATCGAAACTATAAGGGTATTTCTCATTTTCAGTAAAATTATCTGTGACAGAGATTTTTTTCTTTAATAACAAAGGGCACGCGGACTTGATATACCTATTTATCAAGGTAGTGCTACCATGTCTGGTGAAGACTCCATGAAAATATACTAAATTAATTGATCACATTATTTTAAATATTAAAAAATAATCGCCAAAATGTCTTTTCCGTGGATGTGACTGAAGCAAATTTACAGATATAATAATTTTTTCCCAGTCTTTATATTTTTTATTTTTATTTTATTTTTTTATTTTTTTTAGGATATTATCATAAACTTTAACAAACACTGACCGATATCAGCTTATAACTTAATATTCAATTAATAAAAAAGAGAACAAAAAACCTAATTAAAATATGTGACTTAAATTTTGGTCACTTCCATGGACAAAGGTCACAATAACTTTTAACCGAGAAAAAAAACTGCGTATGTCCGAATTTATGTGAGCATTGACAAGCCGTCAACTGTTAGAACCATAATGAGATGTCAATTTCTTACTGGCTGCAATACTTTTGTCGTGAAAAAACAATAAGATTACCTAATTAAAACTCGTCAAGCATACGTAGTCACTACTGTGGTTGTTTTGCCAAGTAAGTATATAATGTTAAATTTACATTTGTTATGCTGTTTTTTAGGTTTGATGGTCAAATTACGATTGCCGAAATAGGTTGCAAAGACGAGATATTGTGGGTTAGTTTTCCGTATTTGAACCAAAAAATGTCCTTTCCATGGATGTCACTTCCATTGATTACGTGGATATTTTTTCTCCATGGACGTGACCACAGGTCCAGGGATGTGAACTTTAACTTGGATCATTCCAATTATTTTGTTTGTTTAATTACTGCCATATGCATAGAAACACAAAACGCTTTTACATACAAATTAGTGATGTGTCAACTCGATTTACTAACTCGAGTTAACTCGAGTTGGGCTTAAATCGAGTCAACTCGAATTGAATTCTCTTTAACTCGATTTGAAAGCCGAATGACAGACACTGAGGTGGCACGAAGTTTGCCGATCATTTATGACTATATTCATTCATTTAATTCGCTACAAATGTTAATTATGTCAACGTCACAACAATACAACATTGCATTGTTGCAGATTTGAGGTTATTTTGGAGTGCTGGTTGTTATTGGTGTTAGTTTTTCGAATTATTTGGTACTGTATAGAAAAAATGCCGGGACCTAATAGGAAATCTGTTGTTTGGGATGTATTTGAATCGCCAGTGAATGGACATGCTAAGTGCAAACAGTGTTCAGATTCATACAAATATAGTTTTGTTGTTAATTAATAGAAATACTTACTATATTGATGTTACAAAAATTTAATCCTAAATACATAAAACAGAAATAAATGATAAATAAATACATTTCGTTTTTATTTAAATTCTACCTACTTTAATTATAATGGTCCCCATGCATATTTATGCTGAATCTGTTCAATTTATTTAAATATTGTTACGAAAACAAATTATTTACTCAGTTTCATTTCACCCAGTTAACTCGAGTTGAACTCGAGTTACGTGAGTTTCAACTCGAGTTAACTCGAGTTGTGTTTATTCCGAGTTGACACATCACTAATATAAATACATGTTTTATTTATTTTTTTTGGATGGCGAGAAATAAAAGACCAAAGACAGCAAAAGAAATTCGTAAACAAAAAAGAGAATGCGAACGAAAACGAAGAGCTCGTATTAAGGCTAACCCCAACTCGTATGAATCCAGTCAATTTAATATTTTTAGTGAATATAATATTAAAAAAAAAAAACATTTTGTTTTCGAATGTTAATATTTATTTAGCATGTATGGATGGTATACTATTGCGGGATAACGGGAAAGCCATCTGTTAGTTAATATACTGTATTATAGAGATAGCGAAAAACAGGAGAATAAGGAACCAGATAGTGAAACTAAAGAACAGGAGAATGTGGTACTTGACAGTGAGATGAAAGGACAAGAAGACGAGGAACTGGATAGTGAGACTGCAGAATAGGAGGATAAGGAACTAAACAGTGAGATTAAAGAACTTGAGGATAGAGAACTTGATAATCAAACTGAAGAAGAAGAAGATAACGAGCTTGATAGTGAGACTGAAGAACGGGAGGATAGAGAACTTGATGTTCAGACTGAAGAAGAAGAAGATAACGAGCTTGATAGTGAGACTGAAGAACAGGAAGATAAGGAACACGATGAAAAGAGAGGATGAGGATCTTTGACAGTGAGAGCGATGATGACCTCGAAATATTTGAATTAAGAAATATTTCTAAAGTTATAAAATAACTTGATGGTTTTAATATATATTAAGATTTTATTGAGATTGAAATTAGAAAGTCCTATAAGTACAATGTTTTTGATCTCTTTAGCAGTTACTTTTAAAAATATACATATAATATGTTTCATATTTATTACAAAATATGGTTGATACCATAATTCTTAAGATAAAACATGTGATTTAAGTTAAAGATTAAAATTCAAAGCAATCAAAGCTCATTTTCCAAACATTTTTTATTTATTTAATAAATCCAGTGTTTTAATTATTTATTGATTTGTGACTTCATCTTTTATATAAAATATGTAGAATTTCACATCCATGATTTGAAGTTATTTCCATGTGTTCAGGACTACAATAAGCCAGTGCAACGATACTGGTGTGTCCGAACTGTCCACGGTTCGTGGAGCCCTACCGTTGCTTTCAACAACAATAAATACAAATAACTTATCGGTACCACTTACCTTCTGCGCTGGGTCCGTCAACTTCGACCTTCCTAGGTCACGCCCAAGTGTGGTATGTATGTAATTATGAGGTGAGTAATTGAAAAGTGTGATGTAAGTCAAGTGTTCTGAACGGTCACAAGGCGTCGATCTCCAGATGGCGCGGTCAGACTGCATCACAGCCCAAACTCGCACCGGATTGAAGCTATTTATCACTACTTTTTCCAACAAATGCGCGTGCCACGCGGGGACGACAAACCGGCGATAACTTCCGAGAAATATCCCAGGCTTTCATCAAATGGGGATTACAAATTCCAATTAATCGTTACTCGCGACCCAATTATCGGTTTCAACAGGCGATTCCAAACGATATTTTACCAATTATAATTAACTCAACAGGTCCCAAGCGGACATTTTTCAACAAGGAAGCAAAGTCTATCTGTCAAGTGAAAAAGTTATGTCAAGTGTCAACATCAAAAAGACAATAGAATGTTGCCACACCAAAGATCGTTCAAAAATACATTTGGGACGCAACACCATGGTTAAAAAAACTGTATGGAAAGTCACTTCCCTGGATTCAGTGTCACTACCATGGATGTTCGAAATTTCATTGCGTATTTCTAGTAAAACTAAAAAGTTGTAAGCTCGGTACATATTTTTTCGTAGTAGGTTATGACTTAAATTATTGATATTTACAGCTATTTCACGTAAAGTTGACCAAAATATTTTTTTTTGTTTTCGTCATCAGAAGTGAAAAATACCCATAAGGGTTCCGTTTTTTGCCATTCGGCTACGGAACCCTAAAAACTACCAAACAGCCTACCAACAATAAGTCACAGGATTTACTAAAAGAATTCCCTAAACCTAATTAAGTCCACCTCTTATTTCAAATTGTAGCGGCGAGCGTAGTGTACGGATAACATATGACCGGTTTGTACCGGTGAGAGACGGTTTATAGGGATTAGATGAAGACGATGACTTTAGAGATAAAAGGGACATTTAGGAAATAATACATACAATATAATAAAAATTAAAACGGTGTAACCTCAATATAATGATTCCACGATTTTCTTTTTTTTTCAACGTCGTTCGTATTGCACCTACCACACTAAGTCTTCAAAACTCATGATTGACTGGTAGATAATACCTACGGCATTAAGTCCGCCTTTGTACCTATGTGTATGAAGTGTAAATAAATAAATAAATGTCGGCGTGAACTGCTCGTAAGTCTTAAAGCAAATTAATACACCTTTACAGAGATGTATACTTGAATGATGATTTTAAATAATACATTTGTTTCAATTCAATTTTTAACGTATTTTTAATAATTGTTTACACTATCAGTAAAACTTAAAACAGGATATCTACCATGAGTAGACACATGGTTCAGAATGTAATTAATTTTAAGCGTCAATAGTCTAATAGCTGAGGTGAGGGACTAGTGATCGAGAGGTCGCGGGTTCGAACCCCACCCATTACACTATTGTCGTGAACCCACTCCAGACACAAGCATATTCAGCTTAGTTGGAGGGGTTAACAAGATTGCTAGTAATGTGATTTCTACCCACATTGCTAGCAATCTTTAAAAAAAATATTGTGAACTACGGATTGAATTGCAGAGGTTAGTAGGGGTACAAAAATAGACTAACCTACTGGCGGCATTTATGTGTAAAACCACCAGAGATAACAGTTATTTTAAAACCACAGACAGACTCTTCAATTTTATTTACATGTTTAGTTTTCTATATGTTAAACCTTTAGCGCCACCTGTAGTTACGTATTCACAGCTCCAACTAAACCAGTTTTTTTGCAAACAGCCGCCTTTTATACAAAATGTAGGCCTTTCAGGCATTAAAAGCATGAAAGGTGTGAATGGAACTAAGAGATATTATGTAATGAAAACGCACATAAAGAAGGAAATACCTGTAGAGAATAAGGTAAGGTTTTCTACATGGCTCTGTAAAAATTAGGGCGATTGCCTGACGGGGTTGCGGGAATTTTCTAACGAGATACCGTGGCCTCGGAACACAAGGGCAACTGAAAAAACAATAAACTGAAGGTGGTAGAATTATTTATTTATTAAAACTTTATGCTACACAGAAGCAACAATGGCGGACGTAATTCCATAGACGCGAAAGAGAAAATTATCATAACGTTGATGACTTGGTTTCGCTTTTAGTTATAAGTATATAGTACAAGCAAAGCAACAAGTAGTAGTATAGCTATATAGTATGTATTCATGTATTTTTCTCTGTTTTTCTTTCTACAAGTTAGGTAATTGATCGCAGATTTGAACCCAGGCAACCTCTCAAAACGGTTAAAAAACGCGTAAGGAAATGGAAATGTTCTATGATCGCAAATCCGAAAACATGCTTCCCATACGTTCAACACATTTTGGGAATACATTCATTGTGCGTACAACTAAAGAGTGGAATTCCCTACCGGAGTCTGTGTCTCCTGGTAGCTATAACATATAATAGGGGTCTTTAAGTCAAGAGTGAATAGGTTACTTCTAGGTAAGCGTGCTTCATCTTCGACCACATCATCGCTTACCATCAGATGACATATCGGTCAAACGCAAGCATGTCATCCATAAAAAAAAATTAAAAAGTTACCTACCCGCACTGTGCCCTAGTGGTGGATTACGGCTCATTACCTCTCATAGAGAGGAAGCCTTCAGATGTATCAGTTCTACATAAGACACGCCGGTTTCTTCACGATATTTACCTTCACCGTTTTAAGATCAGTGGTGATGACGGTAATTAACCTACGACCTTCAACATAAGTCATACCTATAACTATTGCGCTACCACTGTTCTCAAAATGTGCAATACTTGAATTCAGCTGCATCCATTTAGACTTGAAACCACCATGCTTTGCGCCAAGCAACTAAAGAGTGTCAACTTATACTGGTCATTCTGATCTGTTATAGAAGCCGCGGTTTCCACAGCATCATTCATTCGTTTACAAAGTCAGTCTTTCATTCACTCTCATTCATTCGGTCTTCCATTCAGGCTTGCTCGTTCAGGGATGTTATTGTGGGAGACTTACTAGTAGTGTACGTCGGTTTTGAATGCATTTTAAAGCGTTTTTTGGGTTTCATGCCTTTCAAAATTGTTGACCACCATCTCACCTGATGGTTAGCGATGATGCGGTTGAAGATAAGGCACATTTACCTAGAAGTAACCTATTCATGCTGCATCTGGATGCAGGCTGAGTACTAGTGTTTCCCTCCACGATCCAGCAGCTGGATAGCTGGGTACCCCTGGGCAAGATTGGTGCCAGATTTCTTGCTTCTATCTACCGGTAACGACTGTCAAATATTATGTAAAAATTACAGCCGAGACACGCAAGAACCGTATTTTGTTTAATGTTAAATGTCTGTTTTAAAGAAAATTATGCTCATTACGAATAAAAAAAACGGGTTGCACTCCGGGAGTGCTGGCAGAAGTGAAAACTTGAATATTAACGTTGTGAATTTTTTGATATTTTGGAATGGTTAGGGAATAATTTTGCACGAATTGCTTTAATTATCAGTATAAAAGTACTATTATTTATGTGGTAGAATACAATATTTATTTATTGCGCTATCGTACACAAACATGACAATTTATATTACATTAAAAAGTTTATCTCTTAGAATATTCGACACGTTAACTTCAATCACAACGCCATCTAGACAGTTTTCTTATAACTATTGTAACGAAGTAATTGATGCACGCTTGTAGCTTTGACTGTGGCAAACAAAGTCATTTGGGGCTGTATTAGTTTCAATAAAGTCACATAGATGTCACTGTAGTAAAAAGTGCCCGTCTTACGAATTTTCGATCAGGGTCACGTGTCCCTGGCGTGAGTTTAACATTTTTTACCCATTACAAAAAAGTGCACAGCGCCACTAAAGAAGTTTACACTTAAAAAAAATCGATAGATATTGTTGAGTGCCTTGGTGGTGGTGTGAAGTGTACGTGTATCCTGGGTACGGTGGCCTTGTGTTGGGAGTATGATTGAAAGTCACTGTAGAAACTCACATGAAGATTTATTGGTTCAGTTCACATTATGGTTTACATCTATTGTTCTCACATGGTACGTACGTGACTTACCGTGTCTTAATTAGTAGACATGTTCGCCCCACCTAGAGATGTAAATTGAAAAAAAAACAAAATGTTTTTTTTCACAATCTTGAAAAAAAACATGAAAAAAATCTTGGCACCGTTGTTTTTTTTCTACATTTGGTTTTTTTTCAGAAAAAGTGAAATTCTATAACTAAAGTGGAATAAGACACTAAATTTGATTGTTTTGTTTTTATTCAAGTCAAATAATGTTTAAATCAATGGGTAACTATTATTATGAACTTAAAAAATACTTAATGTGTTACAATCATCTGTATCAGTATCAGTAGCTACGGCTACGCTTGTTTTATCAGCTTCGAAATAATGTTCTGTGTCTGTATTTGTTTCATCTGATTCTGAATCAACGACTATACTATATCAGGGACTTTATTACATTCTGCTTGTGTTAATATTGTTGATGATTGTACTGATTGCACAATGTACATTTTCCTAGCCCTGTCATTTGTCAGTCTATTACGTTTCTTGGTATGAATGTCGCTAATTCGCTGTACGTACTAAATGTTTCTGCAGTCTGCACGCAAATCAACCAAAACATAAACCAAACGAGGATTAGGGAAATCCCGTCCGTAAATGTAGTTTACACTTAGTGTTGCCAATTATGTTAAAAACAAATGGTATTTTCTTATTGAACAAAAAAAAAAATAATATCAACTCACATACGCAAACCGCCTTACCATATCTTTATTTTCCTACTCATGAAAAAAACCTACTCCAGAAAAAAAACTGTTTCTTTTCATGTTTTTTTTAAACGTTTTTTTTCATCTCAGAAAAAAAACCGTTTTTTTACAACTCTAGCCCCACCACTGAGCATAAGAGACTGTAGCTCGCGCACGCTACGGTCCCGCTTGGCGACTATACATTTTGTCGCATAAGCATGTCTGGTGTGAGCCTCTACAATATAATATTTATATTCTGGGACACAATTTTCTTTCAAAATAAAATATACAAATATACACAAGATGGTCAGATTCGTCTGACCATCTTGTGTATATTTGTATATTTAAATATTAAAATACTTTGACCTTCGGGTCGAAGTATTTTCCCCCAATATTTTGTTTTCATGCATATTTACCCGACTGCAAAGGAAGGGTTATGTTTTTCGTGCGTATCTTGTATGTATGTATGTATGTTTGTAATATTTTTTATTACCTCATATCCCCAGAACCGCTGAATGGATTCACACAATTGAGGTATTGTTAGATTTGTCTTAACAGCCCGAGTGTTCTTAGATAGGTGACATTTAAAAAAATAAACATGACGGCTGTGCGAAGCCATTATACCTGGTAAAAAAAAGTTTTATTTTTCAAATTCTACAATATGGATATCAAATTAAAGGGCTGAACATAAGGATTTCAAAAAGGTATATCATGTTTATCATTAGTGTAATACTAGCAAAATAACACAATGAGAAAGTTTAAAAATATGGACTCTCTTTCTGAATCCGGTGGAGTGCCAATGTGACACGACCGGGAAAACTATAAAATTGTTAATTAATATTTTAACTAAAATGTTGAAAAAAAAAAACTTATTTAAAAATCTAAAAAACCCGACTGCTCAACTGAAGTGTAAGAAACAGGCACATTTTTATTTTTAATAGTCAGTCTGTCAGATTGTCATGTCAGTCTGGCACATTTCGTTGGATAAGATATGTCATCACCACTGCTCTCAAAACGGTGAAAGGAAAACATGACAGGCCCGTTGGTATAGTGGTCAGTGGTCCTGACTGCTATGCGCAAGGTCGTGGGTTCGATTCCCACCTAGGACAAATGTTTGTGTGATGAGCACGGTCATTTGTTCTTTGTCTGGGTGTAATTTATCTATAATATGTATGTAATAGAAATATATATATATATGTTTATCAGTTGTCTAGTATCCATATCACAAGCTCTGCTTAGTTTGGGATTAGATGGCGTTGTGTGAAAAAGTTGTGGATTATTATTATTATTATTATTTCCTTTATTACATTTTATATACATATTATTTACATTTTTAAATATTCCTATAAAAACAAAAAACATTTAAAAATATAAAAAACAGTAGCCCATCGGCATCGGGAACAGGGTCCAAGCTACCGGTGTTCAGGGCTCTTGAGAGAGGAACCTCCTAACAATTCGCGCCGTGTCCAGAAGTACTGCTTTCTGGATAAAGCCCTTGATCCAGCTGCCCAACGAGAGCCTCCTAAGATGTTTGTTGAGGCTCTTGGCTATTATGCCATTGGCTGAGACGACTATCGGCACAATGATTGCTGTATCCACATCCCACATGTCAACAACCTCGCGAGCCAAGTCAAGATACTTAATTTGCTTATCTTTCTCGGCTTTCACGAGGTTCTCGTCATGAGGGACCGCTATATCAACAATCACCGTGCGACGCTCTAATCGGTCTATTACCACTATATCAGGCTTTTTGGCAACAATAGTCCTGTCAGTGATTATTTATTTATTTATTTATTTATAGTTAATTAAAACGGTACAACACCAATTACATTAATTAACATAGAAAAAGAAATACATAATAATATTGCCATTTTCGAGAACTGGGTCAGGCACATACCTATATTACGGTACTTCTGATTCCACGAGATTGTATTTAAGAGCAAGTTGCTGGTGAAAAATCCTAGCTACAAGGTTGTGTCTATGCAAATAGTCTCCGTTAGCCAGACGAGAACAACCGGAGATAATGTGACGAATGGATTCTCCCGGTTTGTGACATGCCCGACATATGTCTACCGTACCATCCTTCACAATATATTTCCGATAGTTATTCGTCTTCATAACTTCATCCATAATTGCACAGACAAAACCTTCGGTTTCCCCGAAGAGGTCACCAAAACGTAGCCAGGCTACGGACGCTAATGTATCTACATCAGACCCATGAAGGGCCCGGTAATAGCGTCCGTGAAGCCCCTTGCTCTGCCATACTTCTCTGCGGTCATTAGTATCTAATACTACAGGTTTGCGCCAATTCTCGGTACCTAAGGAGAGCGGAGTGAGGCCTTTGTCCACCGCTACCACATCTCGATGCATACCCACGTCGGCTTCTAGGAAATATTCCCTAAGGCTGCAAACCTCGCGGTTGTGCAGGGTCTTTGCATTTAAAAAGCCACGACCCCCGCACTTCCGCGGGATATACAGCCTCATCACCGATGATCGTGGGTGATGCATTCGATTTGCAGTCAGCGTTGTGCGGACCCACCTGTCCAAGGCGTCAAGTCCAGTCTGAGTCCATTTGAGTATGCCAAAAGTGTACATCAATATTGACATGACCCAACCATTGAAGGCACGCACCTTGTTTCCGCCTGAAAGAAGACTATTCAGTACTTTATTCAGGCGGCCAAAGAAGCGATCCTTCAATGACTGTTTAACATAAGCAACATTGATGCCTAGTGCCTCTGACATACCCAAATACTTGTAGGTTTCAGTTGAGCCGAGGGATCTTAGGTGTATGGAATCCGAGAGTTGAGTTCCCACGGATTCCATAATCTCCCCTCGCTTTACATGCATGACCGCACATTTGTCCACCCCAAATTCCATCCCGATGGCGCTACTGAAAGTTTCTGTTACCTTCAGTAGCTCCATCAGTTGCAATTTGCTTGGAGCAAAGATTTTCAAATCATCCATGTAAAGCAAGTGTCATATGATCTGACCACCTCTTCTCAACTGGTGGCCTAGCCCCGAACCCTCCAGCAATGTACTGAGAGGGTTGAGAGCCAGACAAAACCACAGTGGGCTCAGACTGTCGCCTTGAAATATGCCACGCTCAATCCTAATCGGTTCGCTGTTTTCCTGGATCTGTCGACATCCCGGATAGCAAAGGACCGTCTTCCATTGCCCCATACATGACTCAAGAAAATTACGTAGTATTGGGTCTATTTTATACAACTCCAACACCTTCTTGAGCCATGTATGTGGAACAGAATCATAGGCCTTATAATCTATCCAACATGTCGAAAGATTCTTTCGGAAACGACGAACCTGTTGGTTAATGGCAATATCAATGAGGAGAAGCTCCTTAGTACCGCGGGACCCGTTCCTACATCCATTCTGAGAAGCAGACATGATTGAATTTTTATCAATATGATTGTTAATTTTGGCTCTCAAAATGGATGTAAGAACTTTATAGACCGACGGTAAGCACGTGATTGGTCTATAATTTTTAGGTTCCGAAGTACTGCCTGATTTATGGAGCAGGTGGGTTACTCCTGTAGTTAGGAATTGAGGGAGCTATCCTGACTCTAGGGCAGACTGGAACTGAAATGCCAAGCGAGCGTGCGAGCTTTGAACCCATTTTATCCAGAAATTGTGCAGCCCGTCCGGCCCTGGAGATTTCCAGTTGGATAACGGACGGACTGCACGGGCTACATCTTGGGGGCTGATCGTAATTGCCCCCATTTCTGGTATAAGATCGCACGTGCGCTTGATCTCTCTCATCCAGTCACCCTCAGTGTGACTGACAGGCACCGACCAGATGCTGCGCCAGAACGAACACATGGCGTCATCATCCGGTAGGCGAGTATCAATCACACCTTGGTCCGGTCGCTACCAAGCCCTATAAACCCACCTTTCATTGCTTTGGAATGTGCGATTCTGAGTGTATCGCTCCACCCGCCGCTTATATCTGCGTATACGATTTGCCCATGCATAGACTTTCTGCTTCAGGAAGTCGATACGCTCTGTGACCCGGGTCAGATAATCTCGAGGACTAACATCAGTCCCCACAAAAACCCGCCTCACAAAGCGCATCACTCGAGGACGAGTGTTGCCCTGCCTGAAGCAGATAAGTTTACCAATGAGTGCTCTAGCCTCAGCAATACGACGCTCGATCCTACCCTGCCAAGCTGGTACAACTGGTCGTATAACTCTGTCAGTCTTTGGGAACTTGACATGAGCTACCCGACAAGCCGCTACAGCTGCACAGTATAGGATCGAATGAGTATCGGTGAGGTCTTCACTATTGTCAAAATAATTTGACAGCAGTGAATCTAGAGCACACACTATCGCCCTAATTTTCTTATGCATGGGTAAACGAGGCAGACGAGGTCTAAGCTCAGGCTGTGTGGAGCGATACTCCCGTAGTGCACATTCCAAAGCACTCCTCAATCGTTCACTGCACTGGGTACTCACGGTTATAGCCTCGTCATCATCATCTTCATCGACGAGGTCGGGTCGCGGTGAGATACTGGGTTGTAGTTGCACCGCGGCCAGTGGTGAAGCAGATGAGACACGGCTGCACCGTGATTCATGGCGTAGTCTATCAAGTACGGCGTCATCCAACATACGGTTACGCTGGATTACCCGTACCTGATCCGACAGTCGTTGGGCCGAAACGTTGACAGCTGTTTATTATTATTATTATTATCGTGAGGAAACCGTCATGTCCTGGAATCAAAAATTGACACCCACCACACCGCACTATGCCGCGTGGTGGATTATGGCGCATTTCCTCGTATTGGAGGCCTGTGCCCAGCAGTGAGAACGGTATAGTTTGGATTCTTGAATTGTTATTATTTATAAACCAAATATCATTCATCTCATTGGCTACGATGCACTGGTCGATTCAAAGCTCCAAAGCCTTGAACATCGACGACGAGTTGCAAGTCTATCGGTTTTCTATCGGTTACATTTCGGGGAGTGTGCAATCGAATTACACAATCTAATTCCGCCAAGCCCGTTCCATCATATCGCGTTTTATGTTCAATGCAATCAAAAAATAAACTCTTAAGTTGGTATGACATTTCAGCTTCGTCTATCTCATAGAAAAGCATCTAGCTAACCTAGCCTAGCCTAGCTACCTCCATGTTAAACAGTTATACTCAGCTGCATACTCGGCTGTCGTTTGGATACCTTTAACATCGTTACGCCTAGCCAGAAGCTAAAAAATCTGACAGCAGTCTTGCCAAGTTAAAGTTCTAAGTTGAACTACACGATACATGACAAATGCTCGCACTAAACGATGAGAGAAAACATCGCAAGGAAAACGACATGTCCTAGAATCAAAAATTTACACCTACCAACTCGCATTGTGCCGCGTGGTGGATTATGACGCATTTCCTCTTATAGGAGGCCTGTGTGCAGTAGTGAGAACATTATAGGTTGGATTATTAAATTGTTATTATTTATAAACCAAATATCATATCGCGTTTTATGTTCACTGCAATCAAAAAATAAACTCTTATGTTGGTATGATATTTCAGCTTCGTCTATCTCACAGAAAAGCATCTGCGCTGTCTCCAGTAAGTATTCCCGATGTCCACAGACTAGATCTCTTCAACAAATTATCTCTAGAAGATTATTTAGCAGCGTGAAATGTCTTTGTTCAAGTTATATCCACTTTTAAGACAATTAATTGAGACCTAGATAATGTACAAGGCTTTCTATATTAGGAATTGTATGTTCTTGTTATGTTTAAGCTTGATAGTTGAGAAATGAGACCCTGTTTTGACTGACCTTCACAAAAATAGTGTGTCTGATATTCTCTGTAGGGTTGGACAGAGTTGTATTATGTTCCGGCACGAACCTAGATTGTACGGGCTTTAATAGAGACGTTGATCAGTTAAAATACACCGACCTCATTTAGACAAATTCACGAAATAAAAACGTTTTTTACAAAAAATTGAACCGACTTCAAAACTTACAAAAAAAAAAAAACTTGCACTACAAAGAGGGAAATAACCCTAAATATTGTTTTATTGGATGTCTAATTCAGTTAAAAATAAGGGCTCACATGGCTGAAGTCGGTGCCAAGCCAATGAATAGTTTTGATAGGCAAAGAACGCCGCATTATCGGGCACACCCGAGGTGATGAAATCTATTCATTTATCTTAACCTAGCACTTATTTTCTCATCTCATATCTCCGAAAGTCTTCATCAGAACCTAATGTGTCATGTATTAAAACCTTCTTTGGAAAATTTGCTTTCAAACAAGGAAAACGCGATCGAAATCGTGTCAGTAGTTTCTGAGAAAATCGCGGATATACAAATATACATAGACATACATATATACATACAAACATACATATATACATACTGATCGAATACAGAACCTCCTTTTATGAAGTCGGTTAAAAAATACGTGTATTTATAACGTAGGTATTTCAATTTATAAATACAATTTTATAGAAAATTATTAAAAGACTTCATGCTGTGGGTGGAACGGAAGAAAGTGTCAGACTTCTACTGACTTAAAGCCCGCCCTGTTTCTTCTGTTGCCCTTACGTTTTTTTTTTTTTTTTTTTATTACCGATGGGCCCACTCTTGACCTCGATCTCGCCTGATGGTAAGCGATAGATGAGGTCTACGATGGAACGAGCGAGCCCAGAAGATGCCTATTTACTCGTGCTTTAAAGGCTGAAAGGTCATAAGTGGCAGGGAACACAGAAGCCGGCAGAGAATTCCACAGCTTGGCTGTGCGCACAATAAATGTGGAAGAGAAGCGCTTGGTACGACAAGACGGTATATTAACCAAGTGTAGGTGGTACCCAGCCGTGCATCTGGTAGACCGGTAGTGAAAGGGAGATGGAGGAATCAGGTCATGGAGCTCCTGCGCACACTCCCCGAAGTACAATCTGTAGAAAACCGACAGGCAAGCAACAGTTCGCCGATGAGCCAGGCTATGAAGCTTGTCCACCAGCACCTCGTCGCCTATAAGCCTTTTAGCTCTGCGCTCGATCGAGTCCAATGCAGCAAGCTGGTACTTTGCAGAGCCATCCCACAAGTGGCTGCAATACTCCACGCAAGAACGGACCTGTGCTTTATACAGATTTAGAAGCTGTCCAGGCGTGAAGTACCGCCTCACCTTGTGTAGGATTCCCAGCTTTTTTGCTGCAGTCTGAGCTCTGGACTCGATGGTTGAGCCGAAGTTGAGGTCTGACGTCAACTCCATTCCCAAAAGCTCCAGGCGACTGGTAACTGGCACAGATATACTTCGGAAAGTAGGGGTCAATTCAAAAGGGCTCCTTTTAGCGCTGAAAAGACAAGCCTGTGTTTTCAGAGCATTGAATGTGACCAGATTGTCGTCACCCCATTGGGAAACGAGATTTAAGGTCAAATTTATGCGCTCTACCATGGCCTTTCTGAGAGTGGCAATTTCGTCCCTGTCAGCTCTAGAACTGGATAAGTATCTCTCTGAGACTGTGCTGTCATCCGCGTACCCAACTGCTCCCAGCTGAAGTAGGTCATTGATATGCAGCAGAAAAAAAGTCGCAGAAAGAACAGACCCTTGAGGAACACCGGCATTAATTGCCATACGTTCCGGGGCGTATCGCGTTAGAATATTCCCACAACCCCGGAAATAGAAGGGGTAACTTGTTTATGACTAAAATTGTATCTGGCAATGTCGAGCTATATGTGTGAACAATATTTGTATTGTTAATTATTGTTCTTAAAGAAAGTGGCATATTATGTTTTTATTGAGATAAAAGTATCTTTACACCTTATCTACATTATTATTCTATGTTGCACAAACAAACGATTTATTCTAAATTGTATATGACGGAAAGATAGCGTCGTATGTGTTTTTCCAAAAGTGTGACGTCAGCTCAGCTGGCGTCACGAATGTTGTCTTGGTGATCACTCATGTTTGATTTTCAAATAAAAACACTTGTTAATGTTACCGGAGACTCGTTTATTCAACTGACAGCGTAACGACTTTACAGAGAGGTCCGCACTGTTCAGCGACTCGAACAAGAATGAATCTGAATCTGAATCTAGCGCTCACAGTGCGGCCTTATATAGAGGGATTGTCACACATGTACCCACATTTTCTAGTTAAATATTAAACTACTTAAATTACAATGCTTTAATTTGAAACATGTTAAACGTTAATTTTACATCTAATTATCAATTAATAGTTTGTAAAACAATCATATTATTAAACTTTAATCATATCAATTATTTTAATAGACAAACTAGTGTATTTGCGCCGATACGGCCATACTGACAGGCGGTGCGCGCTCTGCACCAACCTCAAAATATTCTATTTGACAAAGGCACTTATTAAAATTTAATATTATGTAAAGCAATTCGTTGACTAACTAAAGAGTCTCGAATAATAATAAAAAAATTAGAAGCTACGCACGGTTCACAAGTAGTTGTTTTCTGTGGAGAAGAACCGGCAAGAAACTCCACAGTTACTCTTTTCAAAACATCATTCATTTACACAATGTAAGAGAAGGTTTACAAAATATTGAAATTGATTTGACAAACGGCAACATTAGATTTCACTAATGAAGGATACAAACTAAAGAATTGTGATACAAAATTTAAACAAAACAGATAATCTGTCATCATCAGCTGTTATATAAAAACACAAATGTCTTTCTATGTTGTGAAATAATGTTTTAGGAATATCATAACGAGTGCTCGGAGGTTCTCGTAGATTTCTCGGAGGTTCTCGTAGATTTCTCGGAGGTTCTCGTAGATTTATCGGAGGTTCTCGTAGATTTCTCGGAGTATCTCGTAGAGTTTTCGGAGGTTTTACCTGTAACAAAAGATTATACTTCTTTTGAGTAGAATATCTGTAAGGAACTTGTAATGCTTTATGTTGTTATACAGACTCAGCTATTAAAATTTGAGAATATCATTACTTTATATTCTCATTCTGGAGGTTCTCCTAAAGTACGGAGGTTTTACATGTAGCAAAAGATTAAACTACATTTTTTTTTGTTAAATATTTGTAAGGTACTTGTGTTGGTTTATGTTAATTGTTACACAAACTCAAATATCTTAGTATGTTTGGAAATATCAATGTTATTAAATTTTGAGGATATCATCCTTTTATGATGTTCTCAGACACAAGCATATTTAGCTTAGTTAGAGGGGTTAACAGGATTGCCAGCAATGTGAATTCCACCCACATTGCCAGTATTTTGTTTTTTTTTTTTTTTTGGAATAAATAAGAAACAAGAAAGAAAAAGGTTCTCGTAGATATCTCGGGGGTTCTCGTAGATATCTCGGGGGTTCTCGTAGATACCTCGGGGGTTCTCGTAGATTTCTCGGAGGTTCTCGAAGTTTTTTTTTTGTTTCTTTTTCTCCATCTTTTTCTTTTTATAATGAGAACTAGCAATGCAATGTAAATAGAATCCACACTACTAGCTTTCCCGTTAACTTAGAGTGAGTTCGCGGCAAGTATAATGAGTGGGGTTCGAACCTGCGACCTTTCTTTTGTTGTTCGGCCATACTGGCTCGTGGAATAAATCACACCGCCGATACGGTTATCCGGTCTCCAGTTGTTTAGGTGGAAAACGAGAAAAACCTTAGCTCGCGAAACAACTACATTGAGTGGGCTACGTTATGTATTTCGGCGCACGATACACTTATGTGTTTCGGCGCACTAAACAAGGCTATACGAAACTAATACTTGCACTACTACTGTTGGCATGGAAATTCAAGAAACAGAATATTTTGCGATATTCGAAAATTCTACGGGAATTAGACAAGATCTATGATTGCAGATTATTAATTATAACCTCATATGAAATTTTCAGGTTACTTTGGTTTATACACTTCAAATCAATTTAAAGTAAAGAGAAAATTACAATTTGATGTACACGCTTGCGCGTAAACTTTGACGCAAAATAATATTTCAGGGAGTATTCGACCCCTGAATCAGAATATTAAAATAAAATGAATACGACTCACCAGGGTTCATCAGCTCAATATTTCAGCGTTGACGGTCACTTGACCCGCACAGCTTCTATCCAGAACGTCACGTTCTGTTTTACTTCAACTCGAGGGAGCGCATCCCACTTCTGATGACGGAGAGACAGCGTCGTATGTGTTTTTCCAAAAGTGTGACGTCAGCTCAGCTGGCGTCACGAACGTTGTCTTGGTGATCACTCATGTTTGATTTTCAAATAAAAGCACTTGTTAATGTTACCGGAGACTCGTTTATTCAACTGACAGCGTAACGACTTTACAGAGAGGTCCGCACTGTTCAGCGACTCGAACAAGAATGAATCTGAATCTGAATCTAGCGCTCACAGTGCGGCCTTATATAGAGGGATTGTCACACATGTACCCACATTTTATAGTTAAATATTAAACTACTTAAATTACAATGCTTTAAGTTGAAACATGTTAAACGTTAATTTTACATCTTAAAAATCAATTAATACTTTGTAAAACAATCAAATTATTAAACTTTAATCATTTCAATTATTTTAATAGACAAACTAGTGTATTTGCGCCGATATATATGTTATTTTAAAATATGATGTATGTTATTTAGCTTATGTATTTGCACCGATGTATATGTTATTTTAAAATATGATGTATGTTATTTAGCTTAATGATAATTGAACTACTGGCAAATACAATTCACGACAAAAAACGTTGTTTTATTTACCATTTTGTCTGTTAGGGGGAGAAAACTTCAAACGGTCTTGGTCTTTAGGGATAATATAGAATTTTAGCTCACTAAGACCACTCTAGTGCAGAGAGTAGAGTAGAGTCAGCCCAGTGGTTACGGACCCAACTTGCAAGTTGCAGCTCGAGGGTTCGAACTCAGTCAAGCACATTACTTGTTGTGTAATGTATATCATCACCGGACCGACCGGGCTCAGATGTGGAACTCTCTGCCGGCTTCTGTGTTCCCTGTACATATGACCCGTCAGCCTTTAAAGCAAGATTGAACAGGCATCTTCTGGGCTCACTCGTCACATCGTAGATCTCATCTATCTCTTAACATCAGGCGTGATCGAGGTCATAAACGAGCTCATCGGGAATTGGGCTGCAATACAATGTAGGTAGAGGAGAAGTGCTTCATACGAATCGACCAAATGTGGATGGTACCCTGCAGAACTTCTAGTCTAGTAGGCCGACTAAGAATTAAAATTGGTGTTTTGTATAGAGAGACTAAATATTTTAAACCACACTGAGTACTAGAATTTATTTTATGTAATAGAGAGATATCAAACTGCATCTATTTTGACTGAAAGCTGAACACAATGTTGTTGGTTAACAGATACCTGTATCTTGCCACAATGTGGTTGTAAATTTATTTTGATTCTAGCTAGCCATGTCGTCTGTACTCAGGTATTCGACTATAATTAACTTCAATTTTACGTTTGATCTTATTAATAGAAATATTTATTTTTTTCTTCGCCATATAATCCTTAACTCAGACAAAGAACAATGGGTAATTTTGTATGGAGCCTGTACCCACCTTTGTAGCATTTTAGAATAGGTGTAATTTAAAAGAGGCTTAATTGACTAACTCAAAAATAAATGAACGAATGAATGAATGAATGGGAGACCGAAGTTATGATAACTTCTTTATTACATTTTGAATTGTCACGTGTTATAATAATCGCACCTCATTCTGCTCTGTAGACCAAATAAATAACCAGTCGTTTTTTCTGTCTAAAGAGAGACCGACTTAGCTTCCTACCGCTCGTTTTTGGTACGGAAAAAATATTAAATAAAATCCATCAGTCTTAAAAAGCAGAGTTTTATTACAAAAGACAGCATAAACATCATTTTTAAATCGTGTTGTTACTCTCAATGATTATATCATCCCACGCACTTGCCGGACCTAAGAAGTTATCTAGGTGCCTGCCAACACCTAAGTACCATATTATGCTAACAGTGTGGGCACAGGCACCTAGAGTTCTCATACCCGTCATGCAGGAGCAATAATAGGCTTCGATGGCTTCTCTGCTCTGGACATTCATTTTGATAGCCGTCATTGTAGTGAACACCGCCCGTTGTCTATTCATATTTTCTGCGACTACATAATTGCCCAGTCTATTAGGTTCGATAATTCTTTGAGCTATTATATCTATAAAGGCGTGGGCATGCTCATTGTCTGTCAGACGCTGCCTAAATGCATTTATAAAGGCTCCCGCAATGCGAAAGTCTTCAAATACGTGAGGGAGTGTTTTGTTAATAAGTGTATGCGTAAATTTCTTGTAGTCTCTTTTAAATCATCCGTTTATGACTTCAATGACCCATCGCACTATTTGTCGAGATTTATTTGCTTGAATATCTGTGAGCTGTGTGGCATGCCTATCTTTGCTTGGCGGCATATGGGCAACATAACCAGCAGTTTCTATATCTGGTATAGAGTCACTAAAACCTCGATCTAATATAAAAACGCTCGGCTCGCGTCAGTATATGCCGGTTTCGGTCACGATCTATATATATGACGAGTATAATTATGCCGGTTTCTTGTACACGTAATACACAATACGCGGCGTTCACCTTCCATTTAGTCGAAGCAGGTGAGTAATATTTAATCCAATCGTTAAGCAATCCGCTGAAGCGCACTGAAATAAACTAAGATAGGTACTAAGAGATACTAATAGATACGAATAAAATAAACTAAGATGACATAAATGCGTGCGCTCAAAGACAGTTCCAAACAGGTACTATGACAGATAAAATCGCAAAAACGTCGAACGTGCGTGGGTCGATTTTACTAAGGATTTTCGGCATTTTCAACGTCGAATATCTTTTTTCCCCCGCAAGCTACAAAGTTGCCCCCATACAATAAATATATATATTTTCAAAGACCTTTCTAGTGGTACCAATTTCAATTTGCTACATGGGTGGGTACGTTTTGTTCCATGTTCTTTCATACTTATCAGAATAATTTTTGTATAAATTGGCCTAGTGCGTGTGTTTTTCATAGTGTTTGTAGAAATAACATAAACTTTTCGGAATAAAATAGCTGTGACACGGACGGACAGACAGATATTACACAATAAGACATCCTTTTTAGGGTTCCGTAGCCGAATGGCAAAAAACGGAACCCTTATAGTTTCGATATGTCTGTCCGTCTGTCTGTCTGTCTGTCTGTCTGTCTGTCTGTCTGTCCATCCGTCTGTATGTCACAGCCATTTTATTCCGAAACTATTAAGACTATACATGTGAAACTTAGTAGGTAGATGTATTTTGTAAACCGCTTTCCGATTTTAAGAAAAAAAATTGAAAAGTATTTAAAATAAAGCGGGGTCCCCATACAAGGAACTAGAACTAAAAATATATTTTTTCATGAAACCTATGCGTTTGTGGTATCTATAGACAGATCTTTAAAATGATATAAGGGTTTCTAAAACCACTTTTTCATAAAGTCAATCGTTTAAAAGATATAAGCTTCCAAAGTGGTAAAATGTGTCCCTCCCCCTCTAACTTCTATAATAATGGAGTGAAAAATCTAAAAAATATATGTTTCTGTAGACCTTAATGTAAACTTTCAACCAAAATTAGTTTGAACGAAATCGGGTCAGCAGTTTTTGAGATACAGCATGTTTTCTAAAACGGCAAATATAACTTTGTAATTCATACAAACACTATGAAAAACAAAGTTATTTAGCGTAGTTGTAAAAATGTAAATAAGCTAGTTTTAAGAAATTTTTAAGGTTTTTTTTATTCATCAAATAAATATACATATTAAATTATATTATTATAGTTACTACCGCGGAACCCTTCATGGGCGAGTCTGACTCGCACTTGGCCAATTTTTTGCGATTCATTTATGGAACTCTAAAAAGGGGTACAACGTTTTTGCTTCACGTAGTAATAATTAATATACAACGTGTAATTTAAAGGGTATATACATACCAAGTGCATGGCTTCTTTGGATGATAACAAACGATATGCAAGGGTTTTGTAATCCTAAGTCTACGTGTGTTGAACTTATTACAAATTCCAATACACAATACCAGAGACTGATTTTTAGGGTTCCGTAGCCGAATGGCAAAAAACGGAACCCTTATAGTTTCGACATGTCTGTCCGTCTGTCTGTCTGTCCGTCCGTCCGTATGTCACAGCCATTTTATTCCGAAACTATTAGGACTATACATATAAACTTGGTAGGTAGATGTATTCTGTGAACCGCTTTCCGATTTTAAGAGAAAATTTAAAAAATATTTAAAACTAGCTTTTGCCCGCGACTTCTACTTCTACTTCGACTGTGTGCGTGCTCTCGCATAGGTACAAACACGCAACGTACTACAGTACTCCTATCAACGGCGACAGTCTACGTTGATAACAAATATTGTATACGTGTTTCTGTGAGATGTTTAATAGATAACGCTTCGCAAATTAATATAATTACTTCCGCCTGTTGTAAAAAACTACAATTAAACATTATACCACTTTCGAACTCATTTATAAAGGGTGTCGGAACTTCCTCGCGGCCTATCATAGGTTACGTTGAGATTACAGTTACTGCTAATAATAAAATTAATTCTTTTAAAATTACCGCTCTTGTTGTCGATTGTATCACGGACAACTTGCCATCTCACCTTGTTGACACTTCTGCAGTGCAACATTTGTTTGACTTACCGCTCGCGGATCCACTATGGCATGTCCCGGGGGAGGTAGAATTGCTTCTAGGGGCAAAACTGTTCCCGTATTTATTACTTCAAAATAAAATTATCTCATCTACCGCTCCGTCCGCTATTGAAACCGTGTTTGGTTACATTCTTATGGGTGAGGTACCCGCTAGTTTATCTAATAATAATTATAGTCCCGCTGAAGTAAATACCGCTTCATATTTTTCTACCGCGCTAAATATAGATAATTCTCATTGTCTTCTGTCTTTAGACGAATCTATACATACATTTTGGAATATTGAAGAAGTACCTTCAAAATCTTTTATGAGCCCTGCAGAACTGGAGTGTGAACAGCTGTACGCTTCTACTATGTCACGTGACTCCAGTGGTAGGTATTGTACCGCGTTACCATTCTGTAAAAATCCAGATTCAATTGGAAATTCTTACGCTGTCGCTTATCGACGTCTAATCAATTTGGAAAAAACTAAGCTCCGCGACTCTGCTTTGCGCGCTAGTTATAATGAAATAATCCAAGAGTATATCGATAAAAATTATTTAACTGAAATTACGCCTAGTTTTGTTGATCAGACTGTAGGTTATTACATACCGCATCAACCTGTTATTAGGAATGATAAACAAACAACTAAAGTTCGCATCGTTCTTGACGCGAGCGCTAAGTCTCATACTGGCGTGTCATTGAATGACTTGTTACACATAGGGCCGAATTTACAGGCCGACATATTTTTATTACTTTTAAAATTCCGTTTGTTTACAAGCGCAGAGTTTATTGCAGTTACAGCTGACATATGTTGGCAACACCGAGTGAAGCTAGCGCGAGAGGTGCTGTGGCGGGAAACGAAGCGGCTACACCGGTCGACATGGCGCGATCACCGTCTCTCTTTGGCTTGAGCTCTCGACGTGTACGGTTGTGTTGTGCTTAGTTTTGCGTTATTAAAATTGAGATTGTCTGTATGTCTATATTTGTGAATATACAAGTTATTCCTCACTTTTTTCTTGTTTATAAATCCCTAATCAGCAGTATCAGTAAAAATAGTTAACATCAGAAGTGGGATAAGAAACTGCTTGCCCCAGACCACATTATGGGTACTTAAAAAGAAAAGCAAAACTAAGTGCAAACATAATTCGTGCTAGATACGCGTCGAGTAGCAACAGCGTAAGGTTAACAGAAACTGTAAGTACAAATCTAAATATCCTGATGATACCTGAGTTTGAGCCGTGTGACCTTGTGAATTTAATTGAAATTGATGCATCTACATTTAAACGGTCTGATAGTATTGTTTGTTATCAAGTTAAACTAAATACTTAGGTCAAAGTTAAAAGTTAAAGGATAAAGTGAAAGTTAAAAGTTAAAGAGACGTAACGAGTGTGTGATTAGGATTACGTATCCATAACATGTGACAGGTTTGCTTGTGGAAAAAAAAGTATTTCTTAGTCTTTTAAAGTTAAAAAGAAATATATTTGGCCTCATGTAGGTAGTTGAATTTACAAGAAAGGTGACGTAAAAGTATTATTTAAATCTGTAGGTCAGTTTTTAAAACACGTGAGTTTTAGCGGATATTCTGCATAGTTGTGTCTATAAACCAGGGCATGTAACCAATCATAGTAGCCAATTCGGGATTAAATACTAAAAGGACCAAATAGTTGTAATGTTTCGTTAGTTCGGAAAAGAAAATAACTATTGCGGTGGTAATCACAAATAAATTCAGTGTAAAGTGTAAGTCTTGTACAAGAATCTGGAGGCGTCTTGTTACAATAAAAAGATCGAAGCGGTCGAAGGTAGAAAAATATGATACCGTCCTAACTACTTGCCTTTGTAGAAATAGGTACCTAGTAGTCGGATATCATATTTTGTTATGGAACGCAATTTAGAGATAACTGAACTACCTGCTATTATGAATGATATTTAAAGAATTTTCAAGGAACAGTGTAAAGAGGGTAGTTTAATAAAAATAGATTCGGCTTACGTTAATGTCGAAATTTATGTTCTTAATTCTTAATGTGATTGGTGAGGTGTTGATTGGTCGTAACGTAACAGTATTGTCTTGTTTAATGTACAGACAAATAAGCGATGGACTGACATTTCAGTAACATTGAAAACATTTTTAAAGTGGTGGATGTATCACGTTCGAATAGTGTGAATAAGTATATTGGTTAACTGTTAAGGAACTAATGTTACTATTAAATAGGCCATGGGGTGTTTATTAATGTAAAAGATTTAATAACACGATATTAAAATTAATGTAAAGTATAAGAGCTGAGTCAAGTCAGGATAGTTGTGATGAGTGTATATTTATTATGTAACATTACAACAAGTTTCTATAGTAGTTAAGACAAACCAATAAGGGCCGTTCGTTTTGAAGAGTTCTTAGACTAGATAATGCGTAAAGATAGTGACAGTTATTGTCCTGTGCTTGGAGACATTGATGTACATACTATGGACGTTAGATGACAATATGAGAGGAAGTGAGAGATCAAGTAAATGACATGAAGGAGTGGCCGAGGCGGAGAATAAAATCCTTAATAATCGGTATTTTGAGTAAATCACGCGTTGGCAAGTTAAATAGATTATACAGGCATTTATTTACAACAAGCCCTATTCATATTTGAAGCGTTCACGATTTAGGGTAGGAGTGGTGTGCTGAAGCAGTTACTGCCTAAGACTAAAGGAGTAAACTGGACCAGGCACTACTTCAAACCAAAGGAGTGAACTAGGTTTCACAATCATTTATTTACAACTAGTCCTATTCTGCTTATTCAATTTATGCGTGTTATGGTTCAATATAAAAATATAATTTAGGGTAGGAGTGGTGTGCTGAAGCAGTTACTGCCTAAGACTAAAGGAGTAAACTGGACCAGGCACTACTTCGAACCAAAGGAGTGAACTAGGTTTCATAATCATTTATTTACAACTAGCCTATTATGTTTATTCAATTTATGCGTGTTATGGTTTCATACAAAAGAATATAGGTATGTGCTGGTCTGCCAGAACTTTGAAGTGTTCACGATCCAGGGTAGGAGTGGTGTGCTGAAGCAGTTACTGCCTAAGACTAAAGGAGTAAACTGGACCAGGCACTACTTCGGACTAAAGGAGTGAACTAGATTTCAGATTTTGTCTAAGTCTAAAGACAAAATTCTATGAGTTGGGCAGATCAGTACATCAAAAACGATGCGTCTCGCAAGGTTTCCTGGGCCTAAAGGGGACTAGAATAATTTTTTCTAATGTTTCAAGTTTAGGGAAGAAGTAAAAGAGATCAAGATGATGTTCCTGATGGCGGTGTTCTGATACTTGTTTTATTTTCAGATGCATAGTTCTGGCTAGTGTGACGGTGTACGCAGGTGCTATTGGTGTTGGTTGGAGTGTGCCTGAGGTCATGCACGATGCAGGAGGGCCGTGTTAGCAACACCGAGTGAAGCTAGCGCGAGTGGTGCTGTGGCAGGAAACGAAGCGGCTACACCGGTCGACATGGCGCGATCACCGTCTCTCTTTGGCTTGAGCTCTCGACGTGTACGGTTGTGTTGTGCTTAGTTTTGCGTTATTAAAATTGAGATTGTCTGTATGTCTATATTTGTGAATATACAAGTTATTCCTCACTTGTTTCTTGTTTATAAATCCCTAATCAGCAGTATCAGTAAAATTAGTTAACACATAAAACAGATATATATTCGAATTGCTGTTATTGATGAGCATCGAAAATACCAAAAAATATTTTTTAAATTTAATACCGCTGAACCTATTCGCGAATTTCAATTTAATCGAGTTGCATTTGGTCTCAAGTCCAGTCCCTTTCTAGCCATGCGCACTGTGCGCCAGCTATCATTAAATAAAATATTGCGCATAATTGTATATATTCTGAGATTTTTGAGGATTATTCTTTATGATAAATTACACAAAACAAAATTACCTCGTCATGTAGCCGTTTCTATGGTTTGCGTGACAAACATAGTAGGTTTTGCTGATGCCAGCTTGAATGCATATGGCTGCATTATATACTTACATGTCACTGATACCAATGGTAACACACACGTAAATTTGGTATGTGCTAAATCCAAAGTTGCACCTGTTAAGGTCGTATATCTAGCTCGTCTAGAGCTCTTTACCGCTGTTCTTTTGTCTAAATTAATTAAACTAGAGTCTGGCTAACGAAAGCGTGTCCTGGAGTTTTTTTTAAAGTTTAATATGGCAACATTATTAAGCTGTCAAAGTCTGTGATTACAATTGTCAGTAATTTGTAAACACAATCAATATTCCACAATAATAACTATAATATGGGTAAAACAATAAAAAGTAACGTGCTAAAGCTGCTACATACTATGATTAATAAGTTTAAACAAAAACAAGAAGGGAAAGAAATTGATTTCCAAGAGAAACAACAATGTTTACATGCGATCTTAGATTTTTTAGGTTAGTACGACTTTGTAATGTTGATCCTTGGTGGCTGATTATTAGATATATTTACGATATTATGATACTTTTTCTTATCTTTATAGATAATATTGGAGATATTCAAGGAATCTGCGAAGTTAAAAACCATGTTGAAACGTTAGCAAATTTAGAGAAAAAATCTTTAATAGAAACTCAGACTAAGTTCTTAGAAGAAATATCTTCATAAACTGGTATGTATGTTACGGTTAAGAATGTTTTATTTGATTGTTCCATTTCACAAAGTTGTGTTATTTGATATTATGAAATTATTTGGGTACCTTAATTTCTTAATATGCATTTTATTCTTTGTTTAAAAATTAAAAAGGAAGGATCTGTGAATGAAGGGATGTGGAGCACTCCAGGAAAAAAACGCCGTCACAAAAGCTCAGTGTCGGATTTAGACAGTTTTGATACTCAGACCAATAAAAAGGTCTGAGTTTTGATATTGATGCAATAAGAAATAAAATCAATGAATTTTATATTTTGAGAAAGGAGGTTCCGACATTGCGAACATTGTTGTAAGAATTACATTCTAGCATTGGCTATAGTGGATGCAGAGAAACTCTACGTAAAATATTAATTGCTAATGGGTATGAGTTGAAGAAAAATAAAATTCTTGTCAAACGTTTTGATATTGCTGCTTGGAGACATCGTTATCTACGAGAAATTGCTGCCAAACGAACGGAAGAAAAACCAAACATCTATTTAGATGACATGTATTTATGTACACAAAAATTATAAGCCTAAAATGTCATGGTAAGGTCCAACAACGAGTGCTTCCTCGCAATCAAGCCCGCTGTAACATATCTCAACAGGGAAAAGATATATTATAGTACATGCTGGCTCTGAACCAAGGTTTGTATCAAATGCACTGTTAGATTTCAGTACGACTACCACCATGACATAAATGCCGAAAACTTCAAAAAATGGCTAAAAGAAAAATTTATACCTAATTTGAATGAGTCCAGTGTCATTGTAATGAATAATGTGAGCTACCATAGTGTACAACAGAATAAATTACGAAGATTGCCTAACAAAAGCAGAATTGTTATGTTTAGTTAACAAACATAAACCCGAGCCCCTGTAAGTAGCTGACGAACTTTTGAAACAATGCGGCCATGAGGTACTGAGATTGCTACCTTACCACTGCGAACTCAACCTGATTGAGCTTATATGGAGCTCAGCTTAGCGTATGGTGGCAAAACAAAAAAACATTAATCTGCCCGTAAAAGAACAGAAACACTGATAAAAACCACCTTTGGCCGAATAACTACAGAGAGACAAATCATGGAAAAATTCATAATAAGTGTAGGTTATGACGACTCCACTGATACAGAAGAATCCTTAGTGGTTGAATTTTTGGGATCGGATTTTGAGTACGATGATTAAATAATTATCATACTCAAAACGCCTGTAGTTGATTAAACAAATCTTACAATTAAACAAAATATTATGTAAATAAATAAATAAATCTACGCATTCGTTTTTTTTATTCAACCCATGACAGTCAAGGCTCCGTGACACCAAACGGAGTCTTTAAAAACATTATGTGGTATTATCCCTAAATTAGAAATTAAGTTCGTAAACAACTATTATACAAATTGATTGTCGTAAATACATAAAATTTCCAAGTATCAAAACGTTTTTCTCCTACTATAGTCAGTAATATCACATAAAGATTTTTTGAATTTGCCGCATTTTCTCAGGTCACGCTTTCGTTAGCCAGACTCTAGTTTATGACACTTACCGCTCTCGTACCGCTATTAATAATATATTTGCCTTTTCCGTTAATACAATTACGCTTTCATGGATTCATTCCTCACCACACAAATGGAACATTGTTGTTAGTAACCGCGTCGCTAAATGTCAAGAAAATCTTGATCCTAAGCATTTTTATCATATTAACGGAACAACTTTCGTTGGAGTCAAGGCTCAGTTGCAAGAACTACTTGCTAACCGCTACCGCATAGAGTGGAAAATGATTCCACCCCGCGCTCCCCACTTTGGAGGGCTGTGGGAATCAAATATTAAAGCTATTAAAACGCTTTTATACCGTGTTATCGGTTCTCAACTCCTTACCTATGAGGAGCTTAAGACTGTTCTCACTGAAATTGAGGCAGTTCTAAATTCCAGACCGCTTTGTGTCCTGAATGAGGATCCGTACCCAGAACCGCTTACTCCCGCTCATTTTATAACGGCTTCTCCGTTGACTTCGTTGCCTGTCGTGAATGTTCCCGAGACGACGAAGTCTCTAACTTGCAGCAAAAAATTGCTTGACCAGATGATTTGTAGTTTCTGGAGGAGATGGCGCATAGAATATTTACATAATCTTCAAGTTAGACAAAAATGGTTGAATGCCGCAGACAATATTAAGATTGGTACAGTGGTTCTCATACATCAGGATGATGTCCCTCCTTTACGTTGGCCAATGGGTGTAATCACCGAAGTTTTTCCCGGCAAGGATGGGACAACCCGCGTTGCTATGGTGAAGACATGCAGTGGCTCTTTCAAGAGACCCGTTGTCAAACTATGTCCTTTACCTTCTCAATAACATCACCGCGCATTAACCCAAATTTAGCTGTAGTTGACATATTTATAATATTTTTTTTTCTTAGTACGCTTTAATATATTATTATATTTCTCTCCTTTTGAGAATATTACATATCCTCAAAGCAGGGCAGGATGCTTGCGCAATTTATTTGATTTGTAACTTTCTACTAAGATATATCAGAACGTATCACATATTAGAATACAGATTCATATTTTTACCGCGATTTTGAGTTGACCAATCATTTTCATTCCTTCCTATAATCCAATTCCTACGAATGAGAGAAGAAATACTCATCGCACGTGCCGCTAATTGGCGTATTCAACGCCGGCGTATCACCGTACAGATACTGTGTTTCGGAAGGGGTATAATTACCTCTGCAATAGTGTGTCTGAGAGGCTTCCAGAAGAAACCATCGTGAAGTTAGCACCCCGCGCCCCTTGCCTGCTAAGCAAGTTATCACCCCCCGTCTAGCTGAGATTAACTAAATACCGCTATATATCTATATATCTAAAACTATCAAAAAATCCGTGTTGGCCATACACAAGTGTGACAAATAAAGACTAAAGTGAAGTGCTTAAACATCAGAAGAAGAAAGTGATTCATGTCACGTGCACCTCAAGATCCAAGTAAGTCCCTCATAACCTTTCTTCATACCCTGGTCAACTCATTACTGTGTATGGTCAATATTTCACCCCCAAGCAAAACCGCGCCACGGTCCTTCGAGTACTTAATGCACCAGAACCCTTCATGGGCGAGTCCGACTCGCAGTTGGCCAATTTTTTTTAAATTAATAAGAACGAAAGGAATTATCGTGTTATTGGCAAGTGACGTGGAAAGTTATTGACCCTCGTAGTGCTGTGACACGTTTGTTATGATTGGTATTCAAGAAATATATGAAACCAATAATTTGGTATCAATTCTTTGAGTCAGTTATTTTGTACTGAAACTGTGCATAGAGACTTCATACCATGTCTTCAGCCCTTTTGGATAGATATGGGGTTTCCGTTACACGATGTATATAGATAAATATAATTGAAATGTCTGTCTGTGATTTAAATAAACTCTGCCTTCTCAAGTGCTTATAGTTTACACGATACTCAAACACAAACAAACTATATTTTGTCTGTCTATCTTTCTGTTTGTCCGGTCTAATCGTTGGAACACCTGAACGTATTTGAACGGGAGCTTCACTGGAAGATAGAGAGAGTTATAGAACAACATGTAGGCTTTTTTTTTCATTACTGATGGGCCCACTCTTGATCTCGATATCGCCTGATGGTAAGCGATAGATGAGGTCTAAGATGGGACGAGCGAGCCCAGAAGATGCCTATTTACTCGTACTTTAAAGGCTGAAAGGTCATAAGTGGCAGGGAACACAGAAGCCGGCAGAGAATTCCACAGCTTGGCTGTGTGCACAATAAATGTGGAGGAGAAGCGCTTGGTACGACAAGACGGTATATCAACTAAGTGTGGGTAGTACCCAGCCGTGCGTCTGGTAGACCGGTAGTGAAAGGGAGATGGAGGAATCAGGTCATAGAGCTCCTGCGCACACTCCCCGAAATACGATCTGTAGAAAACTGACAGGCAAGCAACGGTTCGCCGATGAGCCAAGCTATGAAGCTTGTCCACCAGCACATCGTCACCTATAAGCCTTTTCGCTCTGCGCTCGATCGAGTCCAAAAGGCTACTTTTACATCCCGGAATTATCACGAGCATGGGACTCAGTGGGAGCAATGGTGTCGCGAGTGGGTTCCGGCATGTGTGTTAGGACCGAATAATCCAGCACCCCGCACTGCGGCCGCGTCTACCTCGGCCTGTCTCTTTCAGTGAAAACTTTATAGGCTGAATTATTCTAATAATTTATTAAAATAGATGGGTTTACTACAGATTATTACTTTTCACTTAATGGACATGCTTCTTTATTGTTGATAGGTTCGCGTTTGACCACCATCTGTCCTGATATCAAGCGATGATGTGGTAGGAGATGAAGCACGCGTACCTAGAAGTAATCTGTTCAATCTTAACTTAATGACCCCCAGGTTATAGCTGTCAGGAAACATAGACTCCGGCAGGAAATTCCACTCCTTAGCTGTACGCACAATATAAAGTATTCCCAAAACGTTTTGTGGGTATGGGTGGGATGTCCACCTTGTAAAGATAACGCATCGTCGTTCGTCTTGTAGTCCGATTATGGAACGGGCTGGGCCATGATTTGTCGTTAAAATAGGATCACGTCATTTCTTTAATATTAATTTTTTCGTTATTCACGGAGTTTCTTTAAAGATAAGTTTATACATAGTGCTAGATAACATAACATTATAAAATCCAATATAAAATATTTAGTCTCCATCGACGTCAGCAATGATACTATTTTGTTTATGTATACATCGAGCACGCTGCTCTCGTCTCAGTCGGGATATTAAGTAGAAACCCACTTCGCTACAAACGCATGTAAGTCTATAACTTATTTTCATTCGGCGTTAGGGTTGGCGCGCGGTGAAATTGCTTCTAATATAGCAACGAGTTGCAGGACGTGTGTTCGTGCCCAGTCAGGTACATCACAATTAATTTATATCATCAAGAAAACATAGTGAGGATATCGGCATGTCTTAGGACTTAAATTAGAAGACATGTGACATCCACCAGCCTGCACCGGGCCAGGGTGATGACTGTTACGCCTATGGCCTTAGAAAAATAACGCATAGAAAGGGGGTCTAGAACAAAACACGAGCGATTTCGTGTGGCCACTTTATTTTCTTTGCGTGAGCCGAATGTATCTACGTTCCTCAAACGCACACAAATATAGCTTTCAGTGATACCATTACCAGGCCATTACCCACAAAAATGGGAAAACGCACTATTATGTTGCTGTATCAAATCAAGTATTTTATGTTATGAAACTGGATAAGATGATGTTTTTCATGTAATATGACTTATATGACATATTTTTACAGAAGGTATACGAAATGAGATATCGTTCATTGCCTTTAGAATGTTTGATGTGTAATGTGTTATAATAATACTATAGAAATGTATTAATTGCTTGAAAATTCTCGTTTAATATCAATTAAAAGTATGTGTTGTATTTATGAAATAGAAAAATATTATTGAGAACATTACTTAAATGAAAAAAATCTTAATCAATAAAATTGTCATCTTTATGATGCCACTCTTCGAACTAACAGTAACTTTAAGTTATAAGAACCCTGTAGGTAGTAGCTGTAAATAAATATAGTTTAGTTTGACGCATACATAGTTACCGCCAAAACTACATTTTTTTAAACAAAAATAAGCACAAAAGAAATCAATATGGGTAGTTTTTCCTCACGGAGAGCAACATTGAATTGTGATAAGTTAGGTTGTTAGAATTTTTGTTTGTTGATCGATTTACGTAAATATAATGTATAAAATGTAAGTATTTACTTGTGAAATGTAATTTGATTACACGATTTTTGTTTTCCTGAAGGACTATGACATCCCTTTACGCTACAAACGATCGTTTTAAATTATTTACCTTCGAGCTCTGTTCGGCAGAATGTGAGTACTGACGGCTCGTCGAGCAACTCAAACTTAGCCAAAATGGCTAAGTGTTGTTGCCTCACTTTTTGCACTTGTACTATCCTTCTATGCGTTATTTTTCCAAGCCTATGTTCAGCAGTCGGAATGTTAGAGGCTGAATTCATCGTCCGCTTAGCCTTTTTCCAACCACGTTGGGGTCAGCTTTACGTCTACCTGGATGCAGATCAGTACTAGTATTTAACGTGGAGCGTCTGTTTATCAGACCTCCACAACAGAGTAACTGGGAAACACAATAACCCCTTGGTCAGACTGATGTGTAGTGTTTCTATCTTGTGACTAACTACTATATTATAGACGTTATAGGCTGAATTATTATAATTATTCGTTTGACAGCCCTACTCTCTCGATTCATCCGCTCTCAGAACGAAAAAGGAAAAAGTTTTTAATGTGACAATTTTTGCTCGGAACGACCGACAAAAATATTTATACAAAGATAAAAGATATCGTAACAAAAAGTTTGATCATCCCAACAGATAGGCTTTTAAAAAGAGGGTACTCGAATATTTTGTTTTTAAGTAATGGTTTATGTTATTGAGAGTGTTTGTAAAAGTTTTTTCCGTATTATAAAGTGTTCTGTTGATACTGAAGTAATTTTTTTTAGGTATCCGATAGTTATAAAATTTGTTTTTTAATTGAAAATGGGACTTAATTTTTTTTTTCACTACTTTCACACTACGCCATCTAGTCCCAAAGTAAGCAGAGCTTGTGGTATGAGTACTAGACAACTGATAAACATACATATATATTTCTAAATACATACATATTATAGATAAATTACACCCAGACAAAGAACAAATGATCGTGCTCATCACACAAACATTTGTCCTAGGTGGGAATAGAACCCACGACCTTGTGCATAGCAGTTAGGGCCACTGATCACTATACCAACGGGCCTGTCGAAATTTCATAGTAACAATCATATTTTGGTGAAAGGAATAAATGAGTTAGTGATATTTATTTGCAAATTGGTTATAAATTACACATTATCACGGCATTTTTTTTTCAAACAAGCTGAGGCCGGGTTTTCTTGTTTTGACCCACACAGACGCAGTTAGAAAGAAAGATGTATTTTCTAAATTAAAGCAACAACATTAAGTGTCTTGCAGTCCCCACCAACTGTGTCCCCACGTTGTCGTCGTGGTGGGGCTTGCGTGTTTCGATGATCTCTGGGGCCATGCCGGTAGAGGCACTCATGCCGGACGGGCCCAGAGGGAGAAACCAGACCAAGAGGGACACACCGGGGGAAATGCGCGCCGCCTGGAGGATCGAGCAGCTAGCTCGAGCTTCTAGGCGGCGCGGGGTCCGGTCTCAGAGATCGGGTCAAGGGGGAGGAAAGGTTCACTTCCGGTATGCGTCTAATCTTTAGACGTAACCGTGAAGTGAACCAGGGGAGGGGAAATGGGGTGTAGGGATAGAGGAACTCACCTCTCTAAAAAAGTAAAAAAAAAAAATGGCAGATAAGGTTTTTGTTAAAGCTACCCAGGCGGGTCCCAGCTGCTCTTCAGCTGGGGAGTCCCGCACCGGACACGTCCGGTCAGTCCCACCGTACTCTGGGGGGGACAGCAACAACTTTTTTCCCAAATTTCCGGCAGTCGCCGCATCGAGCCAGGGAGGCTCACGTGCCCGTGAGGTGGAGTCGCTGGACTTGTCCAGCACGTCCACCTCACCGGCACCGAACATTGAGCGAGCGCAGAGCGCCGCTCCGCGGAGGAAGGGGGCGCTGGTGCTCGGGTCGGAGACCGACTCGGCATCGGACGCCGAGAGCTTCCAGAGCTTAGTCTCTGGGAGCGCAGTGAGGAGCGACGAGGGGGGCGCCGACAGGAGGAAGGAGTTCCTCAAGCGCCCCCGCGACGTTGAGTCGTCGTCGGAGGAGGGGCTTGTCTCGGCCCGCAAGATCCCCACTAGCGTGCGGGGTAAAGGCCGAGGCAAGACCTCGGGGAGGGGGCCTCCCTCTGGAGAGCCCAACACTGGTCTGGCCTCGAGCGAGGCCAAACTAGAAGAGGCCGTGGCGGCTGCCATCCGCACCATCTCGCGGAAGCGGAACCGCAAGAGTAAGGAGGACGCGATCGGCGAAGCCACGGCCTCCATCGTGGCGGCCGCGCGGACTTACGGCGGGGCTCCGGCTGCAAGGGACGATATGTCCGATCCGCGGCCGGAGGTCACCCGCCTGACTGCCGCCATTGAGGCTCTCCAGAGGGAGAACGCCGCCCTCAAGGCGGACCTGGCCGCAATCCGGGGAGACGGCCAGCGGAATGCGCCGCCGCGGGGCCAAAAGGAGAAAGGCCAGCCCACACCAGCGGAGAACTCGGTTCTCGACCTGGTGCGACAGGAGCTGGCCGCCTTCCAGCAGCGGTTCTCCGTATTGGAGAGCCGCGTGCTGCGACCCCCGCTGGCGGCGCCTTCGTACGCGGCTGCGGCCGCATCCAAGCCTCCCCGGACGGCGACGAGGCCGCCTCAGGCGAAGACGGCCACTGGGCAGACGGCCCGAGCGACGGCGGCTCCTGCGAGGGCGAAGACGGCCCCGGCCAAGCCGAAACAGGGCCCACCAAAGCCGCCTCCGACCCCGACACCTGCGGGGCCGAAACAGGCGGCCAAAGGGAAGAAGGCCCAGGCCAGGAACCAGCCGTCCCAGCAGCCTCCTCCAAAGACTCCTCCGGCCGGCGCCGACTGGCAAGTGGCCGGGGAGAAGAGGAAGGCTGCTGGCGCAGCCAGGTCCTCGAGGAGAAGGGAGAGACGGCGGCGGCGAGACGCCGCGGCGCGATTGCGCGTCCCCAAGACCGCGGCTGTAGTGATCACACTGCAGCCGGACGCGGTGAAGAGGGGCGTGTCGTACCGCGACGTGCTCGCGAAGGCGCGGCAGGTGATAGACATCACGGAGCTCGGGATCGTCGGCGGCCTCCGTCACCGGGTCACTGCGACGGGGGCTCGGATGCTGGAGATCCCCGGCGCGGCCAGTGGCCCTGCCGCTGACGCTCTGGCCGAACGGCTCAGAGCGTCCTTAAACGCGGAGGAGGCCCGAGTCTCCAGACCCACCAAGCGCGCAGACATGCGCATATTGGGTCTGGATGACTCCGTGACGGCCGAAGAAGTGGTGGCCGCCGTAGCCAGGACTGGGGGGTGCCCTCACGATCAGGTTAGGGCGGGCGCCCTGCGTCCTGGCTTCACGGGGGGGCAAACCATTACGGTTAGCTGCCCCGTCCCGGCGGCCAAAAAGATCCAGGAGGGCCGAAGGCTCCTGGTTGGTTGGGTGTCTGCGCAGGTTAAAGTCCTGGACCCCAGACCCCTGAGGTGCTTCCGCTGCCAAGTGGGCAACCATGGGGCATGCGTGTGCACCTCGGAGGTAGACCGCAGCGATAGGTGCTTCCGCTGCGGTCAGCCCGGTCACAAGGCCGGCTCGTGCTCCGCCCCGCCTCACTGCTTCGCATGTGAGGCGGTTGGCAAGCCGGCCGATCACCGGGCTGGGGGCAAGTCCTGCGCCCCACCCACCAAAGCCAGGCGCAGAGGTAGGCCCTCTGCCGCCGTCGTCACCGCCACCGCCGCCGCCGCCGCCGCCGTCGCTACTGCCGCCGCCGTCGCCGTCGTGGCTGAACCCCCGCGAGGGGCCCTGGAGGAGGCTGCAATGGATCCCGATTAATGGCCCCATTGCGCTTCCTCCAGGCGAACATCAACCACTGCGCCGCTGCTCAGGAACTTTTGCTCCAGAGCATGGCGCAGTGGTTGATCAACGTCGCCGTGGTCGCCGAGCCGTATTTTGTCCTGCCCAGGAACGACTGGGTGGCGGACTTGGACGGCTCGGTGACCCTCGTTTCGTCGGCCGCCGCCGGTACCCCGCCCCTCGATCGCGTCAAGAGAGGGCGTGGGATCGTCGCAGCACGGTTCGGAGAGATCGCTGTGGTAGGCGTTTATTTCTCCCCGAACCGAACTCTCGCCGAGTTCCAGAACTCCCTAACGGAGCTGGGAGACGTCGTCGTCGCCCTCGGTTCCCTCCCCGCCCTCGTCCTCGGGGACTTCAACGCCAAGAGTCCGGCTTGGGGTTCCCGGTCCACGGACTATAGGCGGGGCAGGATGCTCGAGCACTGGGCCCGTGCGCAGGGCTTGGTGATCGAGAACCGGGGTTCTGTCCCCACGTGCGTGCGGTTTACGGGCGAGTCGGTGGTGGACGTTACGTTCGCCACCCCCAGCCTGTCACCGCGCGTCACCGACTGGCGCGTTGTGGAGGAGGTGGAGACCTATTTCGACCACCGGTATATCCGGTTCGACGTCTCCGCCCAGACCCCAGACGCGCCGGTCCGACGGGACCTGAGTGGTCCGCGATGGGCGCTGAAGCAGATGGACCGGGAGCTATTCCTGGAAGCCTCGATCGTGCAGGCCTGGGGGTCACCCCCGGACAGGCCTGCCGACATAAACGACGAGGCGGAGTGGTTCCGGGAGGCCATGTCGGAGATCTGCGACGTGGCCATGCCCCGGGTCCGGCAAGGACGCGCCCGGCGTCAGCTGTACTGGTGGTCGAGCGAGCTAGCAGCACTGCGCGAAGCGTGCGTTGCGGCGCGACGCCGGTACACCAGGTTCCGCAGGCGCCGCACCCGACCTCCGGATGCGGCGACTGTAGAGGCGGAGCTGTACGAGGGTTACAGGGCAGCGAAGGCCGTCCTCCGAGACGAGATCTGGCGGGCCAAGGAACTGGCCCGGGAGGAGATGCTGGCGACTCTGGACGGGGACCCATGGGGCCGCCCCTACAAGTGGGTGCGAGAAAAGCTCCGCCCCTGGGCTCCCCCGTTGACGCAGAGTCTCCAGCCTCAGTTCTTGGAGGACGTGGTGAGCGCCCTGTTCCCATCGCGAGGGGAGCACGCTCCCCCGCCCATGGCTCCGTCTCCGACGGAACCTGAAGCTGGCGCAAACGCGGACCACAGCGACGACGACGTCTACGACGCTCCAGAGGTGACCGAGGTAGACTTGAGAGTGGCGGTACAACGGCTCAAGGCCAAAAATACCGCCCCAGGACCCGACGGCTTGCCAGGTAAAGCGTGGGTCCTGGCCTCGGAGACTCTCGGGCCTCGACTAGGGGGGCTCTTTAGCGCATGCCTGGAGAGGGGCCAGTTTCCGCTTCAATGGAAGACGGGAAAGCTGGTCCTGATCCAGAAAGCCGGGCGCCCTGCGGACTCTCCGTCCGCATTCCGGCCCATCGTGCTGCTCGACGAGGTGGGCAAGCTCTTGGAAAGAGTGATTGCAGACCGCCTCTTCGGGCACCTGAATCGGGTGGGCCCGGATCTTGCGGAGTGCCAGTTTGGCTTCCGCAGGGGGCGCTCGACGGTGGATGCTGTCATGCGCGTGAGAGCCCTCACGACGGGGGACGCGGTATCCCGGGGCAGGGTCGTCTTGGCGGTGTCTTTGGACATCACCAATGCCTTCAACACCCTGCCCTGGAGTTGCATCAGGGAGGCACTCCGGTATCACCGGGTGCCGACCTACCTCCGTCGCATAGTCGAGGACTACCTGACGGACAGAGCCGTCATCTACCCCGGTCACCGGGGAGAGTGGAACCGGCGAGAGATGTCGTGCGGTGTCCCACAGGGTTCGGTCTTGGGGCCGCCCCTGTGGAACATCGGATACGACTGGATGCTGCGCGGCGACCTCCCTGACGGCGTCAACGTAGTATGTTACGCTGACGACACGCTCGTCCTGGCGCAGGGAGAGTCGCACCAGGCGGCGGCCAACCTGGCGATGCAAGCGGTTGCGACAGTCGTTCGTAGGATCCGGCAGTTGGGACTCGACGTGGCGCTGCAAAAGACCGAGGCAATGTGCTTCCATGGCGGTCGGAACGCGCCACGGTCCGAGTCCCACATAACGGTGGAGGGGGTTCGCATCGGCGTCGGGAGGACGATGAAGTACCTGGGACTCGTCCTCGACAGCCGGTGGAACTTCAGGGAGCACTTCCTGAGTTTGGCCCCAAAGCTGAACCGGGCAGCAGCCGCCTTCAGGCGACTCCTGCCTAATCTCAGCGGGCCAAACGCCTCCTGCCGAAGGCTGTACGCCGGCGTCGTGCGGTCCATGGCCCTCTACGGGTCCCCAGTGTGGGCCCTGTGCATCCGGACGCGACCACTAAAGTTGGTCGCATGCCAGAGGGTCATGGCTATCCGAATGATCCGGGGATACCGCACGATCGCCGGCGAATCGGCCAACCTCCTTGCCGGATTGCTGCCCTGGGATCTGGAGGCGACTGCCCTCCAGCGCGTCTATGAATGGCGCGTGGAGGCGCAGCGCCGGGGCGTATCCCCGCTGCCTCGAGAAGTCGAGGCGCGGCAGGAAGAGCTCCGGCGCGATCTCAGGGCAGTATGGAGGGAACGACTGTCGCAACCGACGGCCGGGCACGCCGCAATTGCGGCGGTAAGACCCCTCTTTGAGGAGTGGCTAGATCGGCGTCACGGCGTCCTGACCTACCGCATGACGCAGGTCCTCACCGGACACGGAAGTTTCGGGAGGTACCTGTGTCTGATGGGAAAGGAGGAAACGCCTGGGTGTCACCACTGCGAGGGTCGCCCTGAGGACACCGTAGAGCACACGGTGCAAGACTGCCCCGCCTGGGCAGAGCACCGACGTGTCCTCACGGCGGCGATAGGCGGAGACCTCTCGCGCCCGGCATTGGTCGAGGCCATGCTGCGGGGCGAGAGGGAGTGGGAAGCGGTCGCCTCCTTCTGCGAAGCAGTCATGCTTCCGAAGGAGGAGGCGGGCCGCGTGAGGGAGAGGATGGCGTCCTCCCTCCAGCCCAGCCGCAGTGGTAGACGCCCACGGCGTCGGACGTCGGCCGACGATCTCCGGCCACCGTAGGCGCGGGCATGCGGACAGCGAGTAAAGGGCAACTCGCTGTCCGACCATGGACCATGCCTGGGTCGACGGCGCGTCGTGTTCCACGCGCGCCTCAAAGAGCGTCAGCAATATGACGAGGCCCCCCCATAGAGGGCCGAAGCCTGCCGGGGTCGTGGGACTCATCCCGTTACCGTGACCCCGGTACGTAAAGGGTTATTGAAGGAACACCGTGGATTTTAGTCAGTAAAAGTCTGACAGTCCCTCCCACCCTGCCCGGAGTGGGAGGACTTATTTGATAATTTTACCACGATAAAAAAAAAAAAAAAAAAAAGTTTCTTGCAGTGCCACATAGGTTCAACAAGATGTCACATAACACAACTATAAGTGCCTGACGTTGGTTTTCATCTGAATCTTAAATGATTAAAAGTTGTTTAAGATCAGTGAATTATTTTAGTACCTAATCATACAAGCAACTTACAATTTAGAATCGTGCCTGAAATTACATTAGCCAGCTGTCACATGAGATTAGAAGCACACTAAGTGAAGCTGCAGTAGCTGACCGGAAGTAGGAACTGTGACCGGAATTTGGATTAATCCTAAAGCGTAACACATAACGCAGACATTGTAACCTTTTGTATATGAGGAGCTTGTTGTTAAATAATAACAGACGCTCGGCTCGAGCTTCAAAGTTAAGCAGCGCTTGCTGGAGGTGGCCTGTGGATGGGTGAGCGTCCTAACACATGGAGGTTGTACCGCGCCTTAAGCACGTTATGCCACTGCTCCTGGCTGTCACTTGTACATCTTTGGCGATCGTTACGGAAAGTAAGGAGTTATAAAATCTCCCAGCATCTTGCTGAGGGGTATCGCGTTACCCGGCTACCGTTATCAGATGCAGTCGCTCCATGTTACACACGAGCACTCAGCTGCAACCAGTTCATCTTGCTAAGGGGTATCGTGTTACCCGGCTATCGTTATCAGCTGCAGTCGCTCCATGTTACACACGAGCACTCAGCTGCATCCAGTTCATCTGACCTCGACATTGTTGAGAACACAGAACAGATAAAAGAGGTTAGAAAGGAAATAGTTCCTGATTTGTATGAGAACGCATGTCGCCGCTTGTCTCCCACTCTATAGCTCTACTACAAGCAAGAGGCCCGTTACGTATGCGAAATACGCACACAAATAAATTACACACACTTAAATCGAGAGCTTGCTACTGATTGAAACTCACTGTCGATAAACATGCGCCGTGTATCACGGGCAATCAGGGCAAAGGACGAAACGTCAATGGTTGAAGTGTTGAGGACGCGACGCATCCAGTACATTGTAAATGGACTTTGTCATTGTGTTGATTAAGCGAGTACGCATGGGGCAATGTATACTTTTTGTAACTTGTTGCAATAATGTTGTTAATGTTTGGAATTTCATAGTGATCAGAATATTTTTATGTTTTTACAAATAAAATTGTAATTAAATGTTATTTTCGACTTACCGATGGAAAGATATACCTCCTTACTCTATACTTGCGGTCTGACTTTTTGTTTTACAGGTTATAATTGCACAACACGGCATTTTAAAGCAGAGCTCTGTGTTTCGAAGCCAAAGCGCACTAACGCGGCGAATGAATTAATCAGTCGAGCTATGATTTTAGAATCATAAATGTGGCGCGCTCGCGACGCCCACATTGTCATTCCAACCTTATTCATCTATTCCGTGGTTGGGAAGACGCTCAGTAGATGATGATGTATTTGTTCCGTCCATACAACATGCATTCGTTACAGTACAAAGCTACCTGTATGTATTTACAGCTAACATTCTGTTTTGTTTGTTATTTAAATAAACTGGGAGAGAAACTGCGGGTCGGGAATATGTAGTGTGCACTCTGTGAATTCACTAACAGTTCGCTCTACAAACTGATAGTGAATTCACAAAAGTGGGAATATGATGGTATTTCTGTGTTTTTGTGATGTGACCTTTGATAAGAGAAAAGAGGGATGCAAACAATGACTTGAATCATAATGTATACAGCCATAGTGTTCTTACAAGATGATGTGCTCGTGGACGGTTCGATCTACAAGGTCAAGCAACACTCACCGAGGTCACTGTGTTGATGGGTGACCGTCTTAACATGCCGAGAGTCCCGCGAGCCTCGGACATCACGTTAAGCCGTTAGTCCGTGTTGTCATTTTTTCATCTTTGTCAGTTATTACGGGTAGTCGGAAGCAAAAAATACGATTGCGTTGTGTTGAGTCCCGTAGTAATCTACTCATCCCGTAAACAGCAAATCTATATATGTATATATATAAGCGAAATACCACTCATCGATTCAATTCAATTCATTTATTTGTGACCAATATGATAAAGGTGTACAATAGATATTACAGTCATATAATATAAAAGAATCACTATGTCCTACCATCCGATGGTGTACAAATACA
The DNA here is from genome assembly GCA_943138885.2 of Tholera decimalis. Taxonomy (NCBI): domain Eukaryota; kingdom Metazoa; phylum Arthropoda; class Insecta; order Lepidoptera; family Noctuidae; genus Tholera; species Tholera decimalis. Next base: position 1,990,996 of record OW964575.2, on the reverse strand, counting down.
AAGTAAATTAATGTTTAAAGCAGACTTAGATTAAAATTACAAAATTCAAAGAAACAATAGGCAAACTACATAAAAAAGAATTAATATGGATGTCAGGAAAATTGATTATAAATACATACATTTTGTGGCAATGTCATTTAAATTATGATATAATATGATTTTGCTCAAATTTTGCTTGGGGGTTCCTTTTAGTACGTAGATACTCGCTAAGACGGGATTTTGCGAAATTTTCACGGGATCGGGATTTACACGGGAAAAACTTCCCACGCGAACGAAGTCGCGAGCAACTGCTGTATAATTTAAAAGTTACAAATGCACTTAGTTTAATCATGAAGATTTTACTCATACATTTTATAAATTGGACAACGTTACTATTATTATTATTACTTACGCTTTATTTTGTTAAGCCCAGGTGGCAGTGATAGTTTACTTTTCAATTTTTTTTATATCACTGTTCAATATAAGAAGTTTCACCTGTCTCCTGTGCGCATTTCTTCAAACACCAGACCCGCAACCACTTCGATGTATATACAAACTAACATTTTGAATTTTTCGATACCATTGGCGCAGTGGTTGAGGGATAGCTGTAACCTTTTTAGGTGAAGAGTGAACAGGCTACTTCTAAGTAAACGTGCTCCATTTTCGACCTCATCATCGCTTTCCATCAGGTGACATCTCATCTCAACGCGAGCCGAGCGAGGTTCATTTAAATAAAATCGGAATGTCTGTCTGTGATTTTAAAAGTACTGTGTATTTTCAAATGCTCATAGTTATTTCATCATACTAAAACAAAAACTAACTTTTTTTTAAAAAAAAAAAAACGGTCAGTATTTCTTTTTATCCAGGCTAAACTTGGGGACAGCTGAACCGACTGTAATAGGACTTTCACTGGAAGATGGAGGTTATAGGGAAAAATAGGCCGGAATATTTTGTTCGACAGTTTTATCCTGGAATTTCCACGGCGGATTGGACGCGCGAAAAACCGTGTCAGTTATATCGACTTCCAGGTGAACGAACTCGCAGGTACTGGTATAAAACAATAAAAAAATTGGCTAAGTGCGAGTCAGACTCGCCCATGAAGGGTTCCGCAGTAACTATAATAATATAATATAATATGTATATTTATTTGACAAAAAATACCTTACAAATTTCTTAAAACTAGCTTATTTACATTTTTTTACAACTACGCCAAATAGCAGTTTTCGTAGTGCAAAGTTATATTTGCGGTTTTATAAAATATGCTGTATCTCAAAGACTGCTAACACGATCTCGTTCAAACTAATTTACGTTAAAAGTTTACATTGAGATCTACAGACATATTGTTTTTTTTTTTTTTTTTTCACTCCATTATTATAGAAGTTAGAGGGGGGGACATTATACCACTTTGGAAGCGTATATCTTTTAAACGATTAACTTCATGGAAAAGTGGTTTTAGAAACCTCAATATCATTTTTAAAGACCTGTCAAGATACCACACACGCATAGGTTTCATGAAAAAAAAAATATTTTCAGTTCCAGTTCCATATATGGGGAGCCCCCCTTTTTTTTAAATATTTTTATTTTTTTTCTTAAAATCGGAAATCGGTTCGCAGACTACATCTACCTACCAAGTTTCAAATTTGTATAGTCCTAATAGATTCGGAATAAAATGGCTGTGACATACGGACGGACGGACAGACAGACAGACAGACATGACGAATTTATAAGGGTTCCGTTTTTTGCCATTCGGCTACGGAACCCTTAAAAGCTTTTCTCGTTCTACAACGGAAACCCAAAAACTGTCACAATATTTACAGGCTCGAGCCACAGATCTATAATCATAAAGTAAATGTGTCCTAGCGAGTTAGGCTCAATGCTCGTAACTGTGCAATGAAGATGAGTACTACTGAGTAGTGCATGAGTAGTGTGCCGGAGTGATATGAGTGATGATCGTTGAGAGACTGCGGTACACTTGTAACAACATCACTACTGGAATATGTTACTCCAACACTAGTGTTCGCGACTTCGGTCGGCGTGGGGGTCGATGTTACCTACACCGGTATTCCGGGATAACAACACTCACTTATACAGGGGGACTTAGTGGGCGGTCAGAGTCTTATACAACCACAAAGACTCATCTTAGCTATACCGTTACGGTTAACATCTCAAACCAACATACTTTGATGATGAATTTGAACGTTTTGGGAATACTTTCACTGCTAAGGAGTGGAATTCCCTGCCGTTGTGATAGCTATACCTGGGGGTCTTTAAGTCAAGAGCGAATAGGTTACTTCTAGGTAAGCGTGCTTCATCTTCGACCACATCATCGCTTACCATCAGGTGAGATGGTGATCAAACACGAGGCTATCAATGGGTGTCGATTAGTGTGTGGTCAGAGTCCCCAGTCCGATGGCCTACGACCCCAAAGACCCTCCCTAGCTAGATCATCGTAGTTTACATCACAGACCAACACATTTCAATGATGACTAATGTCACTCAGTATTTTAAACCTCTCAGCGTGTCCCAGAGGAGGGAACTTATTACATTTCTCATCCATATATAATTCAGGGAGGTGACGCACTCTATGTAATGAAGTATTGATGCTAGGCTAGTGGGAAATATGTGAAGAGTTTTTTAATAACATTAAATTTTGTCACGTGCGATGTTTTCCCGAGGGAGTTTAGAATAATTACTTTTAGATTTCTTAATAAGCTGTGGGTCGTGCAGTTATGAATTAAAGCTAATTATACTTATGGTTTTTATTCAGTTATAACTAGTGTTACGAGGTGGGGTTCGAGATAGAAATAATTTACAAGAATTAAACCAAAATTAACACTTTACTTAAACAAACACGAAATAAAAATTAACACAGTTATTAACAGTACAATACTTGTCACTTAAACTTAGATCGCAATGAAATTCACTTGTAGAGCTTCGATTATATCGCGTATTCGCGTCGTAATAAGACTGACTCTGCATCCCTTTGCGATCTATTTATACCCCGATCTATGAGTTCTAGAATATTCTTGTAAAATCGACTTACTGTTTATATTGCCTAGAATATTCCAGAAGCTACTTGAGATACACAATATTGCTACTCGCCGCTAGATGGCGTTAGTGTCTCGACTCGATATACTCAGTACTGCTACCCGCCGCTAGATGGCGTTAGTGTCTCGAACATTCTAGATTTCTGTCGAAGTTTCTCGACGTACTTCACTAAGCTGACTGACAAATGCTTGCACTGTCTGGACAGGTCCGCTCAAATTTGCGTGGTTATTTCCTCAAAAAAATACCACAGACATTAACCTACATGCTTCTCATATAAAAATACAAATTGTCTGGACTTTAAAAGAGACTATGACCTCTGAGTTTGTTTCGGTGTTTCTTCTCAGAGTAGTCAGTTAGGAAATACCGGCCTCATCTAGCTAAACTTAACACGCAAAAAAACATGACGTGTAAAAGTGTTATTTATTTATAACCAATTTACAAAATAAATATTTCATTTCATTTCATTTCATTTCAAGCGACTGGCGTAATACTAGCGATCTGAAATCTGAATTTATAAGAGAAAGTTGTGCTTTGAAATAATTGCACATCTAGGTACAAATCAAATCATCGTCTGTTTAGCCTTTTCATAACTTTGTCTGGTTCGGCTTTTAGTCTTACTGGATGCAGCTGAAAACACTAGTTGTAAGCTGCATTCATCTAAAACACTTGCTGTACATGGAGCGACAGCCTACCTAACCTCCACAACCCAGTTACTGGGTAACACGATACCCTTTGACTAGACTTTTGTAAGATTTTTACACAAGGAATTTTTGGACAAGCGAAGAGAGGCTACACCCAGCGGTGGGGAAACTCAGGCTGGGGATGATGATGGTGATAACATTATTTTCTGTAATCTCTGTATACTTACCGCGAGACAATATAAACATCACCTAAATCATCAGATAAATATCACCTTTTGCACCTCTTTTCGTCGAGTCTTGGAAACAATATTATCTGGGCTAGTAGCCAGCACGCGGGCACAGTGCGGGCTGGTGATGTCGCATGTCTTCAGAGTTCCTCTCCTAAGACATGTCGGTTTTCACGATGTTTTTCTTCTCAGCTTTGAGAGTAGTGGTGATGGTGAAAATTACACAAAGTAATGTGCCTGCCTGGTGTCGAACACACGACTTGCTTCTTATAAGTCGTGTCTGTAGCCAGTGGTCCATCACTGCTTTGTAAAATTAAATTACCAGAATTTAATGTTTAGTGACTTTTTATTTAGAAGTTATTCTTTTTCGTTAAAAGTTTTAGGTTCCAATTAATTGGAAATACCATTGAACTACTTGTGAATCGTGAGCTGAAACTAAAAATAAAGTGGCTGAGAAAACTTTTAGCTTGAAAACCCAACTTACGAACTTGTCGTTTTTTAGGATTCTGTGGATGTTTCGTTAGCAATTAGTATTAGGACAGTTGATTTTAAAATCTCGTAGATAAATAATAACAATCGCACGAATCGAACTTCATGGTTAAGCAACGCTTACCGAGGTCAGTAAGTAGATGGGAGACGATATTTACATTTCGAGTTACCTCCACGCCTCAGTGAGCACGTCAAGCCGGTGGTCCCGACTGACGTTTGTGTATTTTCAACAGTCGTACTTACAGGGTAATCAGGAGTCAGGAAATCTGACACTGATCTTACCAAGGAGTACCGTGTTGGCCAGCTTCCTACATACTTGGCTGTGCAGGTCAGGTAGGCTGTCGCGTCAAGCACTAGTACTCAGCTGCAAACTGGAAGCCGACCTTAGCATACTTAGTTGGGTAAACGCTAAGCAGATAAATAAAGTATGATATTGTATCTATCAATCTGCTTTCGTAGATTCGAATTCAATACCTACCCGTTTTTACCCGACTGCAAAGGAAGGGTTATGTTTTTCGCGCGTATCTGGTATGTATATATGTAATATTCTTTATTACCTCATATCTCCAGAACCACTGGACGGATTCACATAATTGAGGTATGGTTAGATTCATCTTAGCAGCCCAAGTATTTTTAGATAGGTGACATTTGAAAAAATCAAACATTGCGGCTGTGCGCAGCCATTATACATATTGAAAAAAAAAAATGTTTTGTTTCGAATACCACAATATGGGTATTAAATTAAAGGGTTTATCGCAAGGATTTCAAAAAGGTATATCATATTTATCATTAGTGTAATAGTAGCAAAAATAATACAAAGAGAAAGTTTAAAAATATGGACTTAGAGCTCTTTCACTTTCTTAATCCGGTGGGGTGCCAATGTGATACGACCGGGAAAATTAAAAAATTGTTAATTAATATTTTAACTGAAAAGTTAAAAAAAAAAATATTAAAAAAATCTAAAAAAACCCGACTGCTCAACTGAAATGCAAGAAACAAGCACATTTTTATTTTAAAAAGTGACAAGCAGGCGGACCCGTCAAATAAAAAAAAAATACGTTCAATTGGGTCCCGCCTGCTTGTCACTTTTTAAATTAAAAATGTGCTTGTTTCTTGCATTTCAGTTAAGCAGTCGGGTTTTTTAGATTTTTTAAATATTTTTTTTTAAGAATTAAGTTTTAATGATCGCTACAGAAACTTGACTTCTAAAAGCAGTAGTTCCGACAGTACCGTTCAATCCCAATCCAGTCCAGTGATGTCTGGCCGGACACCCGCGTCCGCCACCGTGTCCGGTCGCCGTCCGGAACACGACAACGTTGCTATGCGGGAAGCTATTTGTAATTGATTTGGAGTTATTCACTCAAATTGGTATTAGGATATTAATTTAGCAATTTTGATTCGCTGTGATATTTGCTGGGTGTTGAAATGTATTATTACATAGCTTCACGCTGACATTTATGGAGTTACGAGGCATGCCTTTTAAGTTTTGTCGTTTGAAGAAAAAAACACAAGTAGAACGTTATAGTAATTTTTATTGTTTTTCAAAGTATTCGCCACGTAGCTTAATAAACTTTTCCATTCGCTCAAACCAGTTATTATAACATCTATTCCACTCTAAAGTAGGGGTGTTCAAAATGGTTGACTTGAAAGCGTCGACTGCATCTTCAACGCACTAGAACCTTTGACCACAAAGACTTTTTTTAATTTTAGCAAATGTAAAGAAATCGTTAGGGCTTAGGTTAGGACTGTATGGAGGATGGTCAAGAATTTCTACTTTTCCTGCTTCAAATACCCAATCGTTTGACGAGCGCTGTGTGAGCTTGCGTTGTCATGGTGTAGGATGATGCATCGCTTTTTTTGCTTTTTTTTTAGTTTGATTTTCGAAGTTCGGCGATGACTTGTGGTAAACAAACTGTGGTATACCACTCTGCGTTAACCATTCTACGATCTTCAAGTGCAATAGTCGCAACATGGCCGGTTTTTCCAACGAACGTGGCCACCATCTTCTTTGAAGTGCTTCGAGAACGAACAACTTTAGTCGGCTTTGGCTCGTCTTGAAAGACCCAGATTGTAGATTATTGTTTGGAATCAGGATCGTAGGCATAGAAGCAAGATTCGTTACCACTGATGATGTCGTAGACGTGAGTTGACTCTCTTCGGTTGAACCTTAGCAGAGTTTTCTTACACCATCTAACGCGAGCCGCCTTGTGATCGTCGGAAAGCAGATGCGGTATTCAACGGCAAACTAGCTTTCTCACACCAAGCGTTTCATGCAAGATCTTCTGAATGGTTGTACCTCAGATGCCTAATAGAGCCTCTATCTTTCGATACGTCACAAGACGGCCTTCGAGAGTTAGTTGTCTCACAATAATCATGTTATCTTCAGTGAAGGCGGATATTGGGCGTCCTTCGCGAGATTTAGATAGATAGATTTTAGAAATAAAGGGCTTTGACAGACAGACGGACAATGAAGTGATCCTATAAGAATAAGGAACCCTAAAAATACATTGCTCTACACTAGGAACTACTCCACCACGTTGGTGCTTTTTTAACATTCAGACGCGGAAAACTATTTGTAGGACATACGAACATTTGTTCCGTTCGGGAATCGAAACCGCGACACGCAGCCATACGTCCAACCACTGCGCCAACCATGTCGTCGTTGGATGTACTGAATCACAAAAAGGCGTATAAAAACTATCATCAACAGTAATGTACATACGTTGCAATATCAATATTGACAAAATTCAAAACTAACGAGTTCGTTTGACAGCTGTCACCTGTGTTTATAAAGTAGGTGGCGCTAGCACTCCGGCTTGTTTGTTGTTTAAATATAAAGCGAATGCAACAGGAAAATGCGGGCGTTTGTAACGGTGAACCCAATTACATTACTGGGTGGGTTTTGAACGATAGGTACCTGTAACTTCGTTTGTTTAGTAGGTATTAGTACAAACAATGGTCTGGCCTCTCACTTGTTCACTCTGTGCAAGAATGTTTGTAAACAAAGGCGATTTTGCAAGCCACGTGAGTAGGCAGATGCTGAAACGCTCGCCGTAGCCGAAAACGACATGGAGGATTATTATCATTAGAACAAACATACTAACATTGATTTTATATTAAATAAATAAATATAAATCAAAAGTGTGTATTGTTACAATATTCCATTCGCATGGAGTGGGGTCAATTGTACAAACAAATTAAATGTGATATACAAAATATACCGACACTGATACACAAACTAAGCTGAATAGCTTGTATATTAAAAACCAGTGTTTAGCCGTAGAATTTAAATGTAATATGTTTTTGTACATACAAATGACACGGAGGAATCACGATATATGCTGGACATACCTCCGTCCGTTGTCCGACAGCACGGTAATCCGTTGGTACCGGCCAGAGAGTATTAATCAGTGGTACCGGCTGTCATTAGTAGTGATGGTCCGCGGACCGCTCTCGGTATGCGTTGTTTATCAACCCGTGAGGCTGTTATTAGCTTAAATATGTTAATATAAATATAATCTTCAAACAAAAACGCAGACAGCTAACATAGCTTATAACAGTGAGAGCCAATCGATCCAGATGCTAAAATTAAGAATAGTCTGCGATGTTTCAATATAAATACACACGGACATGTCTAGTCCGCTTCATCACGCTTCTCATATAAACTGAGGCGATGTACCGTACAAAAATATTTATTTCTCCAAAAATATTTTAAACACACACGAATTGGGATGGCCACAGTAAGTGACATATGTACCGGTAAGATCGTACGACTTTGGCCTGGTGTTATAACTTTGGTCCAAGGAAGAGGTGAGATAAGGACATAATTGCATCTCATAAATTTCTCACAAGAGGAATTTTATGAGTATGTCTCGCTAACATTAACAAAAGAACGTATGGTCACTTTGGGACTATGGCCCTCTGGCAAAATGAGACGAACTTAATAACAGCTTTATTAGGGTTCCGTAACCGAATGGCAAAAAACGAAACCCTGATAGTTTCGTCATGTCTGTCTGTCCGTCCGTCCGTATGTCACAGCCATTTTATTCCGAAACCATTAAGGTTGTACATAATATGAAACTTGGTAGGTAAACGTATTCTGTAAACCGCTTTCCGATTTAAAGACAAAAAAAAATAATATTCAACATTAAGGGGGGCTTAGGGAGTCCCCTTTAATTTTGAATATTTTTTACATGAAACTGAAATTATTTATTTTTCATGAAACCTATGCGTGTGTAATATTTATAGATAGGTCTTTAAAAATGACATTGCGGTTTCTAAAACCACTTTTTCATAAAGTCAATCGTTTAAAAGATATACGCTTCCAAAATGTTAAAATGTGTGTTGCACTCTTCCCTTACTACAAGTACAATCTAAGCATTTTTAAATGGAATATGTAAAACAAATAGAGTATCTATATTACTTTCTTTCAGCATCATGCTTCGCCAGTACACTTACCTACCATGACACTTTACTTATTACATCCACTTTCTTTGAGTCTTTTTTTTTACGTGGAAAAATTATCAAATAAGTCCTCCCACCCCGGGCAGGGCCGGAGGGACTGTCAGACTTGTACTGACTAAAATCCACGGTGTTCCTTCAATAGTCCTTTACGTTCCGGGGTCACGATGAAGGAAGAAGAACGAATGACGGTCCTTACTTTGGTATTGTTCGTCAAATTGTTGAGCTCCTTAAGTTCTAAGTTGAGCTACACGATAACTGACTAATGCTTGCACTGTACGGACAGGTCCGCTCAAATTTGCGTGGATATTCACTCAAAAGAATACCACAGACATGAACCTACATGCTTCTCATATACAAATACAAATTGTCTGGACTTTAAAAGAGACTTCAACCCCGGCAGGCTTCGGCCTTCTACAGGGGGGGCCTCGTCATATTGCTGACGCTCTTTGAGGCGCGCGTGGAACACATCGCGCCGTCGACCCGGGCATGGTCCATGGTCGGACAGCGAGTTGCCCTTTACTCTCTGTCCGCATGCCCGCGCCTACGGTGGCCGGAGATCGTCGGCCGACGTCCGACGCCGTGGGCGTCTACCACTGCGGCTGGGCTGAAGGGAGGACGTCATCCTCTCCCTCACGCGGCCCGCCTCCTCCTTCGGTAGCATGACTGCTTCGCAGAAGGAGGCGACCGCTTCCCACTCCCTCTCGCCCCGCAGCATGGCCTCGACCAATGCCGGGCGCGAGAGGTCTCCGCCTATCGCTGCCGTGAGGACACGTCGGTGCTCTGCCCAAGCGGGGCAGTCTTGCACCGTATGCTCTACTGTGTCCTCAGGGCGATCCTCGCAGTGGTGACACCCAGGCGTTTCTTCCTTCCCCATCAGACACAGGTACCTCCCGAAACTTCCGTGTCCGATGAGGACCTGTGTCATGCGGTAGGTCAGGACGCCGTGACGCCGATCTAGCCACTCCTCAAAGAGGGGTCTTACCGCCGCAATTGCGGCGGTAACATAACCATGGCCAATGACAGGGCCATGGTTGACTGGTAGAGAATGCCTAAGGCAGTAATTCCGCCTTTGTACATTTTGTGTTGCATAAAGTTTTAATAAATAAATAAACAATGTTTGTAATACAGCACGCGAGCTCAGTGCGGTTTGGTCGAATGCGTATTTCTTAAAAGATTTCGGTCCTGGGATAGGCTGGTTTCCTCACCACGTTTTTCTTCGCTATTTTGGGAACAGTAGTCACACAAAGTAAGTTCCTGCCTGGGTTCGAGCGTGTGACTTGCTACTTATAAATCGTGCCTGTAAGCAGTGGATCATCACTGCTTTGTAACGTTAGATTATCAGTATTTAAAGATCAAACATTTTCCATTTAGAAGTCATTCTTTTTCATAGAAGATTTTAGTTCCAATTAATTGAAAATACCATTGAACTACTTGAAAATAGAGAGTCAAAGCTGAGACCTTAAAAATAAAATTGCTGAGCAAACTTTTAGCTTGAACAACCAACTTGCTAAGTCATAGTTTTTTGGATTTAGGTAGATGTTTCGTTACCAATTAAAATTAGGACGTAGTTGATTTGAATATCTTGTGGATAAATAATAAGAGCCGCACGAGTCGATCTTCAAAGTTAAGCAACGCTTGCCGAGGTCAGTACGTAGATGGGTGACGATACATTAACATTTCGAGTTTCCTCCGCGCCCCGCACAGCCGTTGTCGTTGGTACCGGCTCTCAATTGTACGTCTTTAACACGTTGAACGCCAAGAAAATAATGCGTCTTCCCGTTCAGGCCGCGTCGGTCAGTGCTGGCCGACAACTACACTTGCCGTTCGGGCCGCGTCGGTCAGTGCTGCCCGGCGTTTAATATCTCCATAATTAATTAATTAATGACTAAAGTTGACTTTTGTTAATGAAAACATACATTTGGACATTAGATATAAGTATCTAATTTTTTTTTGATTAAAAAACATTTGGTCTAGATTTGGATAGAACTGTGATTTTTGCTTGGCCTAAAGGGAAAGCTCACTGTCGGTCAGCACCGACCGCTTTGGCGTTCAACGTGTTAACAGTTACGGTTAGTCAGAACTTCAGAAGTCAGTAAATCTGACACAAGTCTTTCTAAGGGGTATCGTGTTACCCAGTTACTGGGTTCTGCATCCGGTTAGACTGGATGCTCACCTCAACGTAATTGGAAAAAGGCTGAACAGATGGACAAAGTACAGTTCTATCTCTCTATAACAAGCTTCCCTAGATTCTAATTCAAATACCGCTCTATAAATTATCGCGTTTTAATGAATATCTGTAATTCCAACGGTACCGTTCAATCCGAATCCGGTCCGGCGATGTCCGGCGCCACGTCCGGTCACTGTCCGGAACACAACGTTGCTATGCGGGAAGCTATCTCTAATTGATTTGGAGTTATTCGTTTAAATTGGTATTAGAATATTGATTAAGCAATATTGATTTGCTGTGATTTGCTGGCAGTTTAAATTAATTATTACATAAGTAGAAATTAATTTTCGTGGAGTGTGCGATGGAATTACACAATCTAATTCCACCAAGCCCGTTCCATCATCGGACTACAAAACAAACGGCGATGCGCCATCGTTACATGGTGGACATCCCACGAATACTTTCATTGTGCGTACGGCTAAGGAGTGGAATTCCCTGCCGGAGTCTGTATTTCCCGATAGCTATAACCTAGGAGTCTTTAAGTCAAGAGTGAATAGGTTACTTTTAGGTAAGCATGCTCCATCTTCGACCACATCATCACTTACCATCAGGTGAAATGGTGGTCTTTATTATTATTTATTCTTCTCAACAAATTTACATTTGTGTCGAACAGTGGTTACAAATGTTACAATATAAAAAAATGAAATAGTCGCCATAAAGCAAACACTAGCTATACAAAACGTGAACCTATTATCAATAAAATAAAATAAAATATACAGCAGAGCAGTGGCGATCAGTGCCATGTTTCCAACGCTAGGATACTGGTCGCCTCTCTATGATAAGAAATGGGCCGCACTCCACCACGCCCAGTGCGGGGTGCTGGATGTCGCATATCTTCAGATTTTCGATCCTTGGACAAGCCGGTATCAAAATGCTTTCCTTCAAAATTCAAATGATATAAATTAATCAACATTGATTTGATTGGTAACGACAGAAATAGATAACATAAAGTAATAAATACATTGATTGATTGATTGATTGAATGTACCTGCCTGTGTTTGAACCCACGACCACAACAAGTCAAGTTTGTAACTAGTGAGCTAAATCGGAAACATCAACATGCTATATTTTATACAATTAGTGTAAGTTATTTGGTCTTTGCTTTGTTTTTTATACGGATAGGTACCTATATTTTAGTAACTCAAACTAAACAACAAAAATGTGTTTGAAACCTTTTAAAAGTAGAACAAAAACTGTTAACATTAAACTTTTTAATGCTTCACATTAAGTTTTTATTGAATTAAGAACGCTAGATACCAATACCTAAATATTGTTATCTAGCGTTTTAAAAGAAGAACATCAAAAATTCAAAATGGCTCCCAAACTGTTGCGCGAATAGAGAATATACAAACAAGCTAACATGGTGCGTGCATCGAAAATGTTTGAACGATTTCGAAAAAGGAATGTAGTTTTCAATGCGACGTATTGTGTATTGCCGTTTTCGTGCTAGTCACTTTATATTGCCAGACTAGGTTGCACAGACCCGGCGAACTTCGTACAGCCATATTTTCCACCTTTAAAGCCTTCCTATAAACAACCCGCATGTATAGGTTTCGTGACATATTTAGTTTCAGTTCCATGTATGGAGAGCTTTAATAATTATATATATATATATATATATGTATACACATATGTGATAAGAGATTAAATGTATTTTTTTTTATAAAAATCGTAAAGCGGCTCATAGAATATGTATATCTACCCACCAAGTTTCAACTGTTTCAACAGACAGACAGACATGACGAATCTATAATGGTTCCGTTTTTGGCCAATCAGCTACGGAACCCTAGAAATGGACACGATACAGGGAGATTATTTTTCCCATGAGGTCACGCCGTTTTATACTTTTAATCACAATGAGACTTGAGCAGCCTCCACTCCAGAACCTTGAAGCTTTTCATATTTGTCAATGATTTGAAAAGGAAAAAAATACGTATACAATATTTCTTGAATAGTACAATAGTATAACCTAAGTAATGAACCAAATCGAATTTGTAAAACAATTGTGACTTTTCGAGTCATACTGTCTGAAAACTGAGATAAGTTGTCGCACCAAGCACTTTTCTTCCACATTTATTGTACGTACAGCCAGGTTGTGGAACTCTCTGCCGGCTTCTGTGTTCCCTGCCACATAACCTTTCAGTCTTTAAAGCAAGAGTGAATAGGCATCTTCTGTGCTCGCTCGTTCCATCGTAGACCTCATCTGTCCCTTACCATCAGGTGAGATCAAGGTCAACAGTGGGCTCAAACCGAATAAAAAAAAACAACTTATAATCATATGGATGGAGTTTTGCATTTCACTGCTAAATAAATTAATTGTGTGATTTGAGAATTAACTCATTTTAACTACGGTAAAGCAGCCTTCTCTTAAATATGAGCAGTTCCCATGGAGGGTAAAAGTACCCTAGTATCTATCAAGCTATCGCTAGCTATCAAGTAGTAAGGGTAAAGTAGTTAAAGTTCTTTCTATAATCGTGCAAAGGCACGATTATAGAAAGAACTTTAACAAAATAAATGCGGGCACACTGGGCCAATCTCTTGGGATACAAACTTTGAACTGTGGAAGAAATGAAAATATTTAAGCAGAGTTGGTAGGCAGTATTGTGTTATTGTGTTTAGGAGATAGCAATAGTAGTTCTCGATTGTTTTTTTTTTTAATAACGGTTAAGCCTGCTCTTGTTCTCGATCTCGCCTGATGGTAAGCGATAGATGAGGTCTACGATGTGACGAGCGAGCCCAGAAGATGCCTGTTCACTGTTGCTCTAAAGGCTGACGGGTCATATGTGGTAGAAAGAACTAAGAAGTGGATTGCATTGTATTGTTCTTTTGTCTATACATCTATTCTTTACATTAATAAATTTTCGTTTCCTATGGACAAGAACCGACAAGATTGTATTTCGTAAAAACTTTTTACCAAAAAATTAAACCGACTCCCAAAAAACACTGCAAAGTGAAAGATAACTTTAATTTCGGTAGTCGGTGTCTTTCGTTTTGTATTTTCGTTTTTGGCACCGACTTCCGAAATTCAAGTTATTTTTCACTTTGCAGTGTTTTTTGGGAGTCGGATTAATTTTTTGCCAAAAAGTTTTTATTTCACTCTTTTTAGTTGGTCTATTTTTAATTTACCTAGTTACAAGAGCCTAAATGTTAACTACTTATAACCTTTTACAAAATATTGCTTTTCCCAATGCTGGGCCGTTAATTGTTGAGGAGTTCTCCTGGTACTTCACATCAGCTCTACATTATCATATGCATTGTGACGAGCATAGAGTGCTTAACATCCATATTCAAGTAATTGAATCGCAATCCACTCAATACTTATTATTGAGTAGTTTCGGCGGCCATCTGTGGTCTTCATCATCAGTTCCACTTCCTCAAATGGTACTTTTTGGGAGCAACTGCACAAGTTACTATAATAAATACCCAAAACGTCATAGGTGTGCCTATAATATTTGAAGAGTTCCCTCGATTTCTCTAAGATCCCATCATCAGATCCTGAAGTTTATAAAAATGGGACCAATTTCAAAGTATACCCTTTCAATCAAAAAAAGAATTTTCCAAAACGGTTCAGCGATAATCAGTGATCAACATTAAAAAAAAATATATATATATATATACGCGTCGAATTGATAACCTCCTCTTTTTGTCGTCGGTTGAAAATAACTTTGTTTTCTCAAGTGCTTACATACACAAACAAACTTGTCTGTCTGTCTATCCGTTCGTCTGTCGGTCAGTCTGTTTGTCCGAGCAAATATTTGAAATAGCTGAACCGGCCTTAACTTTTTATCCCGAAATTCCCACAGGATCAGGATTCTCACATGATAAACCGCGTCATAACTAATGAGTATGTTTTACAAACAAACGAATCTATAAACACCTCCAACACGAGCAATGTTCCAGTCACAACTAGTATATTATACTAACAGTAGCAGCCCTCTTCAACACAGAATTGTAATTACCTTTATTAAACATATTATATCCTCTCGTACAAATACACATACAAAATGGCGCCGAGTCACGCCCGAGACATGTCACTTTGTGGAACTACCGTTGAGATAGAATTTCTTATCCATTATCATCTATCTACAGAAGAGATATAATACTAGATAATAATTATATAGTTTAGTTCAGACAACTTGGTTCATACAAATAACATACACACTATAACAAGTAATAAACATTAATCAACTAATCTCTACATTTTAAATAGTCACCCATCCACAAGCGGACTTTGTCAAGCCTTCGCTTGAACATTAACCTTGACGGTCAAACTGTACGTGATGAAAGAAACAAATATGTTTTTGTCTTTTTATGGTAATCTTATGGGAAAAAAAGGTTTTTTTGTTCAGAAAAGTACTCTATAACCACTCGAAATGTACTATTCTGACGATAGCTAAGTATTCTAACCTTCTAATAACGTACACACAACCCGCCTGTTACCATCAGTCTTGTCCACCTACGCACCAGTTTAAATACTCTCACACAAATCGATACCAAATGAAGGCGCAATAAAAAACAATATTCTCCTCGCTTCTTTTCAAATGTCAGACGTTCTTAGGGTTCCGCACTCGTAAACCAGACCAACGAGACGAAATCCTAAAGTCATTTATTTAAACTGTGCTGAAAATCAACACTTTTAAAATTTCAAGTATATACATGAAGACAGAGCCTGAAATACTCCCGGCTGTCACCACTCGGCTGCTTCATTTTTTTTTTTCATTTCATTTCTTTCAACCTAGTAACGACTTAAAACAAAATTTGACAGTAGACGCATAAACGTAAATAGGTATTGTATAACAATATATTATAGGATACATTTGAATTGGTAAAAGTAACTTCAAAGTAGTTACGAGGGAGTGAATGGTGCACTTAATAGGTATCGATCACGGAATAGATGAACAAGATTAGAATGGTAATGTGAGCGTGGCGAGCGCGCCATATTTATGATTTGAAAATCATAGCTCGACCGATTAATTTATTCACCGCGTTTAGTGCGCTTCGGATTACTTCGGAACACAGAGCTCTGCTTTAAAATGCCATGTTGTGCAATTATAACCTGTAAAACAAAAAGTCAGACCGCAAGTATAGAGCGAGGAGGTATATCTTTCCATCGGTAAGTCAAAAATAACATATAATTACAACTTCATTTGTAAAAAGCATCTGATCACTATGAAATTCCGAACATTAACAACATTATTGCAACAAGTTACAAAGAATATACATTGCCCGATGTGTACTCGCTTAATCAACGCAATGACCAAGTCTGCTTACAATGTACTGTATGCGACGCGTCCTCCACACTTCAACCATTGACGTTTCGTCCTTTGCCCTGATTGGCCGTGATGCACGGCGCATGTTTATCGATAGTGAGTTACAATCAGTAGCAAGCTCTCGATTTAAGCGTGTGTAATTTATTTGTGTACGTAATTCGCATACGTAAAGGGCCTCTTGCTTGTAGTGGAGCTAAATAGAGGGAGACAAGCGGCGACACGCATTCTCATACAAATCAGGACCTATTATATTTCCTTTCTAACGTCTTTTATCTGTTTTGTGGTATCGATGCTTAAATATATGTACATACATCTGCTGTTCACTATCCACACAGACTTGTCTCAACTATGTTAGGGTCAGCTTCCAGTATAGCCGGATGCAGCTGAGTGCTAGTGTTCCACATGTTGTGCCGCGCCTGTCTACCCGAGCTCCACAGCTCTGTGCTGGTAACACGACAACCTTGGTAAGACTGGAGTCAGATTATCTGGCTTGTAACTACCCGTATCGACAGTCAAACATGTACACATGACAGCCGGGAGCAACAGTTGTACGTGCTCCCTGAGACACGGAGGATGCGTGGTGTGATGAGATGGTCACCAACCACAGACCAACCTCGGAAAGCATTGCTTAACCCTGAAGATCGAACCGTCCTACTGTAAAATGAAAAAACCATTGATATAAATACAAAAAAAAAAACAAATATATCAATCTTTATGGTAGGTACGGATCCCATCGTGCGCGAACTCCACTCTCACTTTGCACGTTATTAATAATGTATGTCCGACAGATTTGGCGCTAGACATCTGTGTGCTGACTACACAATAATGCATTCGGACTTCGGACGTTGACTTCATTTTTGTCCTAATCTATTTTCTTGCTACAGCTTCGCTCACAGAAAAAGATGATTATATTCTCTGTTTTTGAGATGCATCATAATTATTTACTGGTTAGTACTTTTTAAACATTTTCGATCTAAGGAATTCAAATGAACGGAAATAATTACCCCATGACTCAGAATTTTCCTAGCATGTGGGTTATTAATCAAGATATGTAACTTTTTTTCGTGTAAGTATTAATGATTTTTTATGTATTTAATTTTTTTTTCTTGTACTTTATGCATACGCATGATGTGTTCCCCTATAATTGGAGAAACACAAGATGATATAGTTTTTAACCGACTTCAAAAAAAGGAGGAGGTTCTTAGTTCGTCTTGAACTTTTTTTATGTAATTACCTCATATCTCGAAGACGGCTGAACCGATTTGTGTGAAAAAAAAAGAAAATTCAAAACCAATAACACTGACTACCGAAATTAAATTTATTTTTGGCTTTGTAGTGTTTTGATATGGAAGTCGGTTTTCTTTTTTCCAAAAAAGTTTTTTATAAGATATTTTAACATGTAATAGTGTATTCTTTTTTGGAAAACCTAATTAATTAAATAAATAAATATTGCTTAAATGTTTTTAAGTGTTCTGTTTGTGTCTTTTAATTCTCCTGTATTAGTGATAATGGCACATACACTTACTTACTGTTATGAAAAAAAATTTTTTGCAACTTGGTTTAAAATACAACTTTTACACGTCATTCTTTTTAGTAAATGTAAACTAGATGAGGCCGGTGTTTCTTAACTGACTACCCTGAGAAGAAACACCGAAACAAACTCAGAGGTCGAAGTCTATTTTGAGATACATACAATCCGTACTGGTCAAATCTAATTAGAACCATGTAATTTAATCTCTGAGGCGATCTTTTCAAAGTTTTATAACTATACTAGTCCTGGAGGCACTTTTTAATAATCAGACCTTTATAGTGCAGTGCAGAGCATTGATAGCCCAGTGGTACTAGGTGACTTAAGAGTTGTAGGTCATAATTTTGAACCCAAACAGGCGCACTACTTTGTATTATTTAATTTCGTATCATCACCACTACTCTCAGAACGGAGCAGGAAAACATCGTCAAGAACCCAGCTTGTGCTAGAACCATACATCCGAAGACATGTGACATCCACCAATCCGCGGTGTGGCCGCGAGTGGGATCACGTGCCGTTCCCTCTCGTAGAGAGGAAGCCTGTGTCAAAGCTGTGGAGACGTTTTAAACTGGCTATGTTATGTTATCATGGGATCATCCAAGACAGTTTAAATAGAGTCGCTTAACCGATTTCAATGGCACTGACGCTATAAAGTAAAATAGGCTTGTTTACAAAATAACACAAACAGCTTCCATTTATACATCCAAATGTCCTTACTTTGGTACAGTTCGTCAAATTTTTGAACAGGTCCGCTCAAATTTGCGTGGTTATTTCCTCAAAAGAACACTACAGACATGAATCTACATGCTTCTCATATACAAATTGTATGGACTTTAAAAAGAGACTATGACCTCTAAGTTTGTTTCGGTTTTTCTTCTCAGAGTAGTCAGGAAATACCGGCCTCATCTAGCTAAACTAAACTTAACACGCAAAAAACATGACGTGTAAAAGTGTTATTTATAACCAACTTTACAAAAATAAATACTATTTAATTTCATCGAGAATTCAATTGCATATTTTTTTAGCTTAAGAAATAACTCACTTCAACCTTGGTGCCATTTTATCTCGGATTTCCACGAGAAAGGAGAAGCTCGTGGCTAAATAATAACAGCCACGCGAGCTCATCTTCCAGGGTAAGCAACCCTTGGCGCGGTCAGTGTGTGGATGGGTACAATCTGACTGGTCTGTCCAGGGGGTGTCGAGTTATAGAGGGCGGACAGGCAGACGCTCCAGGTCAAATAACCAATTAGCTGTATCCGGTTATACTGGAACATGACCCCCACATAATTGAGAAATGGTTAATCAGATAATGTTTTGTTTTAAGCCGTTAAACTGGATTAAAGCCATTGACATATATTACTGCGTAAGGACTGGGTGGATCGCATGTTATAATGACGCCTCGAACTTGGTCCCAAAGTGGTCTTCCCTTTATCGAAGTGAACTAGAACGCGATCGGCTATATTCGGGAGCGGTCGTAAGTTTTACAAGCAAAAATGCCGAGTTGTGTCGTGAAGGGTTGCATGAAATACGACAAAAAGGCCAATAAAAAAATGATACCATTTCATATCACCGGTAAGTTAAAAATATGTCATTAAATCAACTTCTAACATTATTTAACACAATTTTCTTTCTTATTTGTCTCAACCTTTGGCCAAGATGACGCGAAGCCGCATAAAAGTATGACATAACTTTGCAGCGGCGCGGGCGCGCGTTATAGGCGAAGAAATGAAAAGATTTAATAATATTACTATAGGATTAAAATACACAAAATTATTTTTTATTGTTTGTTAAAAGCACATTAAAATATATTTTTATGTACAACAAATATAAATTTCGAAAAATAAAACGTTTTTTTTTTATTTCTTTGTACCTCGAAAAATACCACACCCCACTCTTATAAGGTTACGTTTAGGAGCAGACCACGCCGATTGACACCTTAGTTATAATAGATGGCGTTAGTGTGTTTTGTAGGGCGACCGCGTCCGTCAAATGTTCTGACGACCGTATCTTTACTATTTAAATCAATGATTAAAACACAAAATCCTCAGCCAATATTCCTGCAAGTTACTGGACCGTATCTAAAACTTTAGCTGTAAAGAAACCATTCGGTTTATTGAAAGGAAGCCAACATGTTTGTTGTAACAATGAGCCTCTATTGTGAACTTACTTTATTGGACGGAACAACTGTTATCGGTATCGGATATCGACTCCGATATCGGTGTTGGTTCAAAACTTTATTAAACCATGCCTATGACTTCATGTTCGCGTGAAATACTTTTCCTACTTTAATTACGAGATACAAGTAACCTATATACTTATTGCCCTATAACTTCCTCTATCTTCCAGTTAAAGTTCCATTAATATCCAGAGATTAGCCCGGACAAACAGACAGATTTTAGAATGTTTGTTTTATATAATCCTGTATTTTGACATCTCATATATACACTTTTTAGAAGTATAGATGCAAAGTAGCAAACAGAACCCAGCAGCAGGAACGTTATAGTCTGACTATAATATTATGTAATACAAACAAATATGTTTTCAAATTAGCATGTTAAATTACAATGGTTTTTACAAAATCCATTTCACAAACTCCGTTTACTTCGCTTACCACTAAACAAACTGTGTTGATGTTTTCCTTCACCGTTTTAAATGGTTGTGATGAGAGGTACATTACTTTGTGTAATTTACACAAAGTAATGTGCTTGTCTGGGTTTGAACTTACGACCTACAACTCGTTAGAAGTTGCACCTTCCACTGAGCCACCGCTGAAAACACAAAATAAGACATTGTACTTATTTTTAGAAGGCTTACAGACTGATAAAATTATTATAACATTTTTTTGTGGGTTGTATTCACATTAGGTACTAGCAATTTTATTAACCCCTCCAACTAAATACGCTTGTGTCTGGAGTGGACTTATGACAATAGTGTAATGGATGGAATTCTAACCCGCGACCTCTCGATCACAAAACCGACGCCGCACACATTATTAGGCTATTGAAACTTAACTAATAATTAAATGATTTTTTTTCCTAATAAATATATGAATAAATTATTAATTCATAATATCAGCAAGAAAGAAAGAAAACCTTCCTACGCGATTGAAGTCGCGGGCAGAAGTTAGTATACATTTATTTTGTCAGAAATCTACTAACTTATCGTCTCACTTTGTAAACTTACACACTGCAGTAGAAAGTATAAATCGTTGTTCATGCACAAGTAACGAACAATAGCATTTTGTTTGAGCTTTGTGTTGCGACCACTTTAAATGTGCTCCGACTTAGCTAGCGACGAGAAGAACAAAATGTAGGACTGAGTTACCGTGTCCCAGCTGTTGCTGGTACATCTTAGACAGACGTTACAGTAGTCTGAAGCTAGAAAGTCTAACAGTCTAGCCAATGTGCTTATATGTTTTAAGTCACCAGTATGTCCTGTTTTGTTTTTACCCGACTGCAAAGGAAGGGTTATGTTTTTCACGCGTATCTTGTATGTATGTATGTATGTTTGTAATATTCTTTATTACCTCATATCTCCAGAACCACTGAACGGATTCACATAATTGAGGTATCGTTAGATTTGTCTTAGAAGCCCAAGTGTTCTTAGATAGGTGACATTTGAAAAAATCAAACATGGCGGCTGTGCGAAGTCAATTATAGCATTTTTAATTATAGAAAAAAATATTATGGCCATTTTATTTTATTCATTTTATTGTTTTTTTATTGACATTTTTATTTCATTTAGTTCTTTTCTTTTTTTGTAATTGTCATTTTAATTTTAATTTATTCTTTGAAAATAATATTTGGTGTGTGTGTTGTTAATCTTATAATATGAGTTAAGTTACTTGAATTAAATGCATTTTATTTTTATTTTATTTATTTATTATAAATAATTTTTTTTTTCTAATGTCACAATATGGGTATCAAATTAAAGGGCTTGTCACAAGGATTTCAAAAAGGTATATCATATTTATCATTAGTGTAATACTAGCAAAAAAAATACAAAGAGAAAGTTTAAAAATATGGCCTTGAGCTCTTTCATTTTCTGAATCCGGTGGGGTGCCAATGTGACATGACCGAGAAAATTAAAAAAATAATAATTAATATTTTAACTGAAAAGTTGAAAAAAAAAGTAATTTAAATAAATCTAAAAAACCCGAATGCTCTACTGAAATGCAAGGAACAAGCACATTCTTATATTAAAAAATGACAAGAAGGCGGTCTGGTCAAATTAAAAAAATACGTTTACTTGGGTCCTGCATTTCCTCCAGAAAGTTGATCGCTCCTACGATACCATCTGCTTAGCCTGTTCCTAACATGTTAGAGTCGGCTCCCAGACTAACTGGACGCGGCTGAGTATTAGTGTTTCACATGAAGCGTCTGCCGATCTGACCCCACACCCAGTTACTGGGTAACACGATACTTGTTGGTAAGACCAGTGTCTGACTTTTGGCTTCTGAATACCCGTAACAACTGTGAAAGATGTAGAAATCACTCATCGGTGAAACGTTGCTTACCTGTCGGTCTTCTACGGATTGTACTTCGGGGAGTGTGCGCAGGAGCTCCATGACCTGATCCCTCCATATCCCTTTCAATACCGGACTACCCCACGGCTGGCTACCACCCACACTTGGTTGATATATCGTCTTGTCGCACCAAGCGCTTTTCTTCCACATTTATTGTTCGCACAGCCAAGCTGAGGAACTCTCTGCCGGCTTCTGTGTTCTCTGCCACTTATGACCTTTCAGCCTTTGAAGCAAGAGTGAACAGGCATCTTCTGGGCTCGCTCGTCACATCGTAGACCTCATCTATCGCTTGAAGGTGCTTTCTGAGGCGTGGAGACATCTCTATATGTTAAGATGGTAACTCATCCACGGCCCGACCTCGGTGAGTGTTGTTTAACCTGGAAGGTCGACCCGTGCATCAGTTATCATTTAACCACGAGCTTCTACTATATGTTAGTAAGTAAATATAATTATACTTCAAGACATTTTGTCCGCTATCTCTAGAATATTTACTTGACACTAATTTGATGAGAATGGGCCACTTCCCAGTGTACTTAGGTCTACGAGGTCGTTTAGCAAAATTGTGACTTTCAAGTAGGTAATCTGAGGTTGGTACTTAGATGAAACATCACGCCTTTATAGGTGCCGATCCCGCGGAAATTCTGGTCAAAAATAATTCCTCTCTATTTTCCAAAGAAAAACCCATTAAAATCGCTATTTCAGAGATTATCACGAACAACAGAAACACAAAATTTTATTATAGAAATGTTTATTGATAGTTTTCTTAAGCTACAGTCAGACAATACACTTACAGTGAATATAACACTTATAATGGCTACTTATAGCTACAACAATTGTATACTTTTGTACAAATATCAAATAGTATTAATAGATTTTATCATAAACATGCTTTTTCAAACACAGTAATCGATTGACCGTTCTTTATCATATTTGGTAGATAAATAGATCGTTATGTAATTATTAAATTTACTCATTTCAACAGTAATTGCTTAAAAAATTCTCCCAAAAAGTTTTTAATCGCTGTGCTACCAAATAGCTGCAGATTTCAATATAATTCTTTGGTTAGTAACCCGCTGAGAGAGGCGTCGCTGCAGCGCTGAATCATGATATGCTGCGCTATCTGTAGCGATTCAGCGGCTGCGGGGTGGGGTATAAGTTTGAAGTCGAAAGCGGGAAACTGTGCCTGTAATGATAAAGTATACTTATTTTGCACATTAGTGTTTAAATGACACTTTCACACGTCATTTATTTTAGTAAATTCAAACTAGATGTGGTCGTTGTTTCCTATCTGATTACCTTGAAAAGAAACATCGAAACGGACTCAAAGGTTAAATTCTCTTTAATGTCTATTCAATCGGTCAAATCATATAAGAACCAAGTTATTCTGTAACTCAACTTGAAACTTTAACCCGGCGTCATGGGGGTGGAAAATTGTTACACGGACGTGGGGGCTGGGTCATCATTACCCGTATAAGGAATGTGAATATTTCTGTATGTATATGAGAAAATTAATATTTTTTTGCCTACAATAATTGACTGTTATAAGGGTAATAAAAAAACTATAAACATAATGAAAATAAACAGTTTTATTAATAAGAACAACGTTTTGAAAACTATGCACTCAAAAATCAACAAATTTGGCTTCCTTTACCAAAACTTAACATAAATAGAATATTAACCAGTCTTTGGTTTTCTAAAGGCACTTTTATAAATGTTCTTATATAAAATAATATAAAAAAAGCTAATCAGACTCATCATTATTAATACAATTTGCGCAGAAAGGCACTATATGTTGAGGATAAATATGCTTGTTGCATCCTTCACATACGTGTGTAGTTTTGCGATCTTTGCTTGCAGGACACTCCTGACACCTCTTACGAGCATTTGTTATTTTTGCTGGGGGCTCCTCTATAGGTTCGCCTGAAAATTGGCCAATTTTTTTGCAAAGTTCTCGTGGCAAACTTAGAACATTCGGGGTATAAAATAGTTACACTGAATACAGGCATGGGTCATATTTACCTTTTTTCCAAGACAACACTTGTAACGTTCAACGCGGTCCCCGCCAAACTGATTTCGCGGCAAAAACGTGTAAAGGGACTCAATGACTCCAGCTACTGAGAAGAGCGACAACGTCGCGTGCATCGTTTTAAAATTATAAGTGAACTACAAAAGCGCGGGTAATTTTGACCCAGCCCCCATGACGCCGGATTAAGGAACTCAATGATTTGACGAACGGAGGATGATGATGCAAACCGATATTGTAAAACTTTTATTTGAACAGTATCTACGTCGTTTCTTGTCCGTCCTACTCCTGCGTGAATTAACGTTACAGAGCCTCATCATTATCTGCTTAGCCTTTTCCCAACCACGTTGGGGTCGCCTACCAGTACTACCAGATGCAAATCTATTAATTGAGATAATGTATTCCCGTTCGTCCCCTCGACTTCGTCCCCCTAGGGGGACGAACGGGAATTCGTTATTTATTTTCCCGATGGTCCCCCTAACTTTTTTGGAGGGACGAACGGGAATAATTTATTAATTCTTTTTTTAGTTCTATTGCTCCCACCAAATAATATAAGACTGGTGGTTTTAATTGGTAAAAAAACAAATTTGAAATAAAATCAGTCATTTATTAAGGAATAAAAATCACAGAATCAACTCATTCTTACAAAGTCCTAATTTTTACAGTCACATATGCTTATTTAGGTACCTATACGGGGTCACATTTTTGTGTTACATATTGTATAAGAAATCAGAACATGTTACACATTAATTTTACACATAAATAGCGGCAAAAAATAGCACAATTTAAAAATCAAAATAAATACATACCTATACAAAATCAAAGTGAAAAAACATGAACACAAAACATCATAAAGAGTAACAACAATAAAAAATTCACAATTATTGAAGAAAGTAGTCGAGGTAATAACAGTATGCAGTAATAATTATTGCACACAAAGCCTAGCTAACTAAATGGAATATATAAGTAGATACTTACATCAGTAGTTTTCCGCAGAATTCGTGTCGAATATATATTATTACATTAACACCCGTGCACTTTCATTGTTTTATCAATACTAACCCGACCGGTCTAATTTAAAGATAGGAAAGGGAGAGAATGTCAGGTAAATCAATAGGGTTTACGCAAATAACACAATGTTATCGGCACTTTTTTGTTAAGTACCGGCATCGCCGGCGCATCCCGCCATCGCCAGAGCTGTTACATTTAGTGTAGGTAAACATTTTAAATAAAACAATAATAAACTTAGGATACGTTTTTATAATCTATAAAAAAATAGAGAAGAATTTTGTAAAATATTGATTAAATCTAACGAAGTAACTAATTTAAAAGTAAGCTACGAAACAACGAATAAACATATTATGCACAAATCTTTTTAGTGGGACGAATGGCACTAATCGAAGAACATATTCCCATTCGTCCCCTTTTGAATTAGGAAGGGGACGATCGGGAACAAATTAAATATTATTTTTGTGAATTCCCGTTCGTCCCCCTAGGGGGACGAAGTCGAGGGGACGAACGGGAATACACCGTACTGCATGTGGTTAGGTTAAAGGAACATGAGAGGATTAGAGCATTTTGCAAGGTATTTTATAAGTCCACCCTACAATGATAATTACAAATAATACGAAACCCAACAGATACATATCTTTGCCCTCAACTAACAACCGAACTAAGTATTTGTAAACTCGCTCCCGCTACATCGTATAACTCGCACCACACAATATCTCGCACACACAGTCTAGTGTCATATTGCCGCGCTCGCCACTGTCATCGACTTTTAATGTTCTGTTCTACTGTCTATGGTTTTGCTGACTGAGCTCAAAGGATTAAGTCCTTTTAAGTGATAGAGTCGATTTGCTACTTCTTTTCGTAATGGTAGGCGATGACGTGGTCGAAGATGAGGCACGCTTGCCTAGAAGTAACTTATTCACTTTTTATTTAAATACCACCAGGTAATATGTATCAGGAGACACAGACTCCGGTAGAAAAGTCTCTCACAGGCACAGCAGTCTATTAAATTATTATGATAAAAATTCGAAGGTGACATAATCAGCCTATTACGTTTCCATTACTAAAATATTTTTATTTTATTTCACTTGATTTAAAAGATATCGAGACGTTTTGGCAACAAGTTATACTAAAGCAGACAATATATCATAAATTTATACTGTCCTTACAAAGCAGTAGAGACCAACGAAAACTTTATACTCTAAGCTCCGTCTAGCCACCAAATTAATCTTATCTCGGTCACCAGAAATCCTACAACGTAGTAACAAAAAAGTAAATCGTTGTCACCAACACTCGACCGCTCACTATCTTCTAACATGCCGCTAGAATGCACCGAAGACATTGTGCAGTCCAAGCTATAAGCGGAGGCGAGAGCGAGCAGAACGTGCTAGCAGAACCCTATGCTGGACATATTTATTTATTATAAGGAGAACCAACAGCTAATCTACATTGATTGCAGTGATATTAGTAACATAACGCTAATTACAGGTTCTTGCGGTTAATCACAGAAAAAGTTACAAAAGATTTGAGTTCAGTAATGCACCATTATTCCCCATTAATTATGACGGTAAAATAGTTTATTTTCACCTTCATGTGAAATGACAATGTTACAATGTAAATAGGCCTTAAGGTAACACATGTGTTTATGTAACAGTTGTAGCCAATACCTAAACTAAGATAACTTAATGTCTTGTATTTATAGGAATTAGCGCCTACCCTCGTTATATTACTTAGATACAATAGTTATTGCATGAATATTAACTCTTAACTACCTAACATACGTCTCACAGAACCTGTGAAGTTAAAAATTGTGAGTATTTTTGCGCGAGCGTTTCGTATATCAACCTGTTCGTTCCTGTACCTTTTCCCCACGTCCCTCAGTACCGCGCAACGGCTTGTCGAGGTAGGACGTGCGCTCGTTTGCCTCAAGTGAGTCAATAAATACGGGCTGGTGTCTGAGAGACCTCTGTTAAGTGGTTACGTGATTTTTTGTAATTGTGTATTTTTTATTGTTTTAGTTATAATGGCTCATAAACAGTCTGTTATTGAGAACTGGTTGAAAAATGAATTGTCAGACGACGAAAATATACCAAACGACGAATATAGTGATGTGGAGAATGTCGATATAAATCATGTTCTGGAAGAAAGTTGCGGGTGTCATTCCGAGTACGAAGAGCCAGATACAGTTCAACTAAGCACTCTATCACACAGTGACATTTCTTCAGATAGTGGTGATCAAGTGTATTCATCTGAGGATGATGTGCCGTTGGTGGAAGTTCGATCGAGACGTAGGAAAAAATTATTTGGAAAGAATCGCTTTCGTTGGTCATCAGTCCCAACCTCTTCACGGTCGCGAACTTTACAACATAACATAGTGGAAGAAAAAGAAGGTATAAAAACGGCATACCGGAATAAACTGAATTCTTCATCTTCTCCACTGGATATTTGGAAGCATTTTATTAATGACGAAATGCTTGAAAAAATCGTATTCTACTCGAATGTGAAAATAAGAGAACTCAGACCGAACTATAAAATCGATACGTGTGTTCAAGATTTAGACTTGATAGAAATGAAGGCATTTATAGGTTTTCTATTTTATACAGCAATATTATTCAAAGAAAATCACGAATATTTAGCGTCCTGGTATAGCACTGACGGTACTGGGAGAGAAATATATCGCAGTATCATGAGCAAAAATAGATTTGAGGTACTGTTGAAAGCTTTACGTTTTGACTATGCAGTGACCCGAGCGGCACGTCGGGAAACTGATGCTTCTGCGCCTATTTCTGACCTCTTCCAAGCCTTTGTGGATCGCGGTCAAGCCGTTTATGCAATAGGCAATTATCGTATTGATGAGATGTTGGTTGCATTGCGTGGAAGATGCAAGTTCAAGATGTACATGCCAAAAAAACTAGCGAAATATGGCACAAAAATTCAATGCCTTACAGATGCGAGGACGGGCTATCTACTGATAGCATATATATATTTAGGTAAAGATTCTGATGGGCTCAGTTTATCAGCAGAATATCAGCGGCTGAAGAAACCCACCCAAGCTGTAATGCGTTTTATTCCTTCAAAAGAAAATTCTAAGAGAAATGTTACCACTGACAACTGGTATACCTCTGTTGAGTTACTTGAGTGTTTGAAAAAGAAACAGCTGACAGGGGTTGGAACCATGAAGAAAAATCAAAAAGAAATTCCCCCAGAGTTCATGCCAGCTCGTCATCGAAAGGTAGATTCGGTGATTTTTGGATTTACCAAAGTCTTTACAATGTCATCATTATGTGCCAAAGCAAAATAAGGCAGTCATCACAGTTTCAAGCATGCACCATACCCCAGATGTCGATGAAGCTACAAAGAAACTGGAGATTATATTATTATATAATCAAACCAAAATTAGAGTGGATCTATTACAGTAAAGGTGCTCGAATTATTCCACAAATCGGTATTCCGGGATTGGACGCCCTATAGCCAAGGGAACTGTGTAATAAAATATCGTAACCCCGTCGTGTTTTTGCTCATTTTTGTATATTATATTTCTTATAACTGACCGTGATGTATCCTTTTTCTAACAGACGACCCCAAAAGTTCACTCGGTCAATGTCGGCAACATGCCATGACAAGCATAGCGTCATGTTTTGATCAACTTAATGCATGATACGGAAACATGGACCTTATGTTCGAACGTAAGATTGTGGATAAGTAATTTGGAATCGATATGTTAAATAGGAGGAAGAAAACGCGCTAGACGTTTCAAACAATTTATATATCTTTAGCCTGTCATCGTAAGCCCTATATTTTACTCCATACACACTTACGCGGTCTTCTACACCTATACTTACATGCTACATACAAACAATAAAATAGAAAGTTTAGTTTTTAAATGTTTTTTCTAGTACTTAATGTTATTTAAACGATACTCCAACACATGCAAAGCCCATTAGCTGAGTAACACGATACATTTTGGCAAGACTGGAGTCAGATTTTCAGACTTCTGACTCCGCGTAATGGCTATGAAAGATGTACAAATGGCAGCCGGGACCAATGACTTAGTAATTTCCGGGCCATAGAGGAAACTAGCTTAATGGCTGTGTCGAACTTGTGATTGAGAGGTCGTGGGTTCGAACCTCACCCACTTTTTGAAATTAAAGATTACTAGCAATATGGGTAGAATTCACATAACTAGTAATCTTGTTAACCCCTCCAACTAAGCCAAATATGCTTGTGTTTTGAGTGAGTTTTGGTAATAATTTAAGCGTCAAGTTCGAACCCCACCCATTACACAATTGCTGAGAACCCACTCCAGACACAAGCATATCCAAACACAGAACACATTATGTACATTCATATACATTATGTACACTAGTTCTTTCTGAGGCACTGAGGTGTCTTGCTCTGTGAAGTTGATCACCTATCCACACAGAACAGACAGAACTCGGTGAGCGTTGCTTGACCTTGAACTTTGAAGTTATTATTCAACCACGAGCTCCGCAGACGCAGCCATGTTACGCAAGCAGAGCCAAGACAAATCGTTATAGCAAGCACCAACCCAAATTCCGACGATAACACAATGCAAAGTACCAAGTACTGACGTTGCGCCTCAAGTGTTTCAAGTGAAGGCCACACCGCATGCGATGCGCGATTGGTGGGAACAGAGTCGAACAGAATGGAGTCAATCGATGACACATTAAACACTTCTTAGTAATAATTAGCTGTAAGTTTTAAATTGTAATTCATAAATATAATTTAAATTGGTTTTTCTTGCATCCTTCGCTGCCACCAAACATAATTGCCACATAAACACCTGTTATGATCAAACAAAGTAAAAAAAAACTACCAAACACCTACATATACAAGTGCCTACCAACAACAAGTCACAGGATTTAGTAAAAGAATTCCCTAAACCCAAGTCCACCTCTTATTTCAAACTGTTGCGGCGAGCGTAGTGTACGGATAACATATGACCGGTTTGTACCGGTGAGAGACGGTTTATAGGGGTTAGATGAAGACGATGAGTTTAGAGATAAGTAAAAGAGACATTCATTCCAGACAATTCCAGGATTGATTTTTTTTTTCAATGTCTGCGTGAACTGCCCGTTCGATTTAAAGTTACCTACTGAGATATACTTGAATGAGGATTTTAAATAATCCTCCTTCTTGTAAAGTCGGTCCCTCAGTGCTGAGGATCATGGTTACGACGGAAACGTTGCTACAGGCTGCTCCATCTACTACGGTCTTCAGCTTGATGGAGAGCCTGGGTGGGATATGGGCATCTGCAGTGCTTCGGACTCCTGGTCAGCACATGGTCTGGGACTACGTCCTCTTGGTCGTTTACCATCTACTTCATTCTACATATTTTAAATAATACATTTGTTTAAATCCTATTTTTAACATATTTTAAATAATTGTCTACACTATCAGTAGAACTGAAAACGGGATATTTACCATGAATAGACACATGGTTCAAAATGTATTTAAATATGATTGTGAATAAGTTATTGAATTGTAGAGGTTAGTAGGGGCGCCACAATAGAATAGCCTACTGGCGGCGTTTATACGTAAAACCGCTGCTGACTTGAGAAAACAGTTACTTTGAAATAACAGACAGACTCTGCAGTTGTACTTATATATACAGCAGTTGTATAATATATCGATTTCAAGACCTTAGAACCTAGCTTGTATATTAAGTTCGCAACTCAAAATATGTCTCAAGTTACAGGTAATGACCTCACATGCACGGACTAATTACGGAAAAAGTACTATATTGTTTGAGGGAGTACGGCTGTACAATGGTCTGCCGGAGGATTTGAAGGGAACTAATATTGTCAATATCTTCAAAAATAAACTTAAGTAACATGTCTGAACAATGTAACATAACGCCTCCAACATTCCAAGAGTGAACGGTACTTAATAATTAATATTCAAATATATCAATACTTTGTAACTCATTTTAAGTGTACCATAATGTTCTTATGAGAAATAAATGTCTTTAAACCTAAAATACATCAAATAAATCATCATGGCAACCTTTTATACAAAATGTAGGCCTTTGAGGCTTTGAAAGTATAAAAGGAGTAAATGGAACTACGAGATATTTTGTTAAGAAAACGCACACAAAGAAGAAAATACCTGAAGGGAATATAGTAAGATTTTCAAAGAGAGTTTAAAAACAGCCCGACTAGTTTTTCTATAAAACAACTTTTTAACAAAAAATTAAACCGACTCCCAAAAAACACTGCAAAGTGAAAAATAACTTTAATTTCGGTAGTCGGTGTCTTTAGTTTTGTTTTTTCGTTTTTGGCTCCGACTTCCGAAATTAAAGTTATTTTTCACTTTGCAGTGTTTTTAGGGAGTCGGTTTAATTTTATGTTACAAAGTTTTTATTTCACTCTTTTTAGTTGGATGATTTTTAATTTACCTAGTTACAAGAGCCTAAATGTCAACTACTTATAACCTTTTACAATATATTGCTTTTCCCAATGCTGAGCTGTTAATTGTTGAGGAGTTCTCCTGGTACTTCATCATCAGCTCTACATCACCATATGCATTGTAACGAGCATAAAGTGCTTAACATCCATATTCAAGTAATCGAATCGCAATCCACTCAATACTTATTATTGAGTAGTTTCGGCGGCCATCTGTGGCCTTCATCATCAGTTCCACTTCCCCAAATGGTACTTTTTGAGAGCAACTGCACAAGTTACTATAAGAAATTTTACACCATTACAAATTACCAACAATAAGAGAGCGCGTATAAAGCAAAATTACCAATTTTCTATTTGATTTTACGTGAAAAATTCGAGACCAAATCTTAAAATAAAAATATATGAATAACTACATCATATTTTCAAGGGCTCTCTTTGATCAAAAACATAAAATAATAACATTTCCTTGGTAGAAAAAAATCACGAAATAACCTCTAATTCTTATGTTTTTGCGTTTTGTACTCGATATGGTAATGCCTATTGCGACAAAAATTTGATAATTAATTATATTTATACAAGAGTCAAGGCTTTGCTTAGGCATTTTATGTAATTCCTTTTAGTTTTGGATTTATTACGATAAAACACTTTTGGCGCATACTATGTTTTTATTCCGCGCAAGAAGTCATCTTCCGTCGCTCGTTGCGGGAGCTTCAAGCATATTTCTATTTCACACATCAGTCGCTACCGCTCTGTTGAGACGAGAGGACTACGCTCAAGTGTTTTAGCTGCGCCGAGTTATAATCATTTCAATCGTAATTGTTGTTGTTGTTCGAACTAAATAGTGAAATGGGAAACAAAAAAAAAAAAACATTGAAAAGACTTCCGAAAAGAGAACTAAAAAAGTTACAAATTGACAGGATGGCTAATTGTCGAAGGTAAGTTTGTGAGTTACTTGTTTGTTATATACTGAAAAAATAAAAAATACTTTTTATACTTTCGAGAAAGTTTATGCTGGTGATTTTAGATTTTATTTTTACACAAGATCTAAATTCGTTTACCTACGCACTTTCGTGGACCGAGTAGGTAGCTAGACATAATAATATATGTGGGGACATTTCACACACGGCTATCTGACTACCCTGTACTATGGGTGTCAGACAGCTGATATATATAGACAAATACATTTTTAAATACATACATATATTGATAAACAACACCCAGACACGACGATATCAATAATTCATGGTAGGTACTTTATTAGATTATTAGGATAATAGGTAATAAATTACATTCATAATAGGTAGCTATTTACTTTTGCTATTTTATTCTTTTTTATTTTGCTTATGTTATTCTTCACGATACAATTTTATGATCATTTTCCCATAATGTAGTTATGAGATCTTCCAAAAATCTCGATACACGGATGGACAACAATAATGATCTTGCGAGTATTCTATATATAAAAAAAATATCTACCTATACCACTTCTTATTTAATATTTCTATGGTCACTCGTAGTCGTAGGTAACGCGGGCAGAATAGTATATGCAAAATAAACACAAGCTTTTAGTTGGTATCTGTGTTTGTTCGATGAAATATATTTATATCGATTACGAACCTATTTAAGTATGCCCATTAGGTATTTAAACCCTATTTTTGTAGATCAATTTATTGTGGACGTGATTGTATAACAAGGAATTTGTTTTGAAATAATATTTTATTTTCAGAATGTGGCCACCTCGCTCGCCAGATTTAAACCCATTGGACTTTTTTTTACTGGGGC
This sequence comes from Tholera decimalis, assembly GCA_943138885.2. NCBI lineage: Eukaryota > Metazoa > Arthropoda > Insecta > Lepidoptera > Noctuidae > Tholera > Tholera decimalis. The sequence continues at coordinate 1,957,357 of OW964575.2, read as the reverse complement.
TGTTTAAAGGAGGTAGGTAAAGAAGAAATCACTTCAGTTGAACAGCTGCGACAACGCATACGTTCGGCTGCTGACGAAATATCGTCGGCAGGATTTGCGCGCCGATTGAGACGGTCCTTCATAAGAAGGTGTAGAGCGTGCATAGCAGCTGAAGGAGCCCACTTCGAACATCTTGTATATTTTCTTTTTCAATAAATTTGTTTAATTACTAATGTCTTTTATGGTGTCAACAAACCCATACTGATCAAATTTTAAGGAAATTCTCATTCTCTTTGAGTCTAAAATTAGTTACAGCAGTTTTAAAGTAATTTAATTTTGAAATCTTTGTATAAAAATTCTCCTTTAAGATTCGAACAGCAATAACTTTGTACTTTATCAAGATACTGGTTATTATTATACCATTTTAGAATTTGCATTAAATAGGCAATAATCTAAAATAATGGGCCACCGCAGTGTAGTACATTTTTTTTTCGATACAGGTATAGATGCTTGCGGGACTAATTCCGAATCATTCCCGTCGAATACTTCGGAAGTATTCCGAAATATTCCGAAACTTTGGGAATATTTCAACTGTCAAAAGAAACCAGGAAAATCGACCTTTGAAGTCGGTTAATATACCAAAACCTGCTCCTACCTAAGTATAACAAATACTTTTCTGAAAACCGCATCAAAACGTGTTTGCTTGCAAGGTTTGCCTTTAATTGTTTTTATTGGCTGGGCTATTATACGCGTTAAGTAGGTAGGTAATGATTAATACCTACCTATGCGACTCGCGAATACTCGCGATGCGTACAGAGCTACATACAAACTAACCAAAAACATAGGTAACCCTTTTTCAAAAAACAAAAAATATACTCTAGGCCTGGTTTTTTATTCAACAACTGACATTTATAAAAATAGCATTCAATTTCGAAATAAGTAGAGTACCTATCTAGAAACAAAAGAATAAAAATCCTGTTAATCGCAGGCTAACATATCTACCTATAAAAACATCAACATATACTTAATCAATCCCATCTATACTAATATTATAAAGCTGAAGAGTTTGATTGTTTGTTTGTTTGTTTGCTTGAACGCGCTAATCTCAGGAACTACGGTTCTGATTTGAAAAATTCTTTCAGTGTTAGATAGCTCATTTATCGAGGAAGGCTATAGGCTATATATCATCACGTTAAGACCAATAGGGGCGGAGCACTGATGAAGAATGTTTCAAAATTGGGGGATTTTATTTTCCACGCGGACGAAGTCGCGGGCGGAAGCTAGTTTATAATAAAACTAGTACTCACGCGTGGCTTCGCTCCCGTGGATTCTATCACGGTAAAAGATAACTCTACTTTTTTGCAGTCGCATAAAAAGTAGCCTATAACCTTCCTCAAGCTTCAAGCTATTTCCATACCAAATTTCATCCAAATCCACCCAGTACTTTCGAAGATTAGCGCGTTCAAGCAAACAAACAAACTTTTCCGCTTTATAATATTATAGTATAGATAAACATTTATATTTTACTCTTGTATCGTACGTAGTCTCGCATTGAACAATAATTAACCCACCCACCACACAACAAACAAACACGTTAATTTCCATTGAATTATTCGGGCGAAATATTCGTAAACATTCGATTGCGGGGTACGAATCTTTCTCGTGGGGGGAAAACTTCTCCGGGGAGCATCTCCCCTCTTACCGCTTTATTTAAATTCATTTTGAATAATTCTGATTTAAAGAAACTTTCCCAGAAGTATTCCGGAATTATTCCGAATTTTTCAGAAGTTTTGCAACTATAGATACAGGGGCCCAAAATTGCGTAATTCCGTAGAAAAAATGTTAAAATTTAAGAATAAGTATTTTTGCAATATTGATTTAGAATGTAATAAAAAATCTTGATACTGATCTGATAATACAAATATTCAGGACTGATATAAAAAAAAACAAAACGAAAAAAAATCACCAATTTTAGAAATGGTACCTAATTTAGTAAGAGTAAGTACGATTTTTATTTAAAATATCAATAATTTGGTCATCCATGGGCATATGACGATATAAGTGGGGTAAATGACAGATGATAATCTGGCCAATCGACAGTTTCAGAGTTATCCATTATTTACGCCACACCAAAATCACGCGCCAAAATAATATTATATTATACATAATATAATATTACTTTTTGGTATTGATTTTTTATTGATTCGTGTTCAGTATCAGTGGTATAGTCACCTCCTACTAACTTACTATTGTTAGGGTTTGTGAATTTTAATTTTGTTAGTCGATTTATTTAATCGATATACGTACACAGCTTTAATTTAATATTTTACGCTGGCAACTTTAACCTTTTCGTATATTCGTGGTCGCTCTGTGATTGGTTGACGCAAATTGGCGGGAACCAATTAGAGATCTCGCTTCTTCCCGCTCAAAAATGGAGGGATTAAGGTGGGCTGATGGAACGTTTGGCCGGCTGCGCGTCTCTTGTTTTGCTTGGAACTCAACGCGATAAGTGGATAGATATTTCTTAAAAAAAAATATAGTATTCTGTAATCTAGTGCTAAGTATCGATTGTTATATAAGCAAATTAAGAAAAATACAAGACAGTTTCGTGTAATCCTTGCATCTTCATTTAAATACTTCCTGTTCCTGTTGGTGTATTCACATTTCAGAAGTGGGATAGCAACGCAAGTACACGCCGATTAATTTGCGCTTATTCTATTTTCACGTCAATACCCACTGCTTGGTAACATGACTTTTTATTTTTATCTCGTAGTTTAATAGTTGTAAATAGACCGTTAAAGTCAGTCTGTTTAAAACTACATAATAGTGATAAAGAATATAATGGTTTTGATAATTATTTCTCATGATCACGATTTGTGTATCTACCCACACTAACTTCGCGTAATACCGTTTTGTTACCGAGTAAAGGATTGATATTTTGTGATTGACTATGGTTGTTTTACGTTGTTTTTCTGGCATTAATTTCGGTTTAAGTAGTGAGAATATTTTTACGAAACTTGCTCATATATTGTGGTAAGACTGCTTGCTATATTAGCTCAATAGTATCGTAGTTTATGGACAACAATATTTTTAGTTTTTCTTTTTAATATTCGAATTATCTTTATTCATTAAGATATTCCAGATATACCTACATTTTTTTTAAATATTTTTTTTCCTAGAAACGTTTACTTTAACTTGATTCACATATTATGTTACGTTCAGACACACTACAAAAGGTAGCAACATATGACCGCTCCGTTTTCAATATATATGTATGCGATATTTAGTGAATGGAATGCAGTCATAATTTAGTAAAAGTCCTGCGCTTTTCCATTGACAGCTTTGAATTGCATACGCATACAGAGTTTATAGTTCACCGTAGAAATAGACGTAAACTGCTTGGATCAAAGTTAATGATGTTTTCGTTCTTCTTTTGAGATCTTGCATCATGGATGGGACATCTAGACGTCCAAGCATGGAGTCCAGTCATCGACGACTTGAGACGCCCTTGCCGATGGAGCGTCGAAGTAGGAGCCGGGTGAGAGATCACAGCCGTAGTCGGTTGCGAAGTCGCAGCCCCCGTCGCAACCGGGATCAAGAACTGAGTACGAGCCATGAACGAGTCAAGCTCCTAGAGAGGCAGCTGCTACAAGAACGGGAGCGCCTTCTACGTGCGGAGACCAGTAACCAGAGTCGCAGCCGATGCAGCGCGCGGCGCACTTCTTCACGTCACGCCACCCAGCATTGCGAGCGCAGTCGCAGCCTTCGCGGAAGGACATCTGATCATCAGCGGCGACGAGCGGAGGCCAACCGTCATGACGGTGACGACCCACAGGCTGAGCATCATAACGTCGCGGGATATTTTGAAAGGTCACGTAGCCCATCCGTATCAAAAAAATATATCGTTGATGTTTTCAAATGTCTGAAAGATAGTTTGACATCTCAACCCGCCCGAGACACACACTCTTTACAAAAACTCGATCACATGAACATACTGCCTAATTTTGACCCATCTACAAAAAACCAACGAATTGACATATGGCTCAAAAAGGTCAACGAATGTGCTAGTGTGTACGGTTGGGATGACAAAACTGTCGTTCACTTTGCTATGCAGAAACTCCAAGGCCTCGCCAAAACCTGGTATGAAGGTTTAAACTCTGTATTGTTTAACTGGCAAGAATGGCAAGATAAACTAATGAACGCCTTCCCATGCGAACAGAATTATGGTCAGGCCTTGGAGGACATGCTTAAAAGGAGGAGTAGGTATAGTGAACCTATAGAGGTTTATTTTTATGAAAAGCTGGCCTTACTTAATCAATGTGACATTGTTGAGAAACGTGCGGTAGACTGTATCATTCATGGGATCAGTGATAGAACCCTCAAATCAGGTGCTCTAGCTTTACGGTCTTCTCACCCCGATCAACTTTTGCAATTTTTGATGAGCAGTAGAGATTCTTATCAGCGTTTCGATCGAAACCATAATAAGAACAAAACCGATCTCTCTAGTGCCCCTAATAGTCAACCCGGTCAACGGTCGGGTGCTAAGTCAGGTTCATTCTCTGGTTGCTACAATTGTAAAGAAAGAGGTCACAGCTTCCTACATTGTCCTAAACCACTTATAAAATGCACAAAATGCAACAAAGTAGGGCATACAGTTAATAGCTGTGACGCGCAGCCACAAAACAATATTGTACAACCCAGTGGAAATATTCATAAAGCTATGTGTATCGATGTGGCCAGTCAAGGTCGCGACTTGCACCCGAACTCGAAATTTATAAAGGATGTAAAAATTAACGGTTCGTTACAGCAAGCCTTTGTAGATTTTGGGAGCGAAGTCACGCTCATAAAGGAGTCTGTAGTGAGTGAGTTAGGCTTGACCCACGACCATACACCAACATTATTGAAAGGGTTTGGAAACGGCATAATAGAGTCGCCGGGAGGGTTGCTGCTTAATTTCGAGGTGGATGGCGTCAACGCTCAGGTTTCATGCAAGGTTGTAGGTGATGATTTGTTAGAGAAATCCGCGCTTATAGGGCAGTCGTTCACTGAACAACCTCATATCATAGTTTATAAGGATGTAACTAGGCTACAATTTCTCGATATTGGCAATGAGATGCCACGACCAGATCCGGATCTAACAGAGTCCTCTTTAAGGATTAAGGCAAAAGGATCGGTAGAGCTCTTCGGCGCAGCATCAGTGAAGGCATGGATTGAACCCTCCACATGTGGCAGCGTTCTCTTGAAAAATGTCGTCGCTGGGAAACCAAATAAACAGTACTTTGTTTGTGGAGGTCTCTATCGCTCTGAAAATGGTTGGATCTATATAACCGTGTTCCCATGTTCTGACTCCTGCTGGATCGCTAATAATTAGTTTTATGTCGTGCAAAACGAGTAGAGGTTGTTAGTAGAGTAGTTGTGGAACCACCAGAAATCCCTGTGGCGATTGAAGGCGACTTCGATGAGAATCTTATCCGTGTCGGTGAGAAGGTACCAGAAGACGTAAAACAAAGGTTGTTTGAGTTGCTTAGAAAATATCATCGTTGCTTCGCATCTTCTCTTAGGGACCTAGGTTGTACCAACGCGACCGAAATGAATATAGAGTTAAACAGTGAACGCCCTGTCGTCTACCGCCCATATAGGTTATCGCATTATGAACGAGAAAAGGTACGGGCAATGGTGAAGGAGATGCTGGATGCAGGGATAGTAAGGGAGTCGATTTCAGGTTACGCTAGTCCAATTCTACTCGTACGCAAAAAGGATGGATCATTTCGGATGTATGTCGATTACCGTATGCTCAATTCTATCACTGTGAAGGAGCGCTATCCTATGCCCATTATTGAAGATGAGATAGCACGTCTTACTGGCCAGGCTTGTTTTATTTCGCTCGACCTTACATCAGGTTATTATCAGGTGCCGATTTCGGAAGAGAGCAGACATCTCACTTCTTTTGTCACGCCAGACGGCCAGTACGAGTTTAACCGCATGCCGTTTGGTTTGGCGAATGCACCGGCTGTATTTCAACGAATGATGAATTCGATATTAGGGTCGTCTCGGTTCAACAAGGCAACTGCTTATTTAGATGATGTCCTTATTTTTGGGAAGGACTTCAGTGAATGTCTGGAACGGTTTGAGGAGGTGTTGCAGGTTTTGGAGAAAGCAAATCTCACTTTGAATCTTTCCAAATGCGACTTCTTAAGAGACAAAATTGATTATCTGGGCTACGAAATTAGTGTAGCGGGTGTTAGGCCAGGTGATAAAAAAATCGTTAGTGTCATGAATTTTCCAAGACCTGAGAATGTTCATAATGTACGCCAGTTCCTGGGACTGGCTAGTTATTTCCGTAAATTTATCCAAGATTTTGCCCGAATTGCCTTGCCTCTCAGTAAGTTGCTGAAAAAGGACTCTTCATGGACATGGGGTGAATGTCAAGAGGAGGCTTTTGAAGTCTTGAAATCCAAGTTGGTTGATAGGCCCATTCTTGCAATCTATGATCCTGCAGCAGAGACAGAGCTTCACACCGACGCCAGCAAGTTAGGTCTTGGAGGAATATTACTGCAGCGCTCCAAAGGCAATAATGCTTTTCGTCCAGTAGCTTACTACAGTCGTCAAACTTCTCCTGAAGAGAAGAATTTCCATTCATACGAACTCGAAACTCTAGCAGTAATCTGCTCTTTGCGAAAGTTTAGGGTATATCTGCTAGGGAAATCATTCAAGATCATTACAGATTGTAGTGCTCTACGATCTACGTTCTCAAAAAGAGACCTGATCCCGAGGATAGCACGCTGGTGGCTCTTACTGCAGGAGTTCCAATGTTCAGTTGAGTACAGAGCAGGCGTAAAGATGGGTCATGTAGACGCACTATCTCGTAATCCAATCGAGAGTTCAGTGGAGAATCCCACCGATAAATTTTCTGTTATGTCAATCACTAGTGAGGATTGGTTACATACGCTTCAGCTTGGCGATACCGAACTATGTAGGATTAAAAATATTTTAAATGATAGTCTTGATGAGAAGGAACTCAGATATATAAAAGATAATTTCGTGGTCAAGGATAACAAATTATTTCGTTATATAGGTAACGATAAAAATAACGTTCGTTGGGTAGTGCCCAAAGGTGCGAGGTGGCAAGTCTGTCGGATGAACCATGATGATATTGGCCATTTTGGGGTGGAGAAGACCCTCGAAAGAATAAAAAAACATTATTGGTTTAGCAAAATGTCCAAGTTTGTCAAAAAATATATTAGTTCATGCATTGAATGTGCATATGCGAAGAACAAGGCTAATACACAAGAAGGTCTGCTCCATCCCATCACAAAAATAGAGGTACCATTTCATACGGTGCATGTTGACCACCTCGGGCCTTTCGTTAAGTCAAAAAGAGGTTATACTTATTTACTGGTAGTTGTAGAAGCCTTAACTAAATTCTGTTTTATCAAACCCGTCAGAAATACAAATAGTTTGAATGCAATTAGAGTTCTTGAAGATATATTTTTTACATTCAGGGTCCCTGATCGTCTTATAAGCGATCGTGGTTCCTGCTTTACATCTCATGCTTTCAATCGATTCTGCCTAGATAAGGGAATTAAGCATATTTTGAATACAGTAGCTAGTCCAAGGTCGAATGGCCAGGTTGAACGTTACAACCGTACCATTCTCGACTCCTTAAAAGCGATGACTGTTAAATACGGTGAAAAGGATTGGGATAGTCATTTAGGCAAAATTCAGTGGGGTCTAAATAATACTTTTCAGAAAACCACTGGTAGAACTCCATCAGAGGTATTATTTGGAACTAATATGAGTAGTGAAATAAATCCCATTCTTAACGAAATTACCAAAGACTCGCGTAACAACTGCGAAATTACTGTAATTCGAGAGGAGGTCAAGAAAAGGATTGATAATGAACAGATTAAGCAAAAGCAGATTTATGATAGAAATAGGGTACCAGCCCGGATCTATGTCGAAGGCGAACTTGTCAAAATTACTAAGACTTGTTTCAATAATGACGGGCAGAGTAAAAAGCTCATGCCCTCGTTTGTAGGGCCCTATCGTGTTACCACGGTTTTAGGTAATGATAGATATAAAGTAGCACCGGTTCCAGGGTTGACCAGTATGCAATACAAACGACCTACCACCGTGGCAGCAGATCGTATAATGCCATGGATACACACTGCGGCCCTAGAGGTGAATAGTTCTGATACCAGTGGCACTGACGACGAGGGTCCTATTGAACCATAATTTGAAAATTTTATTGATTTTTCCCAAGATCTATAGTATATTATATATAGTATCCCATTAAGTTTTAGAGACACTTAACTACAGATGCGTATCGTTCATTGTTTCAGGTCAGGCACGAGAATCGATCGGATCGTGACTTGATTCAACAATTAATGTCCTACTGACTGCCACAAGTAAATCGATCGTCTTGTAGGCATCAGTTAGGCCCCGAAAAATCGATCGTTCGGGTTAGTAGTTCTATGATGGGTAAACCGATTAATCGATCGTTCGGACCCAGCAAAGTTTGATTGAAAGTGATAGAAAACATATATCGATCGCTGTTTTCTGGTCAAATTCAAAGAGAAATTTAATAATATAAGTCATACACGATATTACTGATCCGATGGACGTAATTCAGAAACTAGACTTAGAAATTGTTATATGAATTTATTAAGTTGATTACCCCAATAGAGTGAACTGTTAGCTATTGCATTTATATACATACTTCTTTTTGAACTTGTACATAATTTAAATTAAATATTTATATTAATTAGCTTAATTCTAATAAAAATTGTTATTAATTTGTAGTCGTTTTAGCTGCAATTTCTAGATAATTTTTAACAAGTTATACTTTAATTAGTATTAGGGAAGCATATGTTTGTTAACTGTTGTAATAGGTTTAGGTTTATTTTTAATGGTTCTTATTTTTCATTCAAGTGCACAAATTAAATTGAAACTACTGTAATTTGATAGTCAAATAATAAATAATGATGTAAAAACAAAAACTGAGCAGCCTGCCAGCGGTCCGATTGTTAGGGTTCCACCTGGTGTCGTGTTCGGGGACGTACACGTTGTCAGGACGGTCGATTGTTAGGGTTTGTGAATTTTAATTTTGTTAGTCGATTTATTTAATCGATATACGTATTAATACAGCTTTAATTTAATATTTTACGCTGGCAACTTTAACCTTTTCGTATATTCGTGGTCGCTCTGTGATTGGTTGACGCAAATTGGCGGGAACCAATTAGAGATCTCGCTTCTTCCCGCTCAAAAATGGAGGGATTAAGGTGGGCTGATGGAACGTTTGGCCGGCTGCGCGTCTCTTGTTTTGCTTGGAACTCAACGCGATAAGTGGATAGATATTTCTTAAAAAAAAATATAGTATTCTGTAATCTAGTGCTAAGTATCGATTGTTATATAAGCAAATTAAGAAAAATACAAGACAGTTTCGTGTAATCCTTGCATCTTCATTTAAATACTTCCTGTTCCTGTTGGTGTATTCACACTATTTACGTATTATTCGCGTACACATATCGTAATATTGTATAACGCAGTCATACTTTTTGAATACAGTTGTTTCATCTGAATATTATACGTATACTTACTACAGAAGATACGCGTCGAGCGAGCGCGTAGGTACAAGCGCGATAGTATTCGATGTGAGGAGCGGGTAGGACAGTGCGGGTGAATTCTAAAATTTTGCTGGCTTTAGACGCGCTCTTAAAGCCCTTTTTCAAAACCAATAGTCATATTCGATTGCGTGTTAAATGCTTTATATTATGCAAAACACCTAACTACATAATATGTTAGAATTAAATGAAAGGAAATATTTATTTTGTTAATTGGTTATAAATTTACACGTCATGTTTTTTGCCTGTTGAGATAACCTTTCAGTCTAGCTAGATGCAGCTGAGTATATGGGTGTGTAGCTTTACATGCCGTCTGACCTCCACAACCAGTATCTGGGTAACACGATATATAGATAGAAAATCACACAACAATCTTGCTAAAGGGTAGCAAGACTGTTGTGTGATTTTCTATCTTCTAATTACCAGTAACGACTGTCAGAGATGAGCAAATGTCACCCGAAACCAACGGATTAACGCGCGTCCGAGCCACGGAGCAATGTAAATGTTATCAGATGCTCTCCCATCAACGAACTGACCTCGTCAAGTCTATTTTATTTAATGTTAAATGTCTGTGTCAAAAAACGAATTCTGAGACACATTTTTTTACTGAATAAATTATTTAAATATATACAAGATGTTCAAACAGAGGTCGAAGTATTTTCCCCCGATATTTTATTTTCGATATTTAAATTTCATTTACTGCCTGATCCAATCCCGTCCATACCTCAAACTTTATAGAAACACGAAAATAGGTTTTTATTTTGCTCATGTAGGTAAATCCTTATTTTTCTAGTTACTGTAGCCAATAGGAGAGGAGCTCGTGACGAAATAATAACAGCGTGAGTCGACTTGAAGGTTAAGCAATGCTTTCCAAGTTTGATCCAGCGGACCAGCCTGACATATCAACATTACTGCGTGCCTCGGAGAGCACGTCAAGTCGTTGCTCCCGGCTGTCATGTGTAGGTACAGCTTTGACAGTCATTACGAGTATTCAGAAGCCAGAAAACCTGTCTCTCTCTCTTTCTCTCTCTCTCTCTCTAAACTTAGAGACAGTCGCTCCACATAAAACACGTTTTCTCAGCTGCATCCTGTTAGACTGGAAGTCGATCCCGACATGGTTGGTAAAAGGCTAAGCTAAGGCTAAGCAGATGTTGGTAATCCGTACTAGTCTAATCATTTTAGTACCATGTAGGTTGTCTAAGATGGTCTTTAGAAGAAAGAAACACACAGATTTGGACCTGTCCAGACAGTGTAAGCTGTCCGTTATCGAGTACGTCAAAATAGAATACCCACAGTTAAAACCAGGCACTCTAAAATATTTTTCACGCAAGCTCCGCCCCCATGCACCCTGGTTAGGCCGTTGTATGCTAAACGCTAACGCAACAGTAATAAAGTTGAATATCGCGTGCGCTCTTTCACCATGTTTGGACTAAAAACTGCCGTTGTGTACTAAACGCTAACGCAGCAGTAATAAAGTTGAATATCGCATGCGCTCTTTTACTATATTCGGGTTCGAAACTAAATGTCGTAAGTCTCAATTCTTGTTTCGTTTATAACTAAAGTAATAATTGATATAGAGAAAAAATATCCTACATTTGGATAATAAATTATATTTTCTTACTGTCAATACCAATTTTAGACATAAAAGTTGAGTAATCTTGATTAAACTTTGAATAATCTTTAAAAAAGACATGATTTTCGATTAAAAAATTAATCAAGCGAAAATGTTTCAATTACGTAACTGGTCTTGACATGTAAAGAAAAAGATCACAAGATCGTATACTAAAGTTCCATTTTAATTGTTTCAGAATATTTATGCAAAGTTACATACAATTTAGGGAGCCTCCTCTTAACGGCGCGTCGAGTTTCACGCGTGCCTCAAAGAGCAGTCAGCTGTAATGACGGAGCCCGATAAGGCCTTATTAAACCTTTATACAACACAAAAGGTACAAAGGCGGACTTAGGCATTCTCTACCAATCAACCACAGGTGGTGAAGAGATAACATGGCAGGTGCATAAAATTTTCTTACAAATGGTTTTAAAAAATAAATAAAAATCTTAGTAGTACCACGGGTAAATTATTTTTGCCCGTAGTACTACTGGACTGCTTGATAGTACCACGGGAAAAAAAAATTGCCCGTGGTACTACTGGTAGTACCACCGGTAGTACCACGGGCAACAAACGAAAAATAAACTTACTAGATAATAATATATTTCAAGTATAGGGCCATTCCCTGCCGGGAATTCGGGAATATTCTAACGAGATACTGACACACCCTTCTGTTCCACTCTGAACAGAATTCATTTAATGATTTACCTCCCGAGATAAGAAAGAGCTGAAATATTGCACTAAACAAAGTAATGTCACATTCCTTCGTGACTAAAAGCAGGATTTTATTCGTAACGACTTGGATCCAAGATAGGACACAGCGAGATTCTCTTTGATAAGAAAATTGGAATTGCGATCAATTTGATGCCACGGGAGTTTTACTTTCGGTTAAAATAAACATTATGAGTTAACCAGAACTTGTTATAATAGCAATTAAGTTAATAAATGACTTTCTAAAATATATTCCTGGGGCAGATTTATTTTTTCACTCTCAATGGACAATCGCTAAACATGTGTATATTTATTTAAATATTAAGAAGTAATTGTTATAAAGTTTCTAATTCTATGTATGAAGTTGTTTTTGTTTACAAATTTTATGTTACTCCGTTTTTTTTTTGTTTTTATTTTTAATCTTAGAAGTTCTACTTTCATTTTTGATGTAATTTTGTAGAGTTAGCATAGATACAAGCGATTTGGTGTAGACTGTTAGCTTATATTTGATAAATAAATTAATATGAATGAATGTATGTGTCTGTCTGTGATTTCAGTGTATTCTCAAGTGCTTATATTTTTTACATAGTACTAAAATACAAACGAAACTTATTTAAATATTTGACTGTCTGTCTGTCCGGAACTTTCACTGGAGGTTATACATACCTTCTTTATGTTACAGTGAAAAGCTTCCATCTTACTTGTATTATAAATGCGAGTCTGTGAGGATGGATATACATATATCCATACGTCTGTACGAAGTATGGATGTGTGGATGTATGATACTCTTTCATGCAAAAACTACTGAACGGATCTGAGGGAAATATGATAAGTAGATAGTTGACAGGCAGGAATAGCACATGGGCTGCTTTTCATCTCGGAATCCTGTCCTCTCACGTTTTAATTCACACGTAGGTAATATCGACTACTAAACTCCCTTATTGCGGTGTTTCTTCTTCGGGTAGCCAGCTAGGAAACATCGGCCTCATCTAATTTAAATTTACCATAACAAAATACGTGTAAAAGTGTCTTCGTTTGCAAGATCTTTAATACAATTTTTCATCCCCTATTTCAGCTCCGAAGGCGCTGATTTTGGCGAAAATGTTTAAGTACGGGCTCCACGCCAAATTGGATCAAAATTTGTGTTTTCTAACTACGCTAGACGCTTTACTCACCAAACCATACCTTAATAAAGAAACATGGCTAGATATGAGTTTAAAAAACCGACAACCTATTCGCTCTTCAAACAAATAATAGTGTCGCCAAATCCTCGCATTGCATGTCGTTTACATAAATATATACACACACATCGTCCCTGCATATACATACAGACGTGCATCAGCGTCAACACAAACATATATAGCTCGGATTATTTGCAGCGAACGAAAATCGAACGTTTAAATATGGCTGTATTTAAATTTATTTTTAGAATCCAAATATTTTTTTCTTTGTCTTTATATTGTAAGGAACGCTGATGCATAGGTTTAGACCGTAGTTGTTAGTTCATCTGAATTAAAACCTCAGTTATAACGTACCCACACTACAGACACGCGTATCTCAGTAATCTGTAATAAGTAAAGTGAAATATATTCAATTAGTGACTTTCTAAGTTTAATTTATCTCTGTACACATCCTCAAGAACTAGACATACGAAAAAACAACAATATTAACTTTGTTATCGTTCGTCGAATCTGAGCTGCTTAGAGTTCTAAGTTCAGCTACATGAAACATTACAAATGCTCGCAATGGTACACTCAAGTGTAAGTGTACTTATATCTTTTTCTCAAGGTATCACTTCAGACATTAACCTACCTACATGATTCTTATACGATTTAATCAGCAAGGACTTTATAGACTTAAAAAGAGACATTGACCTCTGAGTTGGTTTTGGTTTCGGTGTTACTTCCCAGTTCTCAGGGTAGTCAGCCAGGAAACACCGGCCTCATCTCATCTCTCTGTTTAAACTGGACAAAATAGATAGATATGTAAACTATTGTTTGAAACCTATTTATAAACAGAGGCCCAGTGGATGTGAGCCCGACTTACGAGTTGTAGCTCGTCAGTTCGAATCCAGTCAGGCACGTTACTTTGGATAATTTATATCATCACAACTGCTCTCAAAACGGTGAAGAGAAGCATTGAGAGGGAACCGATATGTCCTTTTTTTTTTTTTTTTTTTTTTTTTTTTAACGTGGTAAAATTATCAAATAAGTCCTCCCACTCCGGGCAGGGTGGGAGGGACTGTCAGACTTTTACTGACTAAAATCCACGGTGTTCCTTCAATAACCCTTTACATACCGGGGCCACGGTAACGGGATGAGTCCCACGACCCCGGCGGGCTTCGGCCCTCTGCAGAGGGGGCCTCGTCATGTTGCTGACGCTCTTTGAGGCGCGCGTGGAACACGACGCGCCGTCGACCCGGGCATGGTCCATGGTCGGACAGCGAGTTGCCCTTTACTCGCTGTCCGCATGCCCGCGCCTACGGTGGCCGGAGATCGTCGGCCGACGTCCGACGCCGTGGGCGTCTACCACTGCGGCTGGGCTGGAGGGAGGACGCCATCCTCTCCCTCACGCGGCCCGCCTCCTCCTTCGGAAGCATGACTGCTTCGCAGAAGGAGGCGACCGCTTCCCACTCCCTCTCGCCCCGCAGCATGGCCTCGACCAAGGCCGGGCGCGAGAGGTCTCCGCCTATTGTCGCCGTGAGGACACGTCGGTGCTCTGCCCAAGCTGGGCAGTCCTGCACCGTGTGCTCGACTGTGTCCTCAGGGCGACCCTCGCAGTGGTGACACCCAGGCGTCTCTTCCTTACCCATCAGACACAGGTACCTCCCGAAACTTCCGTGTCCGGTGAGGACCTGCGTCATGCGGTAGGTCAGGACGCCGTGACGCCGATCTAGCCACTCCTCAAAGAGGGGTCTTACCGCCGCAATTGCGGCGTGCCCGAACCGATATGTCCTAGAGCCAATAATGGGTCAAACACCAACTCGCAGGCTCGCTAGCTGTGGTGGTGGTTACAGGCACGAGTTCGAACCCAGACAGACTTACTTTGTACAATTGTCATCATCACCACTGCTCGACAACCGATGAACAACAACATCGTGAGGAAACCGACATGTGCTAGCAACAAACCTCTGACAACATGGTACATCCACTAACCTGTGTGGTGGTTTACGGCCTATTCCCTCTCACAGGGAGGAGGGCTGTGTTAGCCAGCAGTGAGAACGTTATAGTCTGAATTATTATAATTATTCGTGTGACAGCCCTACTCCCTCCCTTCATCCGCTCTCAGACCGAAAAACGAAAAAGTTTTTAATGTCACAATTTTACCTCGAAACGACGGACAAAAATATTTATACAAAGATAAAAGATATCGAAACAAAAAGTTTGACCGTCCCAACAGATAAGGGTTTTAAAATGAGGGTACTCGACTATTTTGTTTTTAAGAAATGTTTTATGTTTTTAAGGGTATTTGAAAAAGTATTATTAGAACTTAAAACGGGGTATTTACAATGTGTACTTTTTGTACTGAGTTTCCGATATTTCGGCACTGTTGCAAGCGTTACGATCACGGATGAACAGAAGTAATTGCGGGTGGACGTTTATGAGCAGACGAATCGGTCTACCCTCTTTCTCGTTCGTTTTTGTGATTCGTCTGCTCATAATACTTTTCAACACACGTAGTACTTATTTTAGTAAAATTAAACTAGATGAGGCCGGTGTTTCCTAACTGACTGACCCTGAGAAGAAATACCGAAGCAAACTCAGAGGTCAACCGACGCGCGGCGTCTCTTTTGGAGTCCGTATAGACCTCTAGATCCTTATACACAAAAAACGTTATTATTTCAAATGGCAATATCATGTCAAAACATCATTGTCTGCTTAGCCTTTCCCCAGCTATGTTAGATTCGGCTTCCAGTCTAAACAACCCAGAAGCTGGGTAGCACGATACACCTTGGCAAGACCATTATCAGATTATCTGGCTTCTGACTTCCCGTAACGGCTGTTACAGATGTAGTTACAAATGAAAACCGGAATAATGGCTTAACATGTTTTCCGAGGCACGCAGTGCTTACCAAAAACTGGAAAACTATTTATTTTTATACTAATTCCCACTTGCAGTCACTTGTGGGATGGCTCTGCGATACTCTGACTCGATCGAGCGCAGGGCTAAAAGGCTTATAGGCGACGAGGCGCTATCGGGCAAGCTTCATAGCCTGGCTCATCGGCGAACCGTTGCTTGCCTGTCGGTTTGCTACAGATTGTACTTCGGGGAGTGTGCGCAGGAGCTCCATGACCTGATTCCTCCACCTCCCTTTCACTACCGGTCTACCAGACGCACGGCTGGATACCATCCACACTTGATTGATATACCGTCTTGTCGTACCAAGTGCTTCTCCTCCACATTTATTGTGCGCACTTCCAAGTTGTGGAATTCTCTGCCGGCTTCTGTGTTCCCTGCCACTTATGACTTTTCAATCTTTACAGCAAGAGTAAACAGGCATCTTCTGGGCTCGCTCGTTTCATCGTAGACCTCATCTATCACTTACCATCACGCGATATCGAGGTCAAGAGTGAGCTCATTCTGCATAAAAAACAAACAACTAAATATTCTTCTACACTCAAGGTATTTCAGTACTCTGCCGGATATAGACCTCACAATATTTTTGAAAGCAAGAAATCATTTCTATGTAAATGTTCCTTGCGTTTTAAGACGTTCATATTTTATTTAACGCACTTATAAGGTAGGGAGGTTGTATAACATTCTATTATATAGTACAGTATTATCAGAAGATATTTTTCTATTTTGGCACATACCGATACACACAACATAGGATAAAATAAACGGCCCAGTGCGAAGTCAACTCGCGTACCGAGTGTTCCGTACAAACTTATTTTAGTATATAAATAGAAAACTACCGAACTAACTATAGATTTTCCTGCCGGGGTTGCGAGAATGTTCTAACGAGATACCGCGGCCCCGGAACTTAAGGGCAGCTGAAAGAAAAGTGTGGGTTTTAGTCAGTAGAAGTCTGACACTCCATTCCGCTCCACTCACAGCGGGAGAAGTCATTCGATGATTTTCCCACCAGGAAAACAAAACTATAGAATTTGGTTTTCAGATGTTTTCCTTTACAAGTGCTGTGAGACATTGCTTCTTACCAAATTTCATGATTCTAGGTCAACTGGAAGCACCCTATAGGTTTTGATTACTTTATGAAATCGAACATTTGCCACATCTCTAGATCGCATTGATTTACAAGTTTGATTTTATAGTCGAAAGACACGGTAGACCTGAGTAGATTTCTGATATAAATTTCAATTCCATATCTCTAGCCGTTCCTGAAAAAAAGGGACTTGACTTCAGACGGACCACAAAGTGATCCCATATGGGTTCGGTTCATTTAAAAATTGGCCAAGTGCGAGTCAGACTCACCCATGAAGGGTTCCGTAGTAACTATAATAATATAATGTTATATGTATATTTATTTGACGAATAAAAAAAAAACCTTAAAAATTTCTTAAAACTAGCATATTAACATTATTACAACTACGCTAAATAACTTTGTTTTTCATAGTGTTTGTATGAATTACAAAGTTATATTTGCGGTTTTATAAAATATGCTGCATCTCAAAAACTGCTGACCCGATTTCATTCAAACCAATTTTGGTTGAAAGTTTACATTAAAATCTATAGACATATTTTTTTTTTGATTTTTCACTCCATTATTATAGAAGTTACAGGGGGGGACACACATTTTACCACTTTGGAAGCTTATATCTTTTAAACGATTGCCTTTATGAAAAAGTGGTTTGAGAAACCCTTATATCATTTTTATTTATACCACACACGCATAGGTTTCATGAAAAAAAAATATTTTCAGTTCTAGTTCCATGTATTCCGGGTCCTTTTATTTTAATTTTTTTTCTTAAAATCGGTAAGCGGTTCATAGAATACATCTACCTACTAAGTGTCGCATGTATAGTCTTAATAGTTTCGGAATAAAATGGCTGTGACATACGGACGGACGGACAGACAGACAGACGGACAGACAGACGGACAGACATATCGAAACTATAAGGGTTCCGTTTTTGCCTAAAAATGTTGTTAAAAATGTCTAAAAATAGGTTTATTTACGAGATAAAACATAAATGTCTGGACACCGGAAGAGCATACTATAATCATTACGAACTGCAACTTATAGGTTTGTTACACTGACACCATCACGATTATTATAAGACCTATTTTTTTCATGTAACACACAAGAAATGAATTTAAAATGTTAACAACTAAAATGTTAACACTGAAAATCGGCCGGTCTGCAACTCATCTACGAAATTAAGGGCACAAAACTGGAATTCATTTACGTGCCATCATTCTCAATTTACACGTTATCAAAGCTGCATCACTATCTCGACTTAGTTTTCGACTTTGAAAGTCCTCTTGAAGTCGGACTTCAAAATGAATGTAACATGACGTTCTCCCGCTGGATCCTAACGATGACATTTACATAGACAATGGACACTAGAAATTCTGTGACTTTCTAGATAGTGTTATGGTTTTGTTGTAAAATAGATTGGAATGTAGGTACAATGAGCTTACTCATATTATCAAGAGTACCTTTTGTTTGTAAGTTTGTACGTTGAAGGTTATCTCCGGAAGTATTGATTTCAAAAAAACAAAATATACATAATAAAGGGTCTTTCAACAAGGACAGGTCGATGTTGAAATTAAATAAAACAAGCTGTATGTGAGATATTAAAGATTTTTTTTTATTTGAAAGGCCCATTTTTGCCATTATTTATGAAATATGACATCGTTTAAATATCCACCGCGGCTTCGAACGGTGGCACGGATCCGAGAAGTCCAATTTCCAATTACTCTACTGCATAGATCCGGCTGACTGCCTGCGTTATGTTGACTTTCAGGACATCTGTTGATTGCGGATTATTGGCATAGACCTGCGACTTGAGAAAACCTTACAAACAAAAGTCTTGCGGAGTCAAATCGCACGATCTTGGTGGCCAATTCACGTCACCTCTACGAGAGATAACCCTACCCTCGAACCGTTCATGCAGAATGTCCATTGTGTCGCTCGCTGTGTGGCACGTAGCGCTGTCTTGTTGGAACCACATGTTGTCCACGTCCATATCGTTCAATTCAGGCCAAAAGAAGTTGTTAATCATTGATCTGTAGCGCTGTTGACAGTAATGGCCTCGCCATCATCGTTTTCGAATAAGTACGGACCAATGACGCCGCCGGACCAAAATCCGCACCAAATGGTAACTTTTTGTGGATGCATTACCACCTGGAGAACCTCATGTGGGTTGTACTCGTTCCATATACGGCAATTTTGTTTATTAATAAAACCATTCATCCGAAAATGCGTGTCGTCGTTAAAGATGATTTTTCGGCCTAAATCGGGGTCCTCTTCTAAACGTTCTGTAGCCCAGTCAGCGAACAAACGGCGTTGTCTGAGGTCATTCACTTTAAGCTTCTGGGTCAGTTGGATCTTGTACGGGTGTAGGCCCAAGTCCCGACGCCAAGACGAACGACGACGACAATTCGCCAAGTTGAAGACGAATCGACTGCGTCGGAGTCTCCTGCACACTCTCACGGACAGCTGCGAAATTCTCGGCCGATCTGGCGTTCCTTTGACGTATGGGTGTTGGTTGGTTGTTTACCAAACCAGTCGTCTCGAATTTGATCACCAAACGTTGGAGAGTCGACTTTGAAGGGCCACCGCGTCTGCCCTAAAATGGACGTAATGCGCGCAACGTTTGCACTAACGAACACTCATTTTGATAATAAAGTTTTATCATTTGGACGTGCTGCTCAATCGTATAACTTGCCATGGTGATTTGGCATCAGTAACTGAAGAAATAACAACGCATTTGACAGATGCCGCCAAAACAACATGGCCGCCACAAACTGTCAACATCGACCCGCCCTTTTTGAAAGACCAATTATTATTACCATCAGGTGAGATGATGGTCAAAAGGGAGCCTATGTATAAGTGCATGTATTATAAATATAAATTGTAATGTCTGTCTGTGGTTTCAAAATAACTGTACATATATTCTCACGTGCTTATAGACATTAACACGATATTAAAATATAAACAATCTTTTTAAAATTAATGTCATTATGTTTGTCTTTTTGTTTTTCTGGGCTTATCTCGGGAACCACTGAACCGACTGTAATGTGAGTTTCATTAAAAGATAGAGGCAAATAGGCCGGAAAAATTTAGTCTATAGTGTAAACCCGGAATTTCTGCGGGATCTGATTAGATACGCGAAAATTACGTCGGTAATGTCGACTCCCAGACAAATCGAGTAGCTAGCACAGCTAGTCATCAATAAAGATTTCCTTGTCCTACCACGGAACCCCAAAAACTGTCACAATATTTACGCCTCGACCCACAGACCGATAATCATAAAGTAAATGTGTCCAAGCTAGTTAGGCTCAATGCTCGTAACTGTGCAATGTAGACGAGTACCACTGAATAGTGCATGAGTAGTGTGCCGGAGTGATATGAGTGATGATGGTTGAGAGACTGCGGTACACTTGTAACAACATCACTACCGGAGTATATTACTTTAACACTAGCTGTGTTCACGTCTTCGTTCGGCGTGGAGTCGATGTTACCTACACCGGCATTCCGGGATAACAACACTCACAGGGGGACTTAGTGGGCGGTCAGAGTCTTACCACCACAAAGACACAGCTATACCGTTATGGTTAACATCTCAAACCAACACACTTCGATGATGAATTTGAACGTTTTAGGAATACTTTCACTGATAAGGAGTGGAATTCTCTGCCGCTGTGAAAGATACGGGTCTTTAAGTCAAGAGTGAATAGGTTACTTCTAGGTAAGCGTGCTTCATCTTCGACCACATCATCGCTTACCATCAGGTGAGATGGTGGTAAAACGCGAACATATCAATAGAGGTCGCTTAGTGTGTGGTCAAAGTCCCCACTCCGATGGCCTACGACCCCAAAAAGACCATCGTAGTTTACATCTTATACCAACACATTTCAATGATGAATAATGTCACTCAGTATTTTATACCTCTCAGCGTGTCCCAGAGGAGGGAACTTATTACATTTGTCGTCCATATATAATTCAGGGAGGTGACGCACTCTATGTAATGAAGTATTGATGCTAGGCTAGTGGGAAATGTATGCAGAGTTTTTTTTTAATAACATTGAATTTTGGTCACGTGTCGTACCGTTTCCCTGAGGGAGTTCAGAGTGTTGTGTTTTTAATCTATTTAATTTTCGATCAACAGTAGTGTTTAGTGGTGGAGCTTTCAAGTTGCAGGTTTGTTGAAGGGATGGAACTTAGTCTGCTGCATTACTGCTGGTAATTTTCGTCATCACCACTGCTCTCAAACGGTGAAAGAAACCATCGTGTGGACACCGGCAAGTGCTAGGAGCAAACATTCGAAGACCTGTGACACCCACCAGCTCGCACTGGCCCCGCGTGCTGCACTGCGGGTCAGTCCCCAGAGAGCAGGCCTGTGGCCAGCAGTGTCTGACCTGGGGCCACTCCCTGTCTGACCTCCACTACCCAGTAGCTGGGTAACACGAAACCCTTGGCAAGATTATTGTCAGATTATCAGAATTCTTTCTAACAGTTATGACTGTCAAATTTGTACAAATGATTGGAGGCCAATGCCTTGATGTGCTTTCCGAGTTACAGGATTATCTTGGTAAAAAAAAAAATATTTAAAAAATCTAAAAAACCCGACTGCTCAACTGAAATGCAAGAAACAAGCACATTTTTATTTTAAAAAGTGAGAAGCAGGTGGACCAATCCCATTAAAAAAAAATTAATTGGGTCTCGCTCAAAAATGTGCTTGTTTCTTGCATTTCAGTTGAGCAGTCGGGTTTTTTAGATTTTTTTAATAACTTTTTTTTTCAACTTTTTAGTTAAAATATTAATTAACATTTTTATAGTTTTCCCGGTCGTATCACAATGGCACCCCACCGGATTCAGAATGTGAAAGAGCTAAATCCATATTTTTAAACATTTTCTTGGTATTATTTTTGCTAGTATTACACTAATGATAAACATGATATACCTCTTTGAATTTCTTGTGTTAAGCCCTTTAATTTGATACCCATATTGCAATATTCGATTTTTTTTTTGTTTTTAAATTATGTATAATGAATTCACACAGCCGCCATGTTTAATTTTTTCAAATCTCACCTATCTAAGAACACTTGGGCTGCTAAGACGAATATAACGATACCTTAATTATGTGAATCCGTTCAGCGATTCTGGAGATATGAGGTAATAAAGAATATTACAAACATACATACATACATACAAGATACGCGCGAAAAACATAACCCTTCCTTTGCAGTCGGGTAAAAAAGACTTTTAATTACATTTTAGGGTTCTGTAGTCGAATGGCAAAAAACGGAAGCCTTGTAGATTCATCTTGTCTGTCTGTCCGTCCATATCTCACGGCCATTTTATTCTAAAACTAGTGTATAGACAGCTCTTAAATTACATAGAGGTTCCTAAAATAGTGCACACTTTGAACTAAAATTAGTTTCAACGAAATTTAGCCAGCAGTTTTTGAGATAGGGTAGATTTTGAAAGATGACTTTGTCATTTATACAAATACTATGAAAAACAAAGCTTTTCGCTAGTCTATTGTTACTACGAAACCTTTCATGGGAGAGTTGGACACGCAAGCCACTTTTTCACACAAAAAAATCTGTGTATGAAAAGTGGCTAAGTACGAGTAAGCCTTTATTATCCAAAATAAAAACACAAACAGCTAACACAGCTTATAACAGTGAGAGCCAATCGATCCAGACGCTAAAATAGTGCACTAACCTAATCTAAATATACACGGAGATGTCTAGGTCATTATGACATAACATAACACCTCTGCACGCTTCTCGTGCAAGGCAGAGGTGAAAGATGACTTACCATACCAAAAGATTTATTTTTCCAAAAACATAAGTCACGAATTGGGGCCGCCCCAGTAAGTGACATAAGTATTTGTAAGATCGTACGACTTTGGTCCTGAGTTGTAAAGTTCCCTCAACTACGTAAACCAATACGAGAGCATTATGGAAAAACAACGAATATTACGAGTAGATTACTGCACTGTCTGACAGTTTTAGTACTTTATACGGTCTACTCAAATGTCCTTACTTTGGTACTGTTCCTCAAATCGTTCGAGCTACTTAAAGTTCTAAGTTGAGCTATGCGATAACTGACAAATGCTTGCACTGTTTGGACTGGCCTGCTCAAATCTGTGTGTTCTATCCTCTAATGAGCACAACAGACATAAACCTACTTGGTTCTCATATGATTTGATCAGTACGGATTGTATGGACTTCAAAAGAGGCGTTGACTTCTGATGTCCCATGGTCAAACTCATACGATCTTACCGGTAGGTACTTGTGTGGGGCTGTCGTCATCTTCCCTTATTAGATACAAATATAATGTTTGCTTTAGCTAAGTATTTTAAAGAAACATAAATTTTTGAAGCGTCAATATCCTAATGGATAAGATGTCGTACTTGTGATCGAGAGGTCACGAGTTCGAACCCCACCCATTACACTATTGCCGTGGACCCACTCCAGACACAAGCATATTTAGCTTAGTTGGAGGGGTTAACAAGATTGCTAGTAATGTGAATTCTACCCACATTGCTAATTAAATAAATAAAAAATACATATAGTATATTATTTTCTTCATTCTGTCAGCAAGATGGGCAGACGACATTGTTACCATCGCGGGTGAGACCCTGCATGAGACTGGCACATGAACGTGGAGCTTGTCACAAGCGAAGAGAGGCTACACCCAGCAGTGGGGGAAGTCAGGCTGTGGATGATGATGGTGATAACATTATTTTCTGTAATCTCTGCATAAATAACAGTCCTTCTAACCGATTTCGGCCACGGTGGCGGCGGCTAATTTCATAATAGATTAGCCATCTCCCTCTCATTGTCCGACGGGACGCAATCCGACACGACCGGAGACAGACCAGGCGCAGGACCAGCGCTTGCCATGGTCTCCGAGGCGGGAGTTATCTCACCACCAACAGACTTACAAACTACGGGCTACTGATGACAATTTTATAACAGAATAATCCAATAACACTTTTTGCCCGACCCGGGAAACAAACCCGAGACCTCTTGCTCAGCTGTCGCGCTTGTGACCACTAACTCAGCCACTGAGCCAGTTATAGTTAGTTAGTTATGTATACTTACCATGAGACTTATCACCTTTTCCACCTCTTTTGTTCGAGTGTTGGAAACAATATTGTCTGAGCTAGTACCCAGCACGCGGGCACAGTGCGGGCTGGTGATGTCGCATGTCTTCACAGTTCTGCTGCTAACACATGTCGGTTTTGTTCGAGTCTTGTAAACAATATTGTTTGAGCTAGTACCCAGCACGCGGGCACAGTGCGGGCTGGTGATGTCGCATGTCTTCACAGTTCTGTTCCTAACACATGTCGGTTTTGTTCGAGTCTTGTAAACAATATTGTCTGAGCTAGTACCCAGCACGCGGGCACAGTGCGGGCTGGTGATGTCGCATGTCTTCACAGTTCTGCTCCTAATACATGTCGGTTTTGTTCGAGTCTTGTAAACAATATTGTCTGAGCTAGTACCCAGCACGCGGGCACAGTGCGGGCTGGTGATGTCGCATGTCTTCACAGTTCTGCTCCTAACACATGTCGGTTTTGTTCGAGTCTTGTAAACAATATTGTCTGAGCTAGTACCCAGCACGCGGGCACAGTGCGGGCTGGTGATGTCGCATGTCTTCACAGTTCTGCTGCTAACACATGTCGGTTTTGTTCGAGTCTTGTAAACAATATTGTCTGAGCTAGTACCCAGCACGCGGGCACAGTGCGGGCTGGTGATGTCGCATGTCTTCACAGTTCTGCTCCTAACACATGTCGGTTTTGTTCGAGTCTTGTAAACAATATTGTCTGAGCTAGTACCCAGCACGCGGGCACAGTGCGGGCTGGTGATGTCGCATGTCTTCACAGTTCTGCTCCTAACACATGTCGGTTTTGTTCGAGTCTTGTAAACAATATTGTCTGAGCTAGTACCCAGCACGCGGGCACAGTGCGGGCTGGTGATGTCGCATGTCTTCAGAGTTCTGCTCCTAACACATGTCGGTTTTGTTCGAGTCTTGTAAACAATATTGTCTGAGCTAGTACCCAGCACGCGGGCACAGTGCGGGCTGGTGATGTCGCATGTCTTCACAGTTCCGGTCCTAACACATGTCGGTTTTGTTCGAGTCTTGTAAACAATATTGTCTGAGCTAGTACCCAGCACGCGGGCACAGTGCGGGCTGGTGATGTCGCATGTCTTCAGAGTTCTGCTCCTAACACATGTCGGTTTTGTTCGAGTCTTGTAAACAATATTGTCTGAGCTAGTACCCAGCACGCGGGCACAGTGCGGGCTGGTGATGTCGCATGTCTTCAGAGTTCTGCTCCTAACACATGTCGGTTTTGTTCGAGTCTTGTAAACAATATTGTCTGAGCTAGTACCCAGCACGAAGGCACAGTGCGGGCTGGTGATGTCGCATGTCTTCACAGTTCCGGTCCTAACACATGTCGGTTTTGTTCGAGTCTTGTAAACAATATTGTCTGAGCTAGTACCCAGCACGCGGGCACAGTGCGGGCTGGTGATGTCGCATGTCTTCACAGTTCCGGTCCTAACACATGTCGGTTTTGTTCGAGTCTTGTAAACAATATTGTCTGAGCTAGTACCCAGCACGCGGGCACAGTGCGGGCTGGTGATGTCGCATGTCTTCAGAGTTCTGCTCCTAACACATGTCGGTTTTGTTCGAGTCTTGTAAACAATATTGTCTGAGCTAGTACCCAGCACGCGGGCACAGTGCGGGCTGGTGATGTCGCATGTCTTCACAGTTCCGGTCCTAACACATGTCGGTTTTGTTCGAGTCTTGTAAACAATATTGTCTGAGCTAGTACCCAGCACGCGGGCACAGTGCGGGCTGGTGATGTCGCATGTCTTCACAGTTCTGCTGCTAACACATGTCGGTTTTGTTCGAGTCTTGTAAACAATATTGTCTGAGCTAGTACCCAGCACGCGGGCACAGTGCGGGCTGGTGATGTCGCATGTCTTCACAGTTCTGCTCCTAACACATGTCGGTTTTGTTCGAGTCTTGTAAACAATATTGTCTGAGCTAGTACCCAGCACGCGGGCACAGTGCGGGCTGGTGATGTCGCATGTCTTCACAGTTCTGCTGCTAACACATGTCGGTTTTGTTCGAGTCTTGTAAACAATATTGTCTGAGCTAGTACCCAGCACGCGGGCACAGTGCGGGCTGGTGATGTCGCATGTCTTCACAGTTCTGCTCCTAACACATGTCGGTTTTGTTCGAGTCTTGTAAACAATATTGTCTGAGCTAGTACCCAGCACGCGGGCACAGTGCGGGCTGGTGATGTCGCATGTCTTCACAGTTCTGCTGCTAACACATGTCGGTTTTGTTCGAGTCTTGTAAACAATATTGTCTGAGCTAGTACCCAGCACGCGGGCACAGTGCGGGCTGGTGATGTCGCATGTCTTCACAGTTCTGCTGCTAACACATGTCGGTTTTGTTCGAGTCTTGTAAACAATATTGTCTGAGCTAGTACCCAGCACGCGGGCACAGTGCGGGCTGGTGATGTCGCATGTCTTCACAGTTCCGGTCCTAACACATGTCGGTTTTGTTCGAGTCTTGTAAACAATATTGTCTGAGCTAGTACCCAGCACGCGGGCACAGTGCGGGCTGGTGATGTCGCATGTCTTCACAGTTCTGCTGCTAACACATGTCGGTTTTGTTCGAGTCTTGTAAACAATATTGTCTGAGCTAGTACCCAGCACGCGGGCACAGTGCGGGCTGGTGATGTCGCATGTCTTCACAGTTCCGGTCCTAACACATGTCGGTTTTGTTCGAGTCTTGTAAACAATATTGTCTGAGCTAGTACCCAGCACGCGGGCACAGTGCGGGCTGGTGATGTCGCATGTCTTCACAGTTCCGGTCCTAACACATGTCGGTTTTGTTCGAGTCTTGTAAACAATATTGTCTGAGCTAGTACCCAGCACGCGGGCACAGTGCGGGCTGGTGATGTCGCATGTCTTCAGAGTTCTGCTCCTAACACATGTCGGTTTTGTTCGAGTCTTGTAAACAATATTGTCTGAGCTAGTATTCAGCACGCGGGCACAGTGCGGGCTGGTGATGTCGCATGTCTTCACAGTTCCGGTCCTAACACATGTCGGTTTTGTTCGAGTCTTGTAAACAATATTGTCTGAGCTAGTACCCAGCACGCGGGCACAGTGCGGGCTGGTGATGTCGCATGTCTTCACAGTTCCGGTCCTAACACATGTCGGTTTTGTTCGAGTCTTGTAAACAATATTGTCTGAGCTAGTACCCAGCACGCGGGCACAGTGCGGGCTGGTGATGTCGCATGTCTTCACAGTTCCGGTCCTAACACATGTCGGTTTTGTTCGAGTCTTGTAAACAATATTGTCTGAGCTAGTACCCAGCACGCGGGCACAGTGCGGGCTGGTGATGTCGCATGTCTTCACAGTTCCGGTCCTAACACATGTCGGTTTTGTTCGAGTCTTGTAAACAATATTGTCTGAGCTAGTACCCAGCACGCGGGCACAGTGCGGGCTGGTGATGTCGCATGTCTTCACAGTTCCGGTCCTAACACATGTCGGTTTTGTTCGAGTCTTGTAAACAATATTGTCTGAGCTAGTACCCAGCACGCGGGCACAGTGCGGGCTGGTGATGTCGCATGTCTTCAGAGTTCTGCTCCTAACACATGTCGGTTTTGTTCGAGTCTTGTAAACAATATTGTCTGAGCTAGTACCCAGCACGCGGGCACAGTGCGGGCTGGTGATGTCGCATGTCTTCAGAGTTCTGCTCCTAACACATGTCGGTTTTGTTCGAGTCTTGTAAACAATATTGTCTGAGCTAGTACCCAGCACGCGGGCACAGTGCGGGCTGGTGATGTCGCATGTCTTCACAGTTCCGGTCCTAACACATGTCGGTTTTGTTCGAGTCTTGTAAACAATATTGTCTGAGCTAGTACCCAGCACGCGGGCACAGTGCGGGCTGGTGATGTCGCATGTCTTCACAGTTCCGGTCCTAACACATGTCGGTTTTGTTCGAGTCTTGTAAACAATATTGTCTGAGCTAGTACCCAGCACGCGGGCACAGTGCGGGCTGGTGATGTCGCATGTCTTCAGAGTTCTGCTCCTAACACATGTCGGTTTTGTTCGAGTCTTGTAAACAATATTGTCTGAGCTAGTACCCAGCACGCGGGCACAGTGCGGGCTGGTGATGTCGCATGTCTTCAGAGTTCTGCTCCTAACACATGTCGGTTTTGTTCGAGTCTTGTAAACAATATTGTCTGAGCTAGTACCCAGCACGCGGGCACAGTGCGGGCTGGTGATGTCGCATGTCTTCAGAGTTCTGCTCCTAACACATGTCGGTTTTGTTCGAGTCTTGTAAACAATATTGTCTGAGCTAGTACCCAGCACGCGGGCACAGTGCGGGCTGGTGATGTCGCATGTCTTCACAGTTCCGGTCCTAACACATGTCGGTTTTGTTCGAGTCTTGTAAACAATATTGTCTGAGCTAGTACCCAGCACGCGGGCACAGTGCGGGCTGGTGATGTCGCATGTCTTCACAGTTCCGGTCCTAACACATGTCGGTTTTGTTCGAGTCTTGTAAACAATATTGTCTGAGCTAGTACCCAGCACGCGGGCACAGTGCGGGCTGGTGATGTCGCATGTCTTCAGAGTTCTGCTCCTAACACATGTCGGTTTTGTTCGAGTCTTGTAAACAATATTGTCTGAGCTAGTACCCAGCACGCGGGCACAGTGCGGGCTGGTGATGTCGCATGTCTTCAGAGTTCTGCTCCTAACACATGTCGGTTTTGTTCGAGTCTTGTAAACAATATTGTCTGAGCTAGTACTCAGCACGCGGGCACAGTGCGGGCTGGTGATGTCGCATGTCTTCACAGTTCTGCTCCTAACACATGTTGGTTTTGTTCGAGTCTTGTAAACAATATTGTCTGAGCTAGTACCCAGCACGCGGGCACAGTGCGGGCTGGTGATGTCGCATGTCTTCACAGTTCTGCTCCTAACACATGTCGGTTTTGTTCGAGTCTTGTAAACAATATTGTCTGAGCTAGTACCCAGCACGCGGGCACAGTGCGGGCTGGTGATGTCGCATGTCTTCACAGTTCTGCTGCTAACACATGTCGGTTTTGTTCGAGTCTTGTAAACAATATTGTCTGAGCTAGTACCCAGCACGCGGGCACAGTGCGGGCTGGTGATGTCACATGTCTTCACAGTTCTGCTCCTAACACATGTCGGTTTTGTTCGAGTCTTGTAAACAATATTGTCTGAGCTAGTACCCAGCACGCGGGCAAAGTGCGGGCTGGTGATGTCGCATGTCTTCACAGTTCTGCTGCTAACACATGTCGGTTTTGTTCGAGTCTTGTAAACAATATTGTCTGAGCTAGTACCCAGCACGCGGGCACAGTGCGGGCTGGTGATGTCGCATGTCTTCACAGTTCTGTTCCTAACACATGTCGGTTTTGTTCGAGTCTTGTAAACAATATTGTCTGAGCTAGTACCCAGCACGCGGGCACAGTGCGGGCTGGTGATGTCGCATGTCTTCACAGTTCTGCTCCTAATACATGTCGGTTTTGTTCGAGTCTTGTAAACAATATTGTCTGAGCTAGTACCCAGCACGCGGGCACAGTGCGGGCTGGTGATGTCGCATGTCTTCACAGTTCTGCTCCTAACACATGTCGGTTTTGTTCGAGTCTTGTAAACAATATTGTCTGAGCTAGTACCCAGCACGCGGGCACAGTGCGGGCTGGTGATGTCGCATGTCTTCACAGTTCCGGTCCTAACACATGTCGGTTTTGTTCGAGTCTTGTAAACAATATTGTCTGAGCTAGTACCCAGCACGCGGGCACAGTGCGGGCTGGTGATGTCGCATGTCTTCACAGTTCCGGTCCTAACACATGTCGGTTTTGTTCGAGTCTTGTAAACAATATTGTCTGAGCTAGTACCCAGCACGCGGGCACAGTGCGGGCTGGTGATGTCGCATGTCTTCAGAGTTCTGCTCCTAACACATGTCGGTTTTGTTCGAGTCTTGTAAACAATATTGTCTGAGCTAGTACCCAGCACGCGGGCACAGTGCGGGCTGGTGATGTCGCATGTCTTCAGAGTTCTGCTCCTAACACATGTCGGTTTTGTTCGAGTCTTGTAAACAATATTGTCTGAGCTAGTACCCAGCACGCGGGCACAGTGCGGGCTGGTGATGTCGCATGTCTTCAGAGTTCTGCTCCTAACACATGTCGGTTTTGTTCGAGTCTTGTAAACAATATTGTCTGAGCTAGTACCCAGCACGCGGGCACAGTGCGGGCTGGTGATGTCGCATGTCTTCACAGTTCCGGTCCTAACACATGTCGGTTTTGTTCGAGTCTTGTAAACAATATTGTCTGAGCTAGTACCCAGCACGCGGGCACAGTGCGGGCTGGTGATGTCGCATGTCTTCACAGTTCCGGTCCTAACACATGTCGGTTTTGTTCGAGTCTTGTAAACAATATTGTCTGAGCTAGTACCCAGCACGCGGGCACAGTGCGGGCTGGTGATGTCGCATGTCTTCAGAGTTCTGCTCCTAACACATGTCGGTTTTGTTCGAGTCTTGTAAACAATATTGTCTGAGCTAGTACCCAGCACGCGGGCACAGTGCGGGCTGGTGATGTCGCATGTCTTCAGAGTTCTGCTCCTAACACATGTCGGTTTTGTTCGAGTCTTGTAAACAATATTGTCTGAGCTAGTACTCAGCACGCGGGCACAGTGCGGGCTGGTGATGTCGCATGTCTTCACAGTTCTGCTCCTAACACATGTTGGTTTTGTTCGAGTCTTGTAAACAATATTGTCTGAGCTAGTACCCAGCACGCGGGCACAGTGCGGGCTGGTGATGTCGCATGTCTTCACAGTTCTGCTCCTAACACATGTCGGTTTTGTTCGAGTCTTGTAAACAATATTGTCTGAGCTAGTACCCAGCACGCGGGCACAGTGCGGGCTGGTGATGTCGCATGTCTTCACAGTTCTGCTGCTAACACATGTCGGTTTTGTTCGAGTCTTGTAAACAATATTGTCTGAGCTAGTACCCAGCACGCGGGCACAGTGCGGGCTGGTGATGTCACATGTCTTCACAGTTCTGCTCCTAACACATGTCGGTTTTGTTCGAGTCTTGTAAACAATATTGTCTGAGCTAGTACCCAGCACGCGGGCAAAGTGCGGGCTGGTGATGTCGCATGTCTTCACAGTTCTGCTGCTAACACATGTCGGTTTTGTTCGAGTCTTGTAAACAATATTGTCTGAGCTAGTACCCAGCACGCGGGCACAGTGCGGGCTGGTGATGTCGCATGTCTTCACAGTTCTGCTCCTAACACATGTCGGTTTTGTTCGAGTCTTGTAAACAATATTGTCTGAGCTAGTACCCAGCACGCGGGCACAGTGCGGGCTGGTGATGTCGCATGTCTTCACAGTTCTGCTGCTAACACATGTCGGTTTTGTTCGAGTCTTGTAAACAATATTGTCTGAGCTAGTACCCAGCACGCGGGCACAGTGCGGGCTGGTGATGTCGCATGTCTTCACAGTTCTGCTGCTAACACATGTCGGTTTTGTTCGAGTCTTGTAAACAATATTGTCTGAGCTAGTACCCAGCACGCGGGCACAGTGCGGGCTGGTGATGTCACATGTCTTCACAGTTCCGGTCCTAACACATGTCGGTTTTGTTCGAGTCTTGTAAACAATATTGTCTGAGCTAGTACCCAGCACGCGGGCACAGTGCGGGCTGGTGATGTCGCATGTCTTCACAGTTCCGGTCCTAACACATGTCGGTTTTGTTCGAGTCTTGTTAACAATATTGTCTGAGCTAGTACCCAGCACGCGGGCACAGTGCGGGCTGGTGATGTCGCATGTCTTCACAGTTCCGGTCCTAACACATGTCGGTTTTGTTCGAGTCTTGTAAACAATATTGTCTGAGCTAGTACCCAGCACGCGGGCACAGTGCGGGCTGGTGATGTCGCATGTCTTCAGAGTTCTGCTCCTAACACATGTCGGTTTTGTTCGAGTCTTGTAAACAATATTGTCTGAGCTAGTACCCAGCACGCGGGCACAGTGCGGGCTGGTGATGTCGCATGTCCTCAGAGTTCTGCTCCTAACACATGTCGGTTTTGTTCGAGTCTTGTAAACAATATTGTCTGAGCTAGTACCCAGCACGCGGGCACAGTGCAGGCTGGTGATGTCGCATGTCTTCACAGTTCTGCTCCTAACACATGTCGGTTTTGTTCGAGTCTTGTAAACAATATTGTCTGAGCTAGTACCCAGCACGCGGGCACAGTGCGGGCTGGTGATGTCGCATGTCTTCACAGTTCTGCTCCTAACACATGTCGGTTTTGTTCGAGTCTTGTAAACAATATTGTCTGAGCTAGTACCCAGCACGCGGGCACAGTGCGGGCTGGTGATGTCGCATGTCTTCAGAGTTCTGCTCCTAACACATGTCGGTTTTGTTCGAGTCTTGTAAACAATATTGTCTGAGCTAGTACTCAGCACGCGGGCACAGTGCGGGCTGGTGATGTCGCATGTCTTCACAGTTCTGCTCCTAACACATGTCGGTTTTGTTCGAGTCTTGTAAACAATATTGTCTGAGCTAGTACCCAGCACGCGGGCACAGTGCGGGCTGGTGATGTCGCATGTCTTCACAGTTCTGCTCCAAACACATGTCGGTTTTGTTCGAGTCTTGTAAACAATATTGTCTGAGCTAGTACCCAGCACGCGGGCACAGTGCGGGCTGGTGATGTCGCATGTCTTCACAGTTCTGCTGCTAACACATGTCGGTTTTGTTCGAGTCTTGTAAACAATATTGTCTGAGCTAGTACCCAGCACGCGGGCACAGTGCGGGCTGGTGATGTCGCATGTCTTCACAGTTCTGCTCCTAACACATGTCGGTTTTGTTCGAGTCTTGTAAACAATATTGTCTGAGCTAGTACCCAGCACGCGGGCACAGTGCGGGCTGGTGATGTCGCATTTCTTCACAGTTCTGCTGCTAACACAAGTCGGTTTTGTTCGAGTCTTGTAAACAATATTGTCTGAGCTAGTACCCAGCACGTGGGCACAGTGCGGGCTGGTGATGTCGCATGTCTTCACAGTTCTGCTCCTAACACATGTCGGTTTTGTTCGAGTCTTGTAAACAATATTGTCTGAGCTAGTACCCAGCACGCGGGCACAGTGCGGGCTGGTGATGTCGCATGTCTTCAGAGTTCTGCTCCTAACACATGTCGGTTTTGTTCGAGTCTTGTAAACAATATTGTCTGAGCTAGTACCCAGCACGCGGGCACAGTGCAGGCTGGTGATGTCGCATGTCTTCAGAGTTCTGCTCCTAACACATGTCGGTTTTGTTCGAGTCTTGTAAACAATATTGTCTGAGCTAGTACTCAGCACGCGGGCACAGTGCGGGCTGGTGATGTCGCATGTCTTCACAGTTCTGCTCCTAACACATGTCGGTTTTGTTCGAGTCTTGTAAACAATATTGTCTGAGCTAGTACCCAGCACGCGGGCACAGTGCGGGCTGGTGATGTCGCATGTCTTCACAGTTCTGCTCCTAACACATGTCGGTTTTGTTCGAGTCTTGTAAACAATATTGTCTGAGCTAGTACCCAGCACGCGGGCACAGTGCGGGCTGGTGATGTCGCATGTCTTCACAGTTCTGCTGCTAACACATGTCGGTTTTGTTCGAGTCTTGTAAACAATATTGTCTGAGCTAGTACCCAGCACGCGGGCACAGTGCGGGCTGGTGATGTCGCATGTCTTCACAGTTCTGCTCCTAACACATGTCGGTTTTGTTCGAGTCTTGTAAACAATATTGTCTGAGCTAGTACCCAGCACGCGGGCACAGTGCGGGCTGGTGATGTCGCATGTCTTCACAGTTCTGCTCCTAACACATGTCGGTTTTGTTCGAGTCTTGTAAACAATATTGTCTGAGCTAGTACCCAGCACGCGGGCACAGTGCGGGCTGGTGATGTCGCATGTCTTCACAGTTCTGCTCCAAACACATGTCGGTTTTGTTCGAGTCTTGTAAACAATATTGTCTGAGCTAGTACCCAGCACGCGGGCACAGTGCGGGCTGGTGATGTCGCATGTCTTCACAGTTCTGCTGCTAACACATGTCGGTTTTGTTCGAGTCTTGTAAACAATATTGTCTGAGCTAGTACCCAGCACGCGGGCACAGTGCGGGCTGGTGATGTCGCATGTCTTCACAGTTCTGCTCCTAACACATGTCGGTTTTGTTCGAGTCTTGTAAACAATATTGTCTGAGCTAGTACCCAGCACGCGGGCACAGTGCGGGCTGGTGATGTCGCATGGCTTCACAGTTCTGCTGCTAACACATGTCGGTTTTGTTCGAGTCTTGTAAACAATATTGTCTGAGCTAGTACCCAGCACGCGGGCACAGTGCGGGCTGGTGATGTCGCATGTCTTCACAGTTCTGCTGCTAACACATGTCGGTTTTGTTCGAGTCTTGTAAACAATATTGTCTGAGCTAGTACCCAGCACGCGGGCACAGTGCGGGCTGGTGATGTCGCATGTCTTCACAGTTCCGGTCCTAACACATGTCGGTTTTGTTCGAGTCTTGTAAACAATATTGTCTGAGCTAGTACCCAGCACGCGGGCACAGTGCGGGCTGGTGATGTCGCATGTCTTCACAGTTCCGGTCCTAACACATGTCGGTTTTGTTCGAGTCTTGTAAACAATATTGTCTGAGCTAGTACCCAGCACGCGGGCACAGTGCGGGCTGGTGATGTCGCATGTCTTCACAGTTCTGCTCCTAACACATGTCGGTTTTGTTCGAGTCTTGTAAACAATATTGTCTGAGCTAGTACCCAGCACGCGGGCACAGTGCGGGCTGGTGATGTCGCATGTCTTTACAGTTCTGCTGCTAACACATGTCGGTTTTGTTCGAGTCTTGTAAACAATATTGTCTGAGCTAGTACCCAGCACGCGGGCACAGTGCGGGCTGGTGATGTCACATGTCTTCACAGTTCTGCTCCTAACACATGTCGGTTTTGTTCGAGTCTTGTAAACAATATTGTCTGAGCTAGTACCCAGCACGCGGGCACAGTGCGGGCTGGTGATGTCGCATGTCTTCACAGTTCTGCTGCTAACACATGTCGGTTTTGTTCGAGTCTTGTAAACAATATTGTCTGAGCTAGTACCCAGCACGCGGGCACAGTGCGGGCTGGTGATGTCGCATGTCTTCACAGTTCTGCTCCTAACACATGTCGGTTTTGTTCGAGTCTTGTAAACAATATTGTCTGAGCTAGTACCCAGCACGCGGGCACAGTGCGGGCTGGTGATGTCGCATGTCTTCACAGTTCTGCTGCTAACACATGTCGGTTTTGTTCGAGTCTTGTAAACAATATTGTCTGAGCTAGTACCCAGCACGCGGGCACAGTGCGGGCTGGTGATGTCGCATGTCTTCACAGTTCTGCTGCTAACACATGTCGGTTTTGTTCGAGTCTTGTAAACAATATTGTCTGAGCTAGTACCCAGCACGCGGGCACAGTGCGGGCTGGTGATGTCGCATGTCTTCACAGTTCCGGTCCTAACACATGTCGGTTTTGTTCGAGTCTTGTAAACAATATTGTCTGAGCTAGTACTCAGCACGCGGGCACAGTGCGGGCTGGTGATGTCGCATGTCTTCACAGTTCTGCTCCTAACACATGTCGGTTTTGTTCGAGTCTTGTAAACAATATTGTCTGAGCTAGTACCCAGCACGCGGGCACAGTGCGGGCTGGTGATGTCGCATGTCTTCAGAGTTCTGCTCCTAACACATGTCGGTTTTGTTCGAGTCTTGTAAACAATATTGTCTGAGCTAGTACC
This sequence comes from Tholera decimalis, assembly GCA_943138885.2. Classification (NCBI taxonomy): domain Eukaryota; kingdom Metazoa; phylum Arthropoda; class Insecta; order Lepidoptera; family Noctuidae; genus Tholera; species Tholera decimalis. Next base: position 1,921,468 of record OW964575.2, on the reverse strand, counting down.
CAGCACGCGGGCACAGTGCGGGCTGGTGATGTCGCATGTCTTCAGAGTTCTGCTCCTAACACATGTCGGTTTTGTTCGAGTCTTGTAAACAATATTGTCTGAGCTAGTACTCAGCACGCGGGCACAGTGCGGGCTGGTGATGTCGCATGTCTTCACAGTTCTGCTCCTAACACATGTCGGTTTTGTTCGAGTCTTGTAAACAATATTGTCTGAGCTAGTACCCAGCACGCGGGCACAGTGCGGGCTGGTGATGTCGCATGTCTTCACAGTTCTGCTCCTAACACATGTCGGTTTTGTTCGAGTCTTGTGAACAATATTGTCTGAGCTAGTACCCAGCACGCGGGCACAGTGCGGGCTGGTGATGTCGCATGTCTTCACAGTTCTGCTGCTAACACATGTCGGTTTTGTTCGAGTCTTGTAAACAATATTGTCTGAGCTAGTACCCAGCACGCGGGCACAGTGCGGGCTGGTGATGTCGCATGTCTTCACAGTTCTGCTCCTAACACATGTTGGTTTTGTTCGAGTCTTGTAAACAATATTGTCTGAGCTAGTACCCAGCACGCGGGCACAGTGCGGGCTGGTGATGTCGCATGTCTTCACAGTTCTGCTGCTAACACATGTCGGTTTTGTTCGAGTCTTGTAAACAATATTGTCTGAGCTAGTACCCAGCACGCGGGCACAGTGCGGGCTGGTGATGTCGCATGTCTTCACAGTTCTGCTCCTAACACATGTCGGTTTTGTTCGAGTCTTGTAAACAATATTGTCTGAGCTAGTACCCAGCACGCGGGCACAGTGCGGGCTGGTGATGTCGCATGTCTTCAGAGTTCTGCTCCTAACACATGTCGGTTTTGTTCGAGTCTTGTAAACAATATTGTCTGAGCTAGTACCCAGCACGCGGGCACAGTGCGGGCTGGTGATGTCGCATGTCTTCAGAGTTCTGCTCCTAACACATGTCGGTTTTGTTCGAGTCTTGTAAACAATATTGTCTGAGCTAGTACTCAGCACGCGGGCACAGTGCGGGCTGGTGATGTCGCATGTCTTCACAGTTCTGCTCCTAACACATGTCGGTTTTGTTCGAGTCTTGTAAACAATATTGTCTGAGCTAGTACCCAGCACGCGGGCACAGTGCGGGCTGGTGATGTCGCATGTCTTCACAGTTCTGCTCCTAACACATGTCGGTTTTGTTCGAGTCTTGTAAACAATATTGTCTGAGCTAGTACCCAGCACGCGGGCACAGTGCGGGCTGGTGATGTCGCATGTCTTCACAGTTCTGCTGCTAACACATGTCGGTTTTGTTCGAGTCTTGTAAACAATATTGTCTGAGCTAGTACCCAGCACGCGGGCACAGTGCGGGCTGGTGATGTCGCATGTCTTCACAGTTCTGCTCCTAACACATGTCGGTTTTGTTCGAGTTTTGTAAACAATATTGTCTGAGCTAGTACCCAGCACGCGGGCACAGTGCGGGCTGGTGATGTCGCATGTCTTCACAGTTCTGCTGCTAACACATGTCGGTTTTGTTCGAGTCTTGTAAACAATATTGTCTGAGCTAGTACCCAGCACGCGGGCACAGTGCGGGCTGGTGATGTCGCATGTCTTCACAGTTCTGCTCCTAACACATGTCGGTTTTGTTCGAGTCTTGTAAACAATATTGTCTGAGCTAGTACCCAGCACGCGGGCACAGTGCGGGCTGGTGATGTCGCATGTCTTCACAGTTCTGCTGCTAACACATGTCGGTTTTGTTCGAGTCTTGTAAACAATATTGTCTGAGCTAGTACCCAGCACGCGGGCACAGTGCGGGCTGGTGATGTCGCATGTCTTCACAGTTCTGCTGCTAACACATGTCGGTTTTGTTCGAGTCTTGTAAACAATATTGTCTGAGCTAGTACCCAGCACGCGGGCACAGTGCGGGCTGGTGATGTCGCATGTCTTCACAGTTCCGGTCCTAACACATGTCGGTTTTGTTCGAGTCTTGTAAACAATATTGTCTGAGCTAGTACCCAGCACGCGGGCACAGTGCGGGCTGGTGATGTCGCATGTCTTCACAGTTCCGGTCCTAACACATGTCGGTTTTGTTCGAGTCTTGTAAACAATATTGTCTGAGCTAGTACCCAGCACGCGGGCACAGTGCGGGCTGGTGATGTCGCATGTCTTCACAGTTCCGGTCCTAACACATGTCGGTTTTGTTCGAGTCTTGTAAACAATATTGTCTGAGCTAGTACCCAGCACGAGAGCAGTGGTGATGATGAATATTACACAAAGTAATGTTTCTGCCTGGGTGCGAACACACGACTTGCTACTTGTAAGTCGTGCCTGTAGCCAGTGGTTCATCACTGCTTTGTAACGTTATATTACCAGTATTTAAGGTTTAGTGATTTTCCATTTAGAAGTTGTTGTTTCTGCGTTAAAAGATTTGGGTTCAAATTAAATGGAAATACCATTGAACTACTTGAAAAACGCGAGCCGAAACTTAAAGAAAATTGCTGAGCAAACTTTTATCTTGAACAACCAAATCACTTAGCAGTAGTTTTTTTAGAATTAGATGTTTGCTTACAAATACAATTTAGGACGGTTGATTTTAGAGACTGTGAGCCGCGTCTACTTTCATTGTCTTTCTGACAAAATGTAACACGCTTTTATTCTTGTAAGAATAAAAGCTTAACAAATAATGGAACCAATTGTAATGACGATGAATGATTTTAATGTAGAACAAACGTTAAGATTCAAATCTTAATCATTTATATTTATTTTGAAGTGGAATTTATATAATTTAACTTTTTTTAAATATTTAATTTGACATGTCCAAACAAATCCCTCTTTGTCTCTCTTATCGTTCTCTCATTACTGAAGATCGTGGTCACTGACTTTCGCTGATGATTTGAAGTTAGTTTTCCATCGGTACCTACCCATCTCTACCCTCGCTGCCTGGTGAAACTTCTTTTTCAACACAAATCAAACAAGCCTAAATACTTTGGTTACGACTAACGGTGTAACGACTCCATAGAGCGGCTGGTTGTCCAAGGAAAAGTGGAGGGAACTAGGGCGCATAGCAGGTCACCTATGAGCTGGACTAACCAAGTGAAATCTGCAGTAAGAGACGACGTATCTGAATGCGCCAGGCACTCTGCCAACAGGGCCAGATGGCGGGAGATCGTGCGGAGAGCTGTGTCCGCCCCTACCACCAACGTGGACGCCTCGACGTGAGCACGACCGCTCTGTCAACAGCGATACGACAAAAAAGAAGAAAATACTTTTTAATTAATATAGTAATAAAAATGCATTACGCGAATTTTGATGGAGAAACTAAAACAACTACTGGAACGATTACAAAAAATCTTTTGTTACAGCATGGTACGGAACTCTTGGTCAGCTAGCCCGACGTTCACGTTGTTGTAGTAAACTACGGAACCCTACACTCCGCTTGCCCCAACACGTACTTAGTCAGTTTTTCAACCGACGACAAAAAGAGGAGGTTATCAATTCGACGCGTATATTTCTTTTTTTTTATGTATGATCATCGAGTACTCGAAGACGGCTGTACCGATTTGGAAAATTCTTTTTTGGTTCAAATGGGTATACTTCGAAATTGGTCCCATTATCACCAAAGTCAGGATCTGATGATGGGATCCTGGAGAAATCGAGGGAACTCTTCAAATATTATAGGCACACCTATGGCGTTTTGGGTATATCTTATAGTAACTTGTGCAGTTGCTCTCAAAAAGTACCATTTGGGGAAATGGAACTGATGATGAAGACCACAGATGGCCGCCGAAACTACTCAATAATAAGTATTGAGTGGATTGCGATTCGATTACTTGAATATGGATGTTAAGCAATTTATGCTCGTCACAATGCATATGGTGATGTAGAGCTGATGGTGAAGTACCAGGAGAACTCCTAAACAATTAACGGCCCAGCATTGGGAAAAGCAATATTTTGTAAAAGGTTATAAGTAGTTGACATATTTAGGCTCTTGTAACTAGGTAAATTAAAAGTCATCCAACTAAAAAGAGTGAAATAAAAACTTTTTAACAAAAAATTAAACCGACTCCCAAAACACTGCAAAGTGAAAAATAACTTTAATTTCGGAAGTCGGTGCCAAAAACGAAAAAACAAAACTAAAGACACTGACTACCGAAATTAAAGTTATTTTTCACTTTGCAGTTTTTTTTGGGAGTCGGTTTAATTTTTTGTTAAAAAGTTTTTTAAAGCAAGGTTTTCTTGTTATAATGATGTATTGGTGTGGGTGTGTGAAAAAGTAATATGTTATCGAGGTAATAACTGTCATTCAAACCCGTTCAGTAATTAAGTTACTTCAATAACCTATGTTTTGCGTGATAGTTTTAGATAGCTCCAAAAACTTTTGGTCGGTCAAGCTAAACGAAAACTGACAAATGTTTGCATCGTTGGATGAAATCTAAGGGTTTCTTTTCTTTAAATAGCACCACAGACATAAACCCTGCAAAGTTGTATGGATGCTGATATAAAGGTAACTTCATCCATTAGTAGAAAACACACCACATAATACTTTACTGTCCGTTTTAATGCAATAAACACAAATAAAACTAAAGCCTACCCATTTTGAAACAGCGTCGTACAGCAATTCAGTAGTGGGCTGCACTGTGTGTAATTTTGAAAGAAAAGAAAAACCAGCTTATAGGTACTAGGATCGAAAAATTCGAAGACATTCCCTCATAGAGAGGACGCCTATGTCTGCGTATGTGTGTGTGTGTGTGTATGTGGACGTTATAGGCCGATTATGAAATGATATATTTTAGTTTTTAGTCAAGATTAGTAGTTTTTATCTGGGGGCACGGCAGTGCCCCCGCCAAGTCGGGCAAAAAAGCGGCACGGCCGTACCATTCTTTTCTCGAAGCAATTCAGGCCATTTTCGACCCCCTATAACTTCGTTGTGGATAAAAATAGAAGCCTGAATTTTCAGTAACCAAACAGGATTTGTATAAACACGGTATATTTCAAATTTCATTCAATTTGAACCAGTAGTTTAAGAATTATAATGAGTCAAAGTTCCTTAATTTTGTAAATTTTGTCACTCACTGACTGACCGATCATCAAAAGTCTAAAGCACTTCTAGCAGACATAGAAGCTTCAAATTTAGAATACAATTAGTGTTCAGTATATGAATCAAGGAAAAACTATAATATTTTTCAATTTCGTTCCAGTTTTCTAGATACATCAACTGCATAAATAACTTTGTAATCCCATATAAATATATAGGATTACAAAGTTACATTTGCAGTTAATTAATCAGTGTACCTGTATAATATAATGAAATAATAGATGTAGATGGGTACTTTTTTTTCTTGGTGAAAAATATCATCGAATGACTTCTTCCGCTCGGGTGTATCAGAATTCTACTGACTAAAAACCCACCCTGTTCCTTCGGAAGCCCTAAAGTTCCGGGGCCGCGGTATCTCGATGGAACTTTCCCGCAAACCCCAACAGGCAATGGCCCTATGAGGCCCCGTCACTGGTATTAACAGCTTTTTGAGGCGCGCGTGGAACACAACGCGCCGCCGACCCGGGCCTGGTCCTTACCGGACGGTGAGCGACCCCTGCTCGCCATCCGCAGGCCCGCGCCTACGGTGGCCCGAAATCGACTCGCGATCCACGACGCCCGGGGCGTCTCCCTCGGCGGCTGGGGCGCGAGGAAGAGAGTTGCCTCTCCCTCGCATGTTAGGCCTCCTCCTTCGCTAGCATGACTGCTTTGCAGCAGGAGGTGACTGCATCCCATTCCCTCTCGCTTCGCACCATGGTCTAAACCAGAGCAGGGCGCGAGAAGTCGCCGCCGCCGATCGCCTCTATGAGGATACGACGGTGCTCCACCCATGCAGGGCATACCTCGACCATATGCTCCACCGTGTCTTCCAGTGTAGATAGGTACCTAGATATAATAATTATGCTCAAAGGTAACTTGTTAAATGGTCAACGGAATAAAAAAGCAAGAAGTATTAAGAGTATTGGGGAGTATTAAGTAGAGTAAATTGCCCGAAATTGCATAATTACTTACTTATGGATTAACTTTAACCGAGACGTTTGACGAGTGCGGCATTAATTATTACTAACTAATGCAAAAGACGTATGTGCGAATATTTGCGTATCAAAGCCTCCGAAAAAAACCCATGGAGACAGGGAGTGGGCTTTGAAAAAAACTTTAGCTGAAGTTTAAGAAGTAGTACCGGAAAATAAAAAAAGGAAGGCTACCTACAAAAATGAGAAAAGCTCATAAGACAGAGAGAGGGCTTTAAGAAAACTCGTTGTTGGTATACAAGAAGTAGAAAGTACCGGAAAGGAAAAAAGTAGGACTTTCTACAAAAAGCAATGAGATCCCATAAAAAACAATACTTGTCAAAAACCCAAGTCTCACAACTTAGTTGTTCTAACGTAAAAAGTTGTGAGATCCATGTAATACCAAGTCGGTTATTAATTTATTCAGTCCCTACTTAAGGGACCTTCTGTCTTAAGTTGTTACGTAATTATCTAACCTAACGACATCTTATAGTGACCATATCAATATTAAAAATCTTTACCGTTTTAAATAAATAGATTGACTTGGCAATCGCAATAAACAATTTAATTTATATATGTATTACTTGTGAGATATATTGTGTTTTCATGGATCTCACAACTTTTTACGGTAGAACAACTAAGTTGCGAGACTTGGGTTTTTGACAAGTATTGTTTTTTATGGGATATAATTTACAAATCGTTTTAAAAACAGTGAATTAGAATGAAGTGTAGTCTTGATTCCCATCTTCGAACTAAACGAAGCTACAACCTTGCGTGACATAGTCGCAGGTCGCTGTGGTAGTATTTAACTATAACATAAAGTAGGCGCGCGCTGACTAAGACCGTCCGCACTCATTTGCGCTAAGATATACGTTTGTGTAGTACCCGCACATAGGGTACTAGGGATGTAGGTAGTAAAACATTCCGGCATTCCAATCCTAGAAATTTTCAGATGGGAAATTATGTTTTACTTAAAATCGGTTAATCATGATGAAGTTTTTAAGTCTATAATTTTTAGTGACAGTCAAGAGCCTGGTTTAATAAATACAATAAGTTTATTTTGCGTTTCTGAGGCCATCTATCCTACCTTACAAATCAATCCGTTCGCCTATTATTTATTAAATGCAAAAATATGTCTTTATTAGAGTTAAAGGGTGGACACCAAAGAAAAGACCGATTCAAGGACTTTAATAACAAGAGTTTATTATCTTTTAGTTAATATATCGGAACGTATGTTTCATTTATATATTTCATAACTCTATATTGATAGGTGTGTTGTTATATTATGTATTGTAAGTAACTTCTGTATTAATTTCTCATTGCAACTTACACAGTAAACTGTAGTTGTATACCTATAGTTTTTCTGACCTGAATAAAAGAAACATCTTGTATCTAATATCATGATAGATGCGCAAAGAAAGTATCTCTATTTCTTTCTTAGAAAACATCTTTAGACTTTCAACGTCAAACAGAACAAGAAACAGCATTCCGTGTTGGTGGATCACGTAACGACCGCCAACCATTATATTCCACGTCATTACATCTGCGTGAAAACCTTCCACAGTCTAAAGCTAATTGCCTCCTCGGAGTCATTAGGTGCAGTGGCATAGCTAGACGTGGGCAAGATAGGCCCACGTACTAAAATGGCCCTGGCAAAGCCTATTTAAATGCGCATCGCATACCGCAGATGATCAATCATTTAATTTACTTCCGATTATAATTTCATATTTGTTAGTACCTAACGTGTGAACTTATAAACTTTTTTCTTCTGGGTGGGAAAACCAACAAATGACTTCTCTCGCCGCGGGTGGAGCGAAAGGGAGTGTCAGACTTCTACTGACTAAAAACCCATCTGCTCCTTCAGTTGCCCTTGCATTCCGAGACCGCGGCATCTCGTTACAACATTCCCGCAACCCCAGCAGGCAGCGAACTTATTACCTAGAATTAGTACTAGCCCATTAAGTAAATTATAAGCTAGGTGGGACTCGCTGATCCAAGGGTGTATCTACTTGACTGCATGCAGTAAGTTGTATCCACCGCCCAAAGATCGGGACTCTCCGATCTCTGATATACCAGCTAGCGATCAAGTAATAAACCCTTTTTTCTAATAAAATAAATTGATTTGACTTTGACTTTAATATATAATCTTTTCATTATTTTTCTACCCCCAGTTTATATTTTTTCACTATCATGAGAAGGTACGTCGTGTCAATGCATGTTGTTACAATAGATATATTTGATAGTCTTTGGGAACAAAAGAAAACGGGCCTCGGTTACGGACTTCGCCCACGTCTATATTCGTCCATGCTACGCCTCTGAGTAGCCGTCGTTGCAATCCCGGACAAGCGTCCGGATAAAGCGTCCCGGGTAAGTGTCCCGGTGTGCCGGCGTGAGTGAGAACATCCTTATTGAGCGGTCGTGTTTTGCTTTAAATGGGTTTCTATTTATTTAAATGATAATTGAATAAGCGGACAGTGCAATTATAACGCTGGTATATATGAGTACACTGTAGGACTGTTTGTTAGACATTTTATTTACATTGCATTAAGTTTTATACATACCGACAAATAAAATAGAACTGTCTGTCTGTGATATCAGAATCACTGTGTTTTCTCTAGTATGTAAAGTTATTTATTTTATGATAATAAAACATGTATGTATATAATTTTTGTATGTCTGCCTATTTTATATTTCGGTTGATCCCGCTCTTAACCTCGATCACGCACGGTAAACGATTGATGAGGTCTGCGATGGAATGAGTGAGCCCAGAAGATGCCAGGTCACTCTGTTGCTTTAAAGGCTGACGGGTCATATGTGGGGAACACAGAAGCCGGCAGAGAATTCCGAACACCTTGTGTACACGCGTACGACGAACCGGGGGCCGCGACAGAGGTGCGGGGTGCAACGGCCGGCGCAGGAGCGCGGCGCGGCGCGGGCCGCCGCCATTCGACGAGAGCAAGGACCGAGTGCGCGCGCGTATTTTACTCATGAACAATCTGTATACCGCTCGGCTATCTTGAAATTAAACTAATGTAAAGAAAATCGTCCGTTTCACTCAATATCATCCCCAACACCTTGTTTATCCTGGCTAATCTTTGGAATGGCAAAACCGATCTTAATGGGAATTTCACTAGACGATAGACGTTCGCGGAAGGAAGTGTCAGACTTCTACTGACTAAAATCTCTGTTGCAGTTGCCCTTACGTTCCGTGGGTGCGGTATCTCGTTAGAACATTCCCGCTCTCGACAGATATTGTTACAGCCTATAGACAATTTATTGTCAACAAACGTACAATTTCGTTAAGGTGCTATTTATAACAAACTAGGTCCTGCTCGCGGCTTTGCTCGTGTGAATACTATTTTTTTTTTTTTTTTTCAACAAATAATGGCGTATGTTCTTCTCCAAGGACCTACTCAGTGTCTGTACTAAATTCGGGGTAACTGTTTTATTTAAAGAAAGGAAAAGTTTTGACGTGTAAAATTGTTATTTATTACCAACTAGCTGACGCGACGAACTTCGTTTCTCCATATTAGTTTTGTTTTCTATATTTTCTCACGTTAAACCTTTCCTTCATTTCAAGAAATATGTTGACATCAAAATTAGCCAAATCGGTGTAACTGTTCTCAAGTTGTAGCGAGACTGACAAACAGCATCTGAATCCAGTTTCGGTCGGTTACTAGTGATAATGTTAATTATACAAAGCAAAGGACTTTTCTGGGTTCAAACCCATGACCACGACAACGAGCTCTTATGACGAGTCGTAATTCATACTTATCCAAGGTCCACTTAACCAGGTTTCAGTGTATAACTAGAAAATCTACTTTCTTTCTAAAACATTTTCCATATCTTTAAGCACTTCTTCCATTTTCAACCGACGACCAAAAGAGGAGGTTATCAATTCGACGCGTATATATATATATATTTTTAGGGTTCCGTAGTCAACAAGGAACCCTTATAGTTTCGCCATGTCCGTCTGTCTGTCCGCGGTTTAGCTCAAAAACTATTGGTACTAGAAAGTTGTAATTTGGCATGAGTATACACGTTAATGACGACAAAAAAGTGGTAAAATAAAATTTTGAAAAAAACAATTATTTAAGGTACCTCCCCTACATGTAAAGTGGGATGATAATATTTTTTTACGTCCTTCCCATAGTGTCGGATATCGTTGGATAGGTCTTTCAAAAATATTAGGGGTTTGGCGAGACCGTTTTTTAATTAAGTAAACCGTTCGTGACTTATCAAGCTTTAAAGCAACAATTTTCGTTAGAGTCAAGTGTCCCCCCCCTGTATCAACTAAACGGTTGTAGTTAGAAATTCAAATGTCACGGCAGTAGTACCTATATATAACGAAGTTTAAAGGAAAACTATCACACATAATTGGGCTTTACAAGTTTACGAGTAATAGTCGACCAATTGTATTTGACTTGAAAATTTCGAACAACTCCATAGAAATGTCGATAGATGGTGCTAAGCGTCAGTTGTATCGCGCTAGTTTTAAGGAAATAATTAGAACAAATGGCCCTAAATAGTCTAGTTCAAACCCAGGTTTGGTATGTATAGCAACCCACGGTATTACATTGACATTGCTGGAGGTGACCACTGTGAAGCAGTAATTTTCGAAATAAATGCATTGAAGATTATAGCTTTTTACAGATCACGCAAATGTCCCAACAGTCGCGCAGTAGGTCTTGTAAGTAATTTACTATCGCATAACAGTCCTTGCATAATATTTGGAGATTTTAATGAAGACTATCTCCGTAACGACAACTGCAGTTTTCAAATTAATACGTGACGCTGGTTACCAGTCTTTATTACAACCACTTCCCTATACACGCGGTGGTACTCAAATAGATCATATTTTTTCACATTTACATTGTGAAGTTGGATTTTATAATTCCTTCTTCAGTTACTATCGGTCTATCTGGGCCCGTTTTTAGAGTGAATTCAAATTAATGTTTTTATTTATTGAAGTGAAAACTTCTTTAGCATCGTTGTGATTTGAAAATTAATGAAACGAAAAAGCGACAGTATCTGTTTGGACCTAGACCTAGACCTAGAAGTTAGGTCGCGGGGGTTGAGGTAGCCCTGAGAGGGGGGCGGGGAGTTGAGGGGAGTTGAGGCAGGTCTCGTGGGGAGTTGCCCGGCGGACTCCCCCTCGGCATACCGGCCGATTGTGCTCCTGCCGGATGTCGGGAAAATGTTTGAGGGGATTGTCGCCGCCCGCCTAAAGGAGCACCTGCGGGATGTCGGACCGGACTTGTCGGACGCTCAGTTCGGCTTTCGGGCTGAGCGTTCGACGGTGGACGCACTGGCCTGCCTCAAGGGGCAGGTGGAGGAGGCCATGCAGGCGGGGGACGGGTTGCTGGCGGTGTCGTTCGACATAGCCAACGCCTTCAACTCGATCCCCCACTCTACCATCCTGGAGGCGCTCCGCTTCCACGGAGTGCCTCCATACCTGCGGCGTCTGCTGGCCAGCTACCTGGAGGACAGGGAGGTCCTCCTGGTGGACAGGTCTGGCCGAGTCCGGCGATATCCCGCCGAAGCCGGCGTTCCACAGGGGTCGGTCGTGGGGCCCCTGCTCTGGAACGTCGGCTACGATTGGCTCCTGCGGGGAACTCTCCCCCGGGGCGTAAGGGTCGTCTGCTACGCGGACGACACTCTCCTCACCGCCCGGGGGGAGAGTTTCGGAGAGGCGGCCAACTTGGCCTCGGCGGGCGGCTCCCTCGTCGCGGGGAGGATCCGCCGCCTCGGCCTGACGGTGGCGCTGCACAAAACCGAGGCCGTGTACTTCCACGGTCCTCGGCAGCGGCAGCGCCCCCCGCCCGACGCCCACATCCACGTGGAGGGCGTCCGCATCGCGGTCGGGGCCCAGATGAAATATCTGGGCCTCGTGCTTGACAGCAGGTGGCGCTTCGGCCCGCACTTCCGCGGGCTGTCGGCGCGCCTGCTGAAGACCGCGGGCGCCCTCTCGTGGCTGCTCCCCAACGTGGGGGGGCCCAGCGTCCGATGCCGGCGACTCTACGCCGGCATCCTGAGGAGTATGGCCACCTACGGGGCCCCCATCTGGGAGGACTCCCTCCGGAGGAGGGAGAACGCCGCGGCCTTGCGGGCCCCGCAGAGGGCCATAGCCCAGCGGGTGGCGCGGACCTACCGCACGGTGGGCTTCGCGGCGGCGTGCGCTCTGGCGGGCACCCCGCCTTGGGAACTCGAGGCGTGGGTGCTCGCCAGAGTGTACGAGTGGACGGCGGGGCGGCGGGCGAGCGGAGAGCGCCCAGCCCCGCGTGAGATGGAGGCCGTCCGGCGGGAGGCGAAGGAAGCCGTCGTCCGGCATTGGTCGACGGACCTCGCCACCGCGGTATTCGGTCGCCGCACACTCGACGCGATCGGGCCGCTCCTGCAAGAGTGGCTCGATCGGTCGCACGGGGTGGTCTCCTTCCGACTGGCGCAGGTGCTGACCGGCCACGGATGTTTCGGGGCCTACCTGCACCGCATCGGTCGGGAGGAGACACCGTCGTGCCGCGATTGCGGCGCGGCGGTGGACACGGCGCAGCACACCCTTGAGGGGTGCCCGTCGTGGTCGGAGCCGCGCCGCGACCTCGTTGCGGCGATCGGGCCGGACCTCTCGCTCCCCGGCGTGATCAACGCCATGCTGGGGGACGAGGGGTCCTGGGCGGCGGTAGCCTCCTTCTGTGAACAGGTCATGTCGCAGAAGGAGGCGGCGGAGCGCGCGCGCGAGGACGACCCCCTCGCGCCGGCGCTCCGCAGGCGGAGGAGGGGTCGGAGAAGACGTCAGTATGACGAGCACCTCCGACTCCTCCCTGGTGGAGGCCAGCAGGCAACGGGTGCGGGGGCACCCCTGCCTGCATCGCACGCGCCTTCACCAGCGCCGGACGGGAGTGGCCAGGTGTTCCCGGCCATTCCCGTCGCCCCCCAGCCCGGGGGGCACGTAGGGCCCGCCATCTAGGCGGGCATGCGCCAGAGGGCCGTGGACGCAGAATGTCTCCCACAGCCCTCCCAACAAGGCGCCGGAGGGAACACCGCTGAGTTTTAGTGGGTATACTGTAAAAAAAAAAAAAAAAGGTCTCGTGGGGAGTTGGGGGGGAGTTTAGGGGTGAGTTGAGGGGTGAGTTGAGCGGGGAGTTTAGCGGGGAGTTGAGAAAGGGAGTTGAGCGGGGAGTTGAGAAGGGGAGTTGAGAGGGGAGTTGAGCGTGTAGTTGAGCGTGGAGTTGAGCGGGAAGTTGAGCGGGGTGTTAAGCGGGGAGTAGAGCGGGAATTTGAGCGGGGATTTGTGCGGGGAGTTTAACGGGGAGTTGAGTGGGGAGTTGAGCGGGGAGTTGAGCGGGGAGTTGAGGGGGGAGTTGAGGGGGATGTTGAGGGGGGAGTTAAGGGGGAATTGAGGGTGGAGTTGAGGGGGAGTTGAGGGTTGAGTTGGGGGGAGTTGAGCGGTGAATTGAGGGGTAGTTGAGAGGGAGTTGAGAGGGAGTTGAAGGGGGAGTTGAGCGGGGAGTTGTGCGGGAAGTTGTGCGGGGAGTTGAGCGGGGAGTTGAGCGGGAAGTTGTGCGGGGAGTTGAGCGTTGAGTTGAGAGGGGAGTCTAGTGGGGAGTTGAGTGGGGAGTTGAGGGGCCGCTGAGGGGGAGTTGAGGGTTGAGTTGAGGGATGAGTTGAGGGATGTGTTGAGGAATGAGATGTGGGGAAGTTGAGGGGGGTTGAGGGGGGAGTTGAGGGGGTAGTTGAGGGATGTGTTGAAGGGGCAGTTGAGGAATGAGTTGAGGGATGAGTTGCGGGGCGAGCCGAGCGGGGAGTTGAGCGGGGAGTTGAGCGGGGTGTTGAGCGGGGAGTTGAGCTGGTAGTTGAGCGGGGAGTTGAGCGGGGGTTGTGCGGGGAGTTGAGCGGGGAGTTGAGCGTGAAGTAGAGTGGGGAGTTGAGCGGGTAGTCAAGTGGGGAGTTGAGCGGGAAGTCGAGCGGGGAGTTGAGCGGGGAGTTGAGCGGGGAGTTTAGCGGGGAGTTGAGTGGGGATTTGAGCGGGAATCTGAGGGGGGAGTTGAGAGGGAGTTGAGGGGGAAGATGAAGTTGGAGTTGAGGGGTGAGTGAGGGGGAGTTGAGGTGGAAGTTGAGCGGTGAGTTGAGGGGGTGTTGAGGGGGGAGTTGAGGGGTGAGTTGAGGTTTGAGTTGGGGGGGGAGTTGAGCGGGGAGTTGAGGGGGGAGCTGAGAGGGAGTTGAGCGGGGAGTTGAGCGGTGAGTTGAGCGGGAAGTTGAGCGGAGAGTTGAGCGGGAATTTTAGCGGGGAGTTGAGCGGGGAGTTAAGCGGGGAGTTGAGCGGGAAGTTGATCGGGAAGTTGAGCGGGGATTGAGCGGGGAGTTGAGGGGTGAGTTGAGGGCTGAGTTGAGGGGTGAGTTGAGAATCTATTACAAAAGTAATTAAAATTTAGTTATATTTTATTTACCTTAGTAAAACGGGAAACTCATTTAAATATTAGCCTTGAATAGCAGCAAGAAATAGGGTTTATTGAAGTGAAAACTTCTTTAGCGTCGTTTTGATTTGAAATTTTGTGAAACGAAAAAGCGACAGTAAGAAGAGACAGACACATAAATTCATAAGATTTAACGTGGAAGAAAATGAGATAGGAAGCATTATACATTGTTTCTTATGTCGTGGAAATTTTATATGGCAAACCAGGTCAAACGTATACCTTTGAAATTTCGTAAATTTTTTAAGGAATTTTTTTGAAGTGAAAACCTCTTTAGCGTCTTTGTAATTTGAAATTTTATGAAACGAAAAAGCGACAGTAAAAAGAGACAGACACATAAATTCATAGGATTTAACGAGGGAGAAAATAAGATAGGAAGCATTATACAGTGTTTCTTATGTCGTGGAAAGGTTTCACTTCTACCACGTGTGAATTGCACACATGTTTTTTTTTATTATTTTGCTATATAATATCAAACACAAAGCTCCCCCAGCAAACTACTTCCTCAATCTTATTTTTTTGTGACTATTGAGTAGTGTAGCTCTGTGTCCTGTATTTAAATTCAAAACACCGGCTATGACAAGTTTTACACAAATCTCTAAAAAAATTAAAACTTTCCGTGCAAAATTGTCGGATCAGGTGAGGATTTGTATAGGAAGTCAAATTAGTTAGGTAGTCATGTTTGGCTTTTAGTTAGAGCATGGTACGAAACGATCAGTCAGCGAATACGACACACTAGTGTTGCCCAAACGAGAGTCTCGCAAGAGTTTTGCAATTAGCGATTATCCTATTGCTATTTATTAAACGGTAGTTGAGATCTCAGAACAATGTAACAGAGTCTGTTACATTGTTCTGAGATCTCAACTACCGTACACACACTTGGCTGTTATAAAAACTACGGAACCCTACACTGCGCGTGGCCCGACACGCACTTGACCGGTTTTTTTTAATGTATGATCACCTATTACTCGAAGACGGCTGAACCGATTTGGAAAATTCTTTTTTGTTTGAAAGGGTATACTTCGAAATTGGTCCCATTGTCACCAGGTCAGGATCTGATGACGGGATCCTGGAGAAATCGAGGGAACTCTTTAAATATTATAGGCACACCTATGGCGTTTTGGGTATTTCTTATAGTAACTTGTGCAGTTGCTCTCAAAAAATACCATTTGGGGAAGTGGAACTGATGATGAAGACCACAGATGGCCGCCGAACCTACTCAATAATAAGTATTTCGTGGATTGCGATTCGATTACTTGAATATGGATGTTAAGCACTTTATGCTCGTCACAATGCATATGGTGATGTAGAGCTGATGGTGAAGTACCAGGAGAACTTCTCAACAATTAACGGCCCAGCATTGGGAAAAGCAATATTTTGTAAAAGGTTATAAGTAGTTGACATTTAGGCTCTTTTAACTAGGTAAATTTAAAATCGACCAACTAAAAAGAGTGAAATAAAAACTTTTTACCAAAAAATTAAACCGACTCCCAAAAACACTGCAAAGTAAAAAATAACTTTAATTTCGGAAGTCGGTGCCAAAAACGAAAACACAAAACTAAAGACACCGACTACCGAAATTAAAGTTATTTTTTACTTTGCAGTGTTTTTGGGAGTCGGTTTAATTTTTTGGTAAAAAGTTTTTATCTCTAGAAGCATTTCTAGAGAAAATTAGAAAATACAACACAAGTACCTACGTAAAGTGCACTTCTATGGCAGCATACTTTAGTCAGCGTCGGAGTTTTTTCCACGTAAATCCCTATCCCGTGGTAATTCCGAGATAAGAATTAAGCTACTTGTTATTAAGTATCTACTTCCCAAATTTCATTCAGATCTGTTCAGTAGTTTTTGCGGTAAAGAGTAACAAACATGCATACATTCATCCTCACAAACTTTCGATAATGTCAGTAAGATTAGTAAGAATGATACGAAGTATGATGGATGACAGTGCAGTAACATGATAACATTAAGCTAATCTGTTGATGGAGACGGAAAGTAGCCAATTATGTTTGGATTCGTTTTTAGGGTCCCGTAGCCAAAGGGCAAAAACGGGACAATATTTCAGTTGCTGCTAATACTTAAATATAAAATAATTATTTAAGGGGGACTCCCATACAACAACCGTGTTATTTTTTTCGTTTTTATGGCTGGTTTCTATTGTTTTTTTTTTAATTGACCGTGATGTAACCTTTTTCTTACAGACGATCCCAAAAGTTCACTCAATCAATGTCGGAAACATGCCATGACAAGCATAGCATCGTGTTGTGATTAACTTAATGCATGATACGGAAACATGGACCTTATGTTCAGACGTAACATTGTAGATAAGTCACTTGGAATCGATATGTTAAATAGGGGGGTTATTATAGGAAAGAAAACGCGCTAGGAGTTTCAAACAAATTATATTCAATTACTTAATTACTTCAGTTCATCCGTGATCATGGCGCTTGCAACAGTGCCGAAATATCGGAAACTCAAAACAATAAATACACAAGTTAAATATCCCGTTTTAAGTTGTAATGATACTGTTAGTGACCATGTTAGCTTGAAAACTTAAATTATATTCTTTTAGCCTATCATCATAAACCCTATATTTTTGTCCATACAAACTTACGTGATCTTCTATATCTATACTTATACAACGTGTAATTTAAAGGGTATATACATACCAAGTGCACGGCTTCTTTGGATGATAATAAACGATATGGCAAGGGTTTTCTAATCCTATGTGTACATGTGTGGAACTTATTACAAATTTTAATACATTGATACCAGAGACCGAATTTTTCAAATTAAGAAGAACGAAAAGAATTATCGTTTTATTGGCAAGTGACGTGGAAAGTGATGACCCTCATAGTGATGTGACACGTTTGTTATTATTGGTATTCAAGAAACATACGAAATCAACAATTTGGGGTCAATACTGTGAGTCACTTATTTTGAGCTGAAACTTTGCATAGAGACTCCATACCAAATGTTGTCTTCAGTCCTTTTGGCTAGATATGGGGTTTCCGTTACACGTTGTATATAGGTACTACATACCTTCATCAATAAAACTGACTATTGATTATTCGACTGTGTTTTCTCATGTGATTATTTTACACGATACTAAAACACAAACAAAATTTGGTTCGGGCTAATCTCTGGAATAGCTGAGCCGAATTATAAAGGACTGAAGTATAGGAAGATAGTAGACGTTACAGCAATATAAGAGATTTAACATGCAGTGACTGCCACAACACAGTAACTGGGTAACACGATACCCTTAGACAAGACCAGTGTCAGGTTTTCACACATCTAATTCCACGTAACGTCTGTCAAAGATGTACAAATTGAAGGGTATATGGCGAAACAGAAAAGATTGCTTTAGATTTAAATCAATTTGAATGAGTACGGAAGCAATAACACGTCTTGTTCATACGGCCATCGGAGAGAGAGGGGGACAACAATATTTAAACGTCAAACTCAAATGACATTACATCTGTCAAACATTGTACTAGTTTACAAAGAATGTTTCCACACTAGGTTTGTTTTACATTGTGTTCGTTTACGAAGCATATTCCAACACAAACGGCAGCCGGTATTAACAACTTAAACTGTGTTCCGGGCGTCGGAGGAAACTTGATGTTTTAATATTAAAAGCGTCAACAGCCTAATGGCTAAGCTGTGGGACTTGTGATCGAGAGGTCGTGGCTTCAAACCATTAACCTATTGCCCAGAACCAACTCCAGACACAAGCATATTTACATTAGTTGGAGGGATTAACAAGATTGCTAGTAATGTGTATTCTACCCATATTGCTTAAATAAAAACTTTTTACCAAAAAATTAAACCGACTCCCAAGAAACACTGAAAAGTGAAAAATAACTTTAATTTCGGTAGTCGGTGTCTTTAGATTTGTTTTTTCTTTTTTGGCACCGACTTCCGAAATTAAAGTTATTTTTCACTTTGCAGTGCACTTTTTGGTAAAAAGTTTTTATATCACTCTTTTTAGTTTATCTATTTTTAATTTACCTAGTTACAAGAGCCTAAATGTCAACTACTTATAACCTTTTACAAAATATTGCTTTTCCCAATGCTGGGCTGTTAATTGTTGAGGAGTTCTCCTGGTACTTCACCATCAGCTCTACATCACCATATACATTGTGACGAGCATAAAGTGCTTAACATCCATATTCAAGTAATCGAATCGCAATTCACTCAATACTTATTATTGAGTAGTTTCGGCGGCCATCTGTGGTCTTCATCATCAGTTCCACTTCCCCAAATGGTACTTTTTGAGAGCAACTGCACAAGTTACTATAATAAATACCCAAAACGCCATAGGTGTGCCTATAATATTTGAAGAGTTCCCTCGATTTCTCAGGGATCCCATCATCAGATCCTGACTTTGGTGATAATGGGACCAATTTCGAAGTATACCCATTCGAACAAAAAAAAAAATTTCCAAATCGGTTCAGCCGTCTTCGAGTACTCGATGATAATACATAAAAAAAAAAAATATGCGTCGAATTGATAACCTCCTCTTTTTGTCGTCGGTTGAAAATACTACTAAACACCTTATTAAAAGTGCCTACTAACAATTCACAGGCTTCACTAAAAGAATGGCCTAAAGACAACTAAGTCCACCTCTTATTTCAAACTGTAGCGGCGAGCGTAGTGTACGGATAACATATGACCGGTTTATACCAGTGAGAGACGGTGAGTTTAGAGATTAAAAGGGACATTTGGGAAGTAGTAATACATTGTAACCTCAATATGTGAGGTGTTCATGACTACATAATAACAGCCGCACTGTTGATCTTCCAGGGCTATCCCGTGGATGGGTGACTATCTCCACAGATCGAGATACCTTTGTACCGCGGAAAGCACGTTGAGCCGTTGAGCCCGCGACAGTCATTTGTTTGTACATCTTTGATTGTTTTAACAGGTAGACAGAAAATTTGGCTTGGTCTTGCCAGGGGTGTCGAGATACCCGGCAACATGGTTGTGAAGGACAGACAGGCAGTCGCTGCATGTGAAACAATGGATTACACTGGAAGCCGAGCAGACATAGTTGGAAAACGCTAAGCATAATAACTAACAAATCATATTCATTAAAATTATGAACAGTAATTGGACCGCCACAGCACAGTCTGAAATAATGAAAATTATTTTCTTTTAATTTTTCGTGCAGAGATCCATTTTAAAAATTTATTCATTCACATAGGCTTTCCTTGTTTGGGTAATACTAGTGCATAAGTGGATCAAATTTCTACATCGACTAGTAGGTTCAGAGCAAATTGATTGTGATAAACGGTTATACAGCCAGACACACAATATATTGTTCCTGATCTGGGTGTTTGTAAAAATGCACTCATTATGCAGAACCAATTTCTCGTGTGAAGCAATTGAAACGTTCCGATTGCTGGGACGGCCGTTTTCTCTCGCCATACGGCCCATGGTACGGCCCGCAATCGATGGCCCGTAATCCAGCAAGCGGGTACAGGCGCGTAGGCGGGTGGGTAGATGTCGCACGTGTTCGGTATTTCGGACCTAAGACATTCCAGAGTCCTAACCATGTTTTCCTTCACTGTTTAAAGAACAGTGATGACGATGAAAATTATATTGAAAATTAATTCGATGCAGTAAGCTGACATAAGCTAGTGTCACTTGCTAAAATAATGATACCCTATTTAACCTAATAGTGATGGATTCAATCAATCGAATAATAAATGAGCGATTTTTAATCGTGAGAAATATAAATAAATGAATAGAATTTATACAATTATCATTTATTTTTAAGTAATAACTAGATTTTATTATAAATATCTCTATTTATAATAAAAATATTGATATATAACCAGACATGATAAAAGCCACTCAATATATAGTGGTCAGTGGCCCTGACTGCTATGCGCAAGGTCGTGGGTTCGATTCCCACCTAGGACAAATGTTTGTGTGATGAGCACGGTCATTTGTTCTTTGTCTGGGTGTAATTTATCTATAATATGTATGTATTTAGAAATATATATGTATGTTTATCAGTTGTCTAGTACCCATACCACAAGCTCTGCTTAGTTTGGGACTAGATGGCGTTGTGTGAAAAAAAAAAAAAAAAAAAAGTTGTGGAATATTATTATTATTATTATTTCCTTTATTTCTAATTATACACATATAAATTACATTTTTAAATATTTCTATAAAACACAAAAAAACATTTAAAAATATAAAAAATAGTAGCCCACCGGTATCGGGAACAGGGTCCAAGCTACCGGTAGTCAGGGCTCTAGAGAGAGGAACCTCCTAACGATACGCGCCGTGTCCAGGAGTACCGCTTTCTGAAGCAAGCCCTTGATCCAGCCGCCTAACGAGAGCCTCCTAAGGTGTTGGTCGAGGCTCTTGGCTATTAAGCCATTGGCTGAGATGACTATCGGTACAATGACTGCCGAGTTCACATCCCACATGTCGACAATCTCATGCGCCAAGTCAAGATATTTGATTTGCTTATCTTTCTCGGCTTTCACGAGGTTCTCGTCATGCGGGATGGTTATGTCGACAATCATGGCACGCCTCTCGTTTCGGTCCACCACCACTATATCAGGCTTATTGGCTACAATAGTCCTGTCAGTGATGATGGACCGATCCCAGTATAATGTGATAAGGCCATTATCGAGAACTGGGTCGGGCACATACCTATAGTACGGCACTTCCGATTCCACAAGAGAATATTTCAGAGCAAGTTGCTGATGAATAATCTTGGCTGCAAGGTTGTGCCTATGCAAGTATTCTCCATTAGCAAGACGAGAACAACCAGAGATAATGTGACGGATTGATTCACCCGGACGGTGACATGCCCGACACATGTCAACCGTGCCATCCTTCACAATAAATTTCCGGTAGTTGTTCGTCATGATAACTTCGTCCATAATTGCACAGACAAAACCTTCGGTTTCCCCAAAGAGGTCACCGAAGCGCAACCAAGCTACGGACGCTAATTGGTCTACATCGGGCCCATGAAGGGCCCGGAAAAAACGTCCGTGTAGCTCCTTACTCTGCCATATCCCCCTTCGATCGTTAGTGTTCAGCACTGCAGGTTTGCGCCAGTTCTCATTAGCTAAGGAAAGCGGGGTGAGTCCCTTGTCCACTGCTACTACATCTCGATGCATACCCACTTCAGAAGCAAGGAAATGTTCCCTGAGACTGTATACCTCGCGGTTGTGGAGAGTTTTAGCATTCAAAAAGCCTCGACCTCCACATTTCCGCGGGATATACAGCCTCATCACTGACGAGCGTGGGTGATGCATTCGATATGCAGTCAGCAATGTACGAACTCGCCTATCCAGGGCGTCAAGTTCAGTTTGAGTCCATTTGAGTACGCCGAAAGAGTATATTAACACTGGCATGACCCAACCGTTGAAGGCACGCACCTTATTTCCGCCCGATAGAAGGCTTTTAAATACCTTCTTTAGGCGTCCAAAGAAGCGCTCCTTCAGCGATTGCTTCATGTCAACTTCATTGATACCTAACGCTTCCGACATTCCCAAATACTTATAGGTTTCGGTTGGGGAGAGGCTTCTCAGGTTTATGGAATTCGAGGGTTGAAATCCCACGGATTCCACAATCTCCCCTCGCTTTACATGCATAATCGCACATTTGTCGACACCAAACTCCATCCTAATGGCACTACTGAAAGTTTCAGTTACCTTCAGTAGTTCCGTCAGTTGTAGACTAGTGGCGCCAAAAAGTTTTAAATCATCCATGTAAAGGAGGTGAGAAATAACCTGACCACCTCTTTTCAACCTATAGCCTAGGCCTGAATTCTCCAGCAGTGTGCTTAGAGGATTCAAGGCTAAGCAAAACCAAAGCGGACTCAAACTATCGCCCTGAAATATACCTCGCTCGATCCTTACCGGTTCGCTGTACCTTGGGATATATCGACATCCTGGATAGCGAAGAACTGTCCTCCATTGTCCCATACATGACGTCAGAAAGGTGCGTAAAGTTGCATTAATTTTATACAATTCCAGCACCCTCATGAGCCATGTATGGGGCACTGAGTCATAGGCCTTCTTGTAATCTATCCAACATGTCGACAGATCTTTTTTGGAACGTCGAACCTGTTGGCTAATGGCCATATCAATGAGGAGTAGCTCCTTAGTACCGCGGGATCCATTCTTACATCCATTTTGAGAGGTAGACATGATGTGATTGTCTTCAATGTGTTTGTTAATTTTAACCCTCAAAATGGATGTCAGAACCTTATAGACCGTTGGTAGACACGTGATTGGTCTATAATTTTTGGGTTCCGCGGTGCTACCAGATTTGTGGAGCAGGTGGGTAACTCCAGTGGTAAAGAACTCAGGTAGCGAGCCAGATTCTAGGGCAGATTGGTACTGAGACGCCAAGCGGGCGTGCGATCTTGTTAGCCACTTGATCCAAAAGTTATGCAGTCCATCCGGCCCTGGAGACTTCCAATTAGGCAGCGGACGGACTGCATGGGCTACATCTTGGGGGCTGATAGTGATTGCCCCCATTTCTGGTATTGGATCGCACACTCGCTCGACCTCCCGAGTCCAATCGCCTTCGGTGTGACTGACAGGTACCGACCAGATGTTGCGCCAGAATGTACATAAGGCGTCATCATCAGGTAGGCACATATCAGTCGCACCTTGCTCCGGTCGCTCCCAAGCCCTATATACGCACCTTTCGTTACTTCGGAATGTGCGATTCTGGACGAATCGCTCCACACGCCGTCCATACCTCCGAATACGGTTTGCCCATGCATACACCTTCTGCTTTAGGAAGTCGATGCGCTCTGTGATACAGGACATATAATTTTGTGGGTGAATATTGGTTCCCAAAAACGCCCGTCTCACAAAGCGCATCACTCTCGGGCGATTGTTGCCCCTCCTAAAGCAAAGAAGTTTTCCGATGAGTGCCCTGGCCTCACCAATACGGCGCTCGATCCTACACTGCCAAGCTGGCACAGCGGGTTTAGGTCGTGTAGCTATGTCATTAGGAATTTTAACATTAGCTACACGACATGCCGCGACAGCTGCGCAGTATAAGACAGAGTGGGTATCGGCGAGGTCTTCGCAGTTATCAAAATAGTCTGACAACTGCGAATCCAGAGCAGCCACCAGTGCCCTATTCCTATTATGCATGGGCAAACGAGGTAAGCGTGGTCTTATTTCAGGCGGCATGTTGCGATATTCCCGAATAGCACACTCCAAAGCACTCCTCAATTGCTCATTATACTGGGTACTTACGTTTGTAACTCTGTCACTACTCTCCTCAACTTGGATGTTGGGCTGTGGTGGTACCACCACAGTCGGCGTCGGATGTGAAGTGACACAGCTACTCATTTCCGAACGGAGGCGATCAAGTACGGCTTCATCCAACATATGGTTACGTTGGATGACACGCACTTGATCCGATAGACGCTGGGCCGAAACGTTGACAGTTGGCTCAAGTACCTGAAACAGAGAGAGCATCCGACCACGGTACGCAGTCAGGTTAGTTCCCCCCTCTGTAGCCCCATAGTATGAGCGCATGACGTTCTCATTAATGGATTGAGTCCATCGCATGCGCTGCACACTTCCACCGGCAGCGGGAACCCTATCAGAAGCCGGCGGGCCTCGGGATTCCAAGCTGGCCGGAGGTCGGCCTCTTCCCCGTCGACGCGCAGGTGGTGGTGTCGTCGGCGGCGAGAAGTATTCGTCGCTCGAGCTCGACGCAACTGCAGCGGCCGGAGTCTCTTCACTCACGGCTGGAGCTGGTCCCGGCGGCTGCGAGGCGGAGCTGAGCGACGAATCCGAAGATCTTGGGCGTGTAGTTCTGAGCAATCGTGCCCGGTTTCTGGTCAACATGGTTTTCAATGCACGATGTTTTCTTTCGCATTAGTCCATTTTTATAGATATAGTATATAGTAGATGTAGTGTGGGATTAATAGTAGTAGTAGTAGTCGTTTTTTTTTTACTATTTTCGTTTTATCGAACATTTTAAATAACTATTTTGTATCAAAATTATTAATAAAATCGGGTTGAAAAAATTTTTGACGTGCTTGTTGACAGCCGGGCCACAGATTATTATTATTATTATTATTATTTAGACTAAACATGGACTGTTTCTTAGCTCTTTGGCTAGTTTTTAAACTACATCAACGGGCCAAGCCAAGTCAATGTAGTGTGTGATGTGCGGTTTAAAGTGTGGAATGGGTGTTTTCATTTTCCTCTATCTGCCTGAACTTTCTCACTATTCTACAGGTATTCAAGATTGCTGCTTTTTGGAGTGTGATATAAATTGAATCTTTCAGGTCTATTAATTTGAGGCTATGATGCAGGTGGTTTGGTATAACACCTGTAGTGGAGACAACTATTGGAACAACGTATACTTTTTCTTGTCTCCAAATTCTAGTTACCTCTTCTTTAAGTTCTGCATATTTACTTATTTTCTCTCCTATTGTCTTTTGTAAATTATGTGTGTTCGGGATTTCAATATCTATTAGATAAGTTATTTTAAGTATTTATGTTTTTTTTTATAAGTTATTATTATTATTATTATTATTCCATTTATTTAATATATATACATATAGATTACATTTTTAAACATTAATATAAAAAATAAAAACATTTAAAAATATCAAAAATAGTAGCCCACCGGTATCGGGAACAGGGTCCAAGCTACCGGTGGTCAGGGCTCCATAGAGAGGAACCTCCTCACAATACGCGCCGTTTCCAGGAGCACTGCTTTCTGGATCAGGCCCTTGATCCAGCTGCCCAACGAGAGCCTCCTTAGATGTTGGTCGAGGCTCTTGGCTATTAATTTAATTAAACCATTGGCTGTGACGACTATCGGCACAATGATTGCTGTCTCCACATCCCACATGTCGACAACCTCGCGCGCCAGGTCAAGATACTTACTTTTTTTATCTATCTCAGCTTTCACGAGGTTCTCGTCATGGGGGACTGCTATATCAACAATCATTGTGCGACGCTCTAATCGGTCTATCACCACTATGTCAGGCTTATTGGCAACAATAGTCCTGTCAGTGATGATAGACCGATCCCAATACAGTGCAATATTGCCATTTTCGAGAACTGGGTCGGGCACATACCTATAGTATGGTACTTCTGATTCCACAAGATTGTATTTAAGAGCAAGTTGCTGGTGAATAATCCTGGCTACGAGGTTGTGTCTATGCAAATAGTCTCCGTTAGCCAGACGAGAACAGCCGGAGATAATGTGACGAATGGATTCTCCCGGTTTGTGACATGCCCGACATATGTCTACGGACGCTAACGTATCTACGTCAGACCCATGAAGGGCCCGGTAATAGCGTCCGTGAAGCTCCTTGCTCTGCCATACTTCTCTGCGGTCATTAGTATCTAATACTACAGGTTTGCACCAATTCTCGGTACCTAAGGAGAGCGGAGTGAGGCCTTTGTCCATCGCTACCACATCTCGATGTATACCCACGTCGGCTTCTAGGAAATATTCCCTAAGGCTGCATACCTCGCGGTTGTGCAGGGTCTTTGCATTTAAAAAGCCACGACCCCCGCACTTCCGCGGGATATACAGCCTCATCACCGATGAACGTGGGTGATGCATTCGATTTGCAGTCAGCGTTGTGCGGACCCGCCTGTCCAAGGCGTCAAGTTCAGTCTGAGTCCATTTGAGTATGCCAAAAGAGTACATCAATATTGGCATGACCCAACCATTGAAGGCACGCAACTTGTTTCCGCCTGATAGAAGACTATTCAGTACTTTATTCAGGCGGCCAAAGAAGCGTTCCTTCAATGACTGTTTAACATAAGCAACATTGATGCCTAGTGCTTCTGACATACCCAAATACTTGTAGGTTTCAGTTGAGCCGAGGGATCTTAGGTGTATGGAATCCGAGAGTTGAGTTCCCACGGATTCCATAATCTCCCCTCGCTTTACATGCATGATCGCACATTTGTCCACCCCAAATTCCATCTTGATGGCACTACTGAAGGTTTCCGTTACCTTTAGTAGCTCCATGAGTTGCAATTTGCTGGGGGCAAAAAGTTTCAAATCATCCATGTAAAGCAAGTGTGATATGACCTGACCACCTCTTCTCAACTGGTAGCCTTGCCCCGAACCCTCCAGCAGTGTACTGAGAGGGTTGTGAGCCAGACAAAACCACAGTGGGCTCAGACTGTCGCCCTGAAAAATACCACGCTCAATCCTAATCGGTTCGCTGTTTTCCTGGATCTGTCGACATCCTGGATAGCAGAGGACCGTCTTCCATTGCCCCATACATGACTCAAGAAAAGTGCGGAGTATTGGATTTATTTTGTACAACTCCAACACCTTCATGAGCCATGTATGTGGAACCGAGTCATAGGCCTTCTTATAATCTATCCAACATGTCGACAGATTCCTTCGGGAACGACGAACCTGTTGGTTTATGGCAATATCGATTAGGAGAAGCTCCTTAGTACCGCGGGACCCGTTCCTACATCCATTCTGAGAAGCAGACATGATTGAATTTGTATCTATGTGATTATTAATTTTGGCTCTCAGAATGGATGTAAGAACTTTATAGACCGTCGGTAAGCACGTGATCGGTCTATAATTTTTAGGTTCCGAAGTACTGCCTGATTTATGGAGCAGGTGGGTTATTCCTGTAGTTAGGAATTGAGGTAGCGACCCTAGCTCTAGGGCAGACTGGAACTGAGCGGCCAAGCGAGCGTGCGAGCTTAGAAACCATTTTATCCAGAAATTGTGCAGCCCGTCCGGCCCTGGAGATTTCCAGTTGGATAACGGACGGACTGCACGGGTTACATCTTGGGGGCTGATCGTAATTGCCCCCATTTCTGGTATAAGATCGCACGTGCGCTTGATCTCACTCATCCAGTCACCTTCAGTGTGACTGACAGGAGCCGACCAGATGCTGCGCCAGAACGAACATATGGCGTCATCATTCGGTAGGCACGTATCAGTCACACCTTGGTCAGGTCGCTCCCAGGCCCTATAAACCCACCTTTCATTGTTTTGGAATGTGCGATTCTGAGTGTATCGCTCCACCTGCCGCTTATATCGACGAATTCGATTTGCCCATGCATAGACTTTCTGCTTCAGGAAGTCGATACGCTCTGTGACGCGGGTCAGATAATCCCGAGGACTGATATCAGTCCCCGCAAACGCCCGCCTCACAAAGCGCATCACTCTAGGACGAGTGTTGCCCTGCCTGAAGCAGATAAGTTTACCAATGAGTGCTCTAGCCTCAGCAATACGACGTTCGATCCTGCCCCGCCAAGCTGGTACAGCTGGTCGAATAACTCTGTCAGTCTTTGGAAACTTGACATGAGCTACCCGACAAGCCGCTACAGCTGCACAGTATAGGATCGAATGAGTATTGGTGAGGTCTTCACTATTGTCAAAATAATTTGACAGCAGTGAATCTAGAGCACACACTAGCGCCCTATTTTTCTTATGCATGGGTAAACGAGGCAGACGAGGTCTAAGCTCAGGCGGTGTGGAGCGATACTCCCGTAATGCACACTCCAAAGCACTCCTCAATCGTTCACTGCACTGGGTACTCACGGTTATAGCCTCGTCATCATCATCTTCACCGACGTGGTCGGGTCGCGGTGAGATACTGGGTTGTAGTTGCACCGCGGCCAGTGGCGAAGTAGATGAGACACGGCTGCACCGTGATTCGAGGCGTAGTCTATCAAGTACGGCGTCATCCAACATACGGTTACGCTGGATGACCCGCACCTGATCCGACAGTCGTTGAGCCGAAACGTTGACAGCTGGTTCAAGTACCTGAAACAGAGAGAGCATCCGACCACGGTACGCAGTCAGGTTAGTTCCCCCCTCTGTAGCCCCATAGTATGAGCGCATGACGTTCTCATTAATGGAATGTGTCCATCGCATGCGCTGCACACTTCCACCGGCAGCGGGGACCCCATTGGAGGCCGGAGGGCCTCGAAGTCCTAAGCCGACCGGAGGGCGGCCTCTTCCTCGCCGACGCGCAGGTGGTGGTGTCGTCGGCGGTGAGAAGTACTCGTCGCTCGAGCTCGACGCAACTGCAGCGGCCGGAGTCTCTTCACTCACGGCTGGAGCTGGTCCCGGCGGCTGCGAGGCGGAGCTGAGCGGCGATTCCGCAGGTATTGGGCGTGTGGGTTGTTGTAATTGTGCCCGGCGTCTTGTCAACATATTTTTATCTTCATATAAGATTTTCCTTACTAAGATAGACTTAGATGCTTGTGGTGATGGTGGATCTGTATTTCTTCTTGTATGTTAGATTTTGTTTTTTTTTAACGGATTTGGTTTGGTTAAACATGTTATATAACTATTATTTTATTAAATATTTCTTCAAAAAGAATTGAGAGGAAAATTTTTGACAAGCTGGTTGACAGCCGGGCCACAGATTTAGTTTTGTATTTTCGTTTTTGGCACCGACTTCCGAAATTAAAGTTATTTTTTACTTTGCAGTGTTTTTGGGAGTCGGTTTAATTTTTTGGTAAAAAGTTTTTATTTCACTCTTTTTAGTTGGTCTATTTTTAATTTACCTAGTTACAAGAGCCTAAATGTCAACTACTTATAACCTTTTACAAAATATTGCTTTTCCCAATACTGGGCCGTTAATTGTTGAGGAGTTCATGTGCATATAGTGCTTAACATCCATATTCAAGTTATCGAACCGCAATCCACTCAATACTTATTATTGAGTAGTTTCGGCGGCCATCTGTGGTCTTCATCATCAGTTCCACTTCCTCAAATGGTACTTTTTGAGAGCAACTGCACAAGTTACTATAATAAATACCCAAAACGTCATAGGTGTGCCTATAACATTTAAAGAGTTCCCTCGATTTCTCCAGGATCCCATCATCAGATCCTGACGTTTATGAAAATGAGACCAATTTCGAAGTATACCCTTTCAATCAAAAAATAATTTTCCAAATCGGTTCAGCCGTCATCAAGTAATCGATGATCATACATAAAAAAAGAAAAAAATATACGCGTCGAATTGATAACCTCCTCTTTTTGTCGTCGGATGAAAAGACTGCCACCACACTACTGCGACTTAAACCCCGTTGGAATGGGTACTGTTAGTATCTACAGGGGCCTATCGCAAAAAAATCAAAAAATATTATCAAGATCTATTCGATTTATTTTTCACGCTCCTTTATAATCACATTTTCGTATCCGTATTTGGATTCTAAATACGATTTCATTCACTTGCCTTTAAAACGTGTAATTTAAAGGGTATACATATACAAACCAAGTTTGCTTCTTTGGATGACAACAAACGATATCGTAAGGGTTTTGTAATCCTATGTCTACATGTGTGGAACTTATTAGAAATTTCATTAAATTGATACCAGAAACCGATTTTTGAAATTAAGAAGAACGAAGAGAATTATCATGTTATTGGCAAGTAACGTGGAAAGTTATTGACCCTCGTAGTGACACGTTTGTTATGATTGGTATTCAAGTTTCTTTGAGTCACTTATTTTGAGCTGAAACTGTACATAGAGTGTGGCGTAGTGGTTTAGGTGGTAGAGGAATAAAAGAATTAGACCACAGATTACAGCATTTATTTTGAAGGGGGGTGGGTTCGGTTCACACTGGGTTCCCTCACTGGTCGAAGGTATAGAATGGTACTGCCCTGGGCTCAGGCCGCGACGCACGCAGACCGGCGGGCAGATCCCGTAGCAAGCAGCTCGCGCGCAGACGGGCGCAGAGGTTATGCGGGCAGGCCACACAATAGCGCGCAGACGGGCGCAGAGGTTATTCGGGCAGGCCACGCAATAGCACGCAGACAGTCACAGAGGCTGCGTGACACCCGTCGAGCGGCGGACGTAGAGGTGGTTGATAGTAGAAATCCAAGGCAGTAGAAACGAAGGAGAAGGAGAAAAAAAACCCTGGAATCCAAAAAGGGTGCTTCCTTAAGCGTGGTGCAGGAATCGTGAGCGCCAGCGATGCGTGCGTCTCCCAGCCGTAAGCCCCACGGAACAGTACCCGGGAAAATGGATGGGAAACTCACCATCGCGGCGGTTCACAAAGGTTAAATAGAGATAAGCGTGCGCATACCGCGTGCAACTATATAAAAAGTAACCGCGTGCAAGGCGTTTAAGCTCGTAGCTGCTATGGCACAGCGGGAAAACAATGCTGCGGCTTGCGTACGCTTCACAAATTTAGAACACTAGTGGAAAGCAGATGACAATGAAATATCACAGTTATGTTCCAGCAGGAAGCCATCTTGACAACCGGGCAATTATATAAATTTACAAACGCTGCAGATTATGGCGAAATAAAAGGATTACAATTTGGCAAGATGGAGAGAAAATGGCAGACACAATGAGCACTTACCCTTGGCACAGAGGGGTTTCTATATAAGTTACTTGCAACAGTAGGCGGCGAGAAAAGAACTAAGCCAACCGGAGGTTAGAATTTATAGCCAGACGGTCACTGCATAAGTGTTGTCACTCCGTGAAACCATAGACATTAGAGATTAGTGTGGTAGTCGACTTCTAGTTTAATCGACTACAACGCTACAGTACCCCGCCTGTTAGCGAAGGATTTTCCCTAGGATAAATCCGCTAGAAGGCCTAAACCACTATTACTGACTACCTATACGTTCATACATCCCATTCATGTGCTTTCATACTATTAAACATTCATCCATCCATTCTAAGTCCATCCCTGACTTGGAAGTAGTCCTAAGTCAGTGACGTACAATTACATACGAGAGGTAAGCTAATTATAGAGTAGTTTAACTCGAGACAGTCAGTAGGAAAAACAGCAAGATAAAGCAAGTGTATCTCCATAGGGTTGGTGGACTGTTGCAGGCTATAGGTAATGTTAGGTTTCAAAGCAAGAAGTAAGTTCATCGTTGAATATTAAATCATCAAAGTTCTAACAACAATTTAATAATAAGTTAAGGTTCTATTTTATGTTTAGGTTTAAAATTAAATTTTGTTAAAGTTCAAAGCTAAGAGTATTTTAAAAAAAAAATTAAAAAAAATTTTTTTTTGAAAAGGTAAAAAAAATTTTTGTTAAAGTTAAAAGCTAAGAGTATTTAAAATGAAAATTTAAAAAAAAATTTTGAAAAGGTAAAAAAAATTTGTTAAAGTTAAAAAAAAATTTTTTTTTTTTTGGTGATTGTCCATGTATATGTTCAAATTGGTTTAAGTTTCATTACTGGAATACGCATCATATGTAGAAGTCCATTCGAGTGAGTTTCCGAACGTGAGTGTAATTTATAAAAAATAAATCAAGTCCATATTCATACTGTTGCGAGAATATCCGCACGTTATAGACGAAGTTCTAAAAGACAAGTATCCAAGGTTGGCAACTACGTCGAGATGTCATAGTCAGTACGTACACGTCAAAAATATAATATGTCAATGATCTTAAATTAAATAGGTTATGTTATGAATCACGCGGAAATATTTTTTAAGAGAATTAATTAATTTAATTAGGGCAGGTTGAATCTAAGTGATATTCAGGATACGTTTGTTCAATACTAAAAGGTGTTATGAAGTTAAAGTTAGGTTTCTAGTTTAGTGTTTAGGTAAAAGAAATTAGATAAGTTTGTTGACTAAATGTTGTTAGAATATTTCATGTAGATGCTATTATTAAACGATTGATGAAATGCGAGTTAGGTTCGGGTTTAGTGCTTAGATTAAAGTTAGATTGTTACTAGGGTAGAATGGAACATAATTTAACCGTGGTGGTAGAGATACCAGCAGTTATAAAGTTTTATGAATAGTTTAAAAGTTATGTTTTAATCTGGTTTAGGGCCTAGATTAATGTTAGAAATGTTACCAGGATGGACTGGTACTTAGTTTAACCGTGGTGGCAGATAGGTACCAGCGGTTATAAAAGAAAACAATACAATGGACTATGCTATATATTGTTTTATGAATAGTTTTAAGGTTAGTAGTGAGAAAGATTTTCAGTTATAATTAGACTATAAAGTTATAGACTACTATGTAAGTAGTTAATAGGTAGGTACGGTATTTTATAGAGATTTACAGGCTTGAAGTTGTTTTCAGAACAGTAGGTTAGGAATTAATGTAGATTAACTAGTGTGCGGACACCCATGTTTCAGGGGGCCGTCTTTAAGATATCCATGAGGACATAATAACATAAATAAAAGTTAAAGGTAGTGTACTATGGAGACTACTCTGCCATGATACTAAAGAATCGCCCTGAAGGCCCACTATGTAGTTTCTCATAGTCACGCCGTAAAGTGAAATAATAAAAGAAATTAGGTGTGTAGTGTACATATGTGTGTGTGTGTGTGTGTTCAGCAGAAAGGTGGTAATGGAACTGAAGTTATGTTGGCTTATTGCCATGCAGTCTAGGTATTTAGTTCTGTTAAAAGACAATTAAATATAGTTAATTTTAGAATAATAGTTTGGTAACTTTAGTCAGTAGGTTTTAATTAGGATTACCACACTTTAGGTGGGTGTGAAATATGATAGCTATAACTAGAGTTATAGTTAACTTAGGTAGTTAGGTACAAGTCGACCCTCCACGACCAATATGTTAGCCGGTCGTGGGTGTGTGTTCCCTTGGCATCGTGTGACCCTGTATGGGGTCAAACACTAGTAGTTAGCTAGGCCTACGGGAGTTAGGGTGGGCTGTTACGCCTTAGATCCTTAGCGTGCCACTCACCCAAAGGCTTTTCTTGCATGTCTACCAACTCATAAACTATAGGGGAGAGTTTGGCAGATACTTTACATTTAGTAAATTTAGGAGCTAATTTTTTACTGAAATACTTTTCCTTATCACTCTGGTAGTAAGTACGTTTCCAGACCACATCACCTACATTGAATTCTACCTTCTTGCGTCGTAAGTTGTAGTCTGTAGCATTTCTAGAATGTGCTCGTAGTAGGGCAGACTGTACTTGGTCAAAAATGTTAGAAAGGCAACCTAAGTTTTCTGCACACTGGTCTCTAGGTTGGAATATTATTTCCTTTAAGTCAGTTTTTTGGTAGATGGATCCGTCAGCCACTAATTCCCTACCAAATATAAGGAATGCAGGAGTGAAACCAGTAACTTCACTAGTTGAGCTATTTAGTGCAAATTGTACAGCTGGGATATGTAGATCCCAAGAGCGTTGGTCATTATTAATGTAAGTAGAAACAGCTGTTATGATTGTCTTATTGTACCTTTCCACGGTGTTAATCTGTGGTGCATACCTAGGAGTATAGTGTATGCTAGGTATGTTATATTTACTGAATAAGTTTTTAGTTTCATTTGAAGTGAACTGAGTGCCATTGTCTAAAATTATACATTGAGGTATTCCATGTACCAAAAATACATTATCCTCCATTAGTTTACAGATAGTTTTAGCGTTAGCATTCCTCATTGGGAAAAGAAGACAATACTTAGAGAAACAACATGTCACTACAAAAAGATATGCGTTTTGGCGTCTAGAGACAGGCAGAGGGCCAACAATGTCTATACTGAGCATCTGGAATGGTCAAGAGCATTCTTTAGGTTTCCCCATGACCCCCAGTGGAGCATGGTTTACTTGTTTATGAGCTAAACAGATTTCACATGAAGTTACAGCTTTCACTACGTCACTGTGCATTCCTGGCCAGTAGTAACGAAGAGCTAGTCTTTTATAAGTTTTGAAAATGCCTAGATGGCCTGAAGTGGGTTCCGCATGATTATCAATAACAACTTTAGATCTAGATTCATATGGAATAACTTCCTTCCAGTCAAACTCATTAAAAATAGCGAATTTACTTTTCATGTACCGAAATAACTTGTTATTCTTAATAAGATAATTAGGATAAGAGATTGGGCTCTGTGTACAGCCATTATAGATTTTTAGGTACCAAGTATCGTTAGTTACTGGTGGGGTGGACTGAGAAGATATTTCAGCCACTGGGAGAGCGCGGGACAGAGCGTCGGGAAGAGTATTATCGGAACCACGGCGGTGTTTAATATCGAAGTTAAATGCAGAGAGCCTTATTCCCCAGCGGGCTAGTCTACCAGTAGGATTTTGTAGTTTTAAGAACCACTTTAGTGCAGAGTGATCTGTGTAGACTGTGAATTTTAGACCATTTTCAAGGTAACATCGCCAGTGCTCTAGAGCCAATAACACTGCTAGCGCTTCTCTCTCTGTAATACTATAGTTTTGTTCTGGTTTTGACAAGGATTTACTCATATATGCTATAGGGTGCTCGATACCATTTTTAGTTTGAGTGAGCAAAGCGCCAATACCATGATTACTAGCGTCTGTATGTACTTCAAAAGGTAAGCTATAATCTGGACATGACAAGACTGGGGCTGAAACTAGTATGTTCCTGAGTTTGTCAAATGATTCTTGGCACTCATTGGTCCAAGCAAAAGGTGGAGCCTTTTTGCTGGAGCTAGTCAGTTTATTTAACGGTGCTGCTAGTGAACTAAAGTTTGGGACAAAACGTCTGTACCAGGATGCTGTTCCCAAGAATCTCTTTACTTCTTTAGGATTAGTTGGGATTGGAAATTTTGTGATTGCTTCTACTTTTTCTGGGTCTGGGTGCAAGCCCTTTGAATTTACAATGTAACCCAGGTATTTAAGTTCATCCCGGAAGA
The DNA here is from genome assembly GCA_943138885.2 of Tholera decimalis. Lineage (NCBI taxonomy): Eukaryota > Metazoa > Arthropoda > Insecta > Lepidoptera > Noctuidae > Tholera > Tholera decimalis. The sequence continues at coordinate 1,886,414 of OW964575.2, read as the reverse complement.
ATTGGCATTTGTTTAAATTAATTGTTAAATTGGCCTCAGTTAGTGTTTTAAGGACTTTTAATAAAAGAGATATATGGTGGTCAAAATCAGAAGAAACCAGAACTATGTCATCTAAGAAAGCAAAAACTCTGTTTTCAAATTCCGGGCCATAGAATAATTTATCAACAAGCCTCTGTTGAGTAGCAGGTGCATTAGTTAGTCCAAAGGGTGTAGTTTTGAATCTGAAGGTTCCACGGCCAGGAATGTAAAAAGCAGTCTTGTTTTTGTCCTCTTCATTCAAGGGTAGCTGCCAGAAACTTTTATAAAGATCTAGACTTGTTAGGTATTTAGCATCCTTTAGGTTATCTAGAATTTCAGAGATATAAGGTAAATTATAAGCATCCTTCTTAGTTACTGAATTTAGCTTGCGACTGTCTAAGCAGAACCGCAATTTGCCATCCCTTTTAGGTGTGAGAAGTACAGGTGAAGACCAAGGACTTTCGCAGGGCTCAACAACATCTAGCTTCAGCATTTCGTCTAGCTCTTCACACAAAATGCGCTGTTTCTCAGGCGACATTCTGTAGTAACGCTGTCTGATTGGAGGTGAGTCTCCAGTATCAATGCAGTGTGTGATGTGATTGGTATGACCTAGACCTTTTTTATCTGAAGATATAGTTTCATATTGTTTAATAATGTTATCTGCTTTTGTTTGTTGAGTCCTTGAAAGTTGAGCGAAGGAATGCAGGTGTAAGTCTGTATTAGAGTTGATTATTTGTTCATTATGACTCATAAGAAAGATTGACTTAGTGTTTTTAGGGAACAGTTCAAAAAGATTCCAGAAGTCAATGCCCAGCAGAATGGGTATGTCAACTGATGGTATTACATAGGCCTTAAGTATGTGGTGTTTACTTTCAAAGGTTATAGGTAGATTTAGTAGGTATACCTATTGGTGATAACATCTGTCCCCCAGCGGCAACAAATTTTAAAGACTGTTCACATGATTTTAGGGGTAGGCCCAAATCGATGAGTTTTTCATGAAAGTTATCTCCAATTATGGTGACTGCGGATCCTGAGTCCAACAGTCCACAAGTAGGCAAGTTATTTATTAGAATACTTGCATAAGGCCTAGTATCATTTAGTGGTTTATTGTGGATTGTTGTAACAGCATAATGAGTGGAAGATGGCTTTAATGTTGGTGGCCAATCTGCCCTCTCACTATTGTTTTTAGTTTTATTGAGTTTTTTACCACAACCCACAACCTTTTGTTTTTTTGAGTGACACTTTTTACAGTTTGGAAAAATCACACCTTTGAGACCACATTTAAAGCAAATTGGAAATCTTTCTGCTGTACACTTTCTCAATGAGTGACTGTTAACTCTACACCTAGGACAGAAGAGACCTCCTTTAGAGGGTGATTCTTTTTTAGTGTTAATAGCTGAAACCTTTTCTGTTTCTGACTGACCAGAGTGTTTTTTGTAGTTAGTGTAGTGTTTTGGTGAATTATTAGTACTTGTGTTATAACTATTACTTGACTTATTGTGCCTGTGGTATGCAAACTCTGGTGCAAGAGTGCTCAGATTACTTTTGCTGGGTTCATGGTAGTGTGTAGCCCTAGCTTTATATTTCTCATAGTTTTTGCAAACCTGTTGTAATTGGTCTAACGTTTGCACACTACTTAGTGCTAGCACATCTGCATAGACAGGTTTAACATTATGAGAGATAATGTCGAATTTTTCCTCTTCTGAAATTTTTTTTTCGAGTCGGTTGAAGAGACCGCTCATTATAGAAATGTAAATAGTTATGTTTTCAGTTTCACCTTGTGTACGCTGTCTAATTTCAGAAAGGAGTCTATAGTCATAATCATCACTATCAAAGGCTGACTGAAGTTGCTTGATTAACTGGTCCCAAGACAATATATCAGCTTTTATGTGTCTATACCAGTGTAAAGCATTGCCAGTGAATATGTCATAGGAAAAATTCAACATGTCCTCCCTAGAAATTCGCTTACTTAGTCTGAACTCCTCAATTTTCTGAACAAATGACCTTACACACGTATTCCCATCGTATTTGGGTTTATTGCCATGGTGACTGGGACAAGTGACAACTATATTTGGGATTTCCGTGACACTTGCTTCAGCCTGCTGACCACTGGCTGAACTATCTGATGTACTAGGGGTGAGTTTACTCAGGAGAGTTTTGTACTGACTATCCAAGCAACCAAACAGTGAATCAAGTTTTCTCTTCAACCGCATAGCGTCTTGTGTGGTTGGAGTTATTCTTCCTAATCTATGGAATATGTGGTTCCTAATTGATATAGCTACACTAAGAGAACGTTCAGTGCTTATGGTAGATAAATAGTCTCTAAAATCTTCAAGCGTCTGACTCAGGCCACTCAAATCATCCTTCTCATCTATCCCGGACAGCAAAATATCCTCAGTGTCATGCAGTCTAGAAAGCTTGTTAATTTGCCTTCTAAGATCAGTGACTGTGCCCTTTTCACCGCCTCTAATGACGACCTCATATTCCAATTCGGCCTTCGGCCACTGTGGCGTAGTGGTTTAGGTGGTAGAGGAATAAAAGAATTAGACCACAGATTACAGCATTTATTTTGAAGGGGGGTGGGTTCGGTTCACACTGGGTTCCCTCACTGGTCGAAGGTATAGAATGGTACTGCCCTGGGCTCAGGCCGCGACGCACGCAGACCGGCGGGCAGATCCCGTAGCAAGCAGCTCGCGCGCAGACGGGCGCAGAGGTTATGCGGGCAGGCCACACAATAGCGCGCAGACGGGCGCAGAGGTTATTCGGGCAGGCCACGCAATAGCACGCAGACAGTCACAGAGGCTGCGTGACACCCGTCGAGCGGCGGACGTAGAGGTGGTTGATAGTAGAAATCCAAGGCAGTAGAAACGAAGGAGAAGGAGAAAAAAAACCCTGGAATCCAAAAAGGGTGCTTCCTTAAGCGTGGTGCAGGAATCGTGAGCGCCAGCGATGCGTGCGTCTCCCAGCCGTAAGCCCCACGGAACAGTACCCGGGAAAATGGATGGGAAACTCACCATCGCGGCGGTTCACAAAGGTTAAATAGAGATAAGCGTGCGCATACCGCGTGCAACTATATAAAAAGTAACCGCGTGCAAGGCGTTTAAGCTCGTAGCTGCTATGGCACAGCGGGAAAACAATGCTGCGGCTTGCGTACGCTTCACAAATTTAGAACACTAGTGGAAAGCAGATGACAATGAAATATCACAGTTATGTTCCAGCAGGAAGCCATCTTGACAACCGGGCAATTATATAAATTTACAAACGCTGCAGATTATGGCGAAATAAAAGGATTACAATTTGGCAAGATGGAGAGAAAATGGCAGACACAATGAGCACTTACCCTTGGCACAGAGGGGTTTCTATATAAGTTACTTGCAACAGTAGGCGGCGAGAAAAGAACTAAGCCAACCGGAGGTTAGAATTTATAGCCAGACGGTCACTGCATAAGTGTTGTCACTCCGTGAAACCATAGACATTAGAGATTAGTGTGGTAGTCGACTTCTAGTTTAATCGACTACAACGCTACAAGAGAGAGACTCCATACCAGATGTTGTCTTCAGCGCACTTAGACAGATACGGGATTTCCGTTACACGGTATTGATCGTCGAATCGTTGAGCTCTTTAAAGTTCTAAGTTGAGCTACGCGATAAATGACAAATGCTCGCACTGTCCGCTCAAATGTAGTATGGTCCTTTCCTCAAGATATCACCTCAGACATTAACCTACATGATTCTCGTATGATTTGATGAGCACGGACTTAATACACTTCAAAAGAGACGTTGTCTTCTGAGTTTGTTCCGGTGTTTCTTCTCAGGATACCTAGGAAATTTCTGTTTAAACTGAACAAAAAGACGTACCTGTAAACTATTATTTGAAACCTATTTATAAACAGAGGTCCAGTGGTTGTGAGCCCGACTTACGAGTTGTAGGACGTGAGTTCAAACCCAGTCTGGCACATTTCGTTTGATAAGATATATTATCACCACTGTTCTCAAAACGGTGAAAGATAACATCGTGAGGAAACCGACATGTCCTGGAACCAAAAATTGACACCCCCCACCCCGCACTGTGCCTGCGTGGTGGAGTACGACGCATTCCCTCTCATAGAGAGTAGGCCTGTGTCTAGCAGTGAGAACATTATAGGTTGGATTATTAAATTGTTATCTATACTAATATTATAAAGCTGAAGAGTTTGTTTGTTTGTTTGTTTGCTTGAACGCGCTAATCTCAGGAACTACGGCTCTGATTTGAAAAATTCTTTCAGTGTTAGATAGCCCATTTATCGAGGAAGGCTATAGGCTATATATCATCACGCTAAGCCTAATAGGAGCGGAGCACTAATGAAGAATGTTTCAAAATCGGGGGATTTTCTTTCCACGCGGACGAAGTCGCGGGCGGAAGCTAGTTATTTATAATCTCATTGGCAACGATGCACTGGTCGAGTCAAAGCTCCAGAGCCTTGAACATCGACGACGAGTTGCAAGTCTATCGGTTTTCTATCGGTTACATTTCGGGGAGTGTGCGATGGAATTACACAATCTAATTCCGCCAAGCCCGTTCCATCATCGAACTATAAGACAAACGGCCATCGTTTCATGGTGGACATCCCACCCATACCTACGCACAAAACGTTTTGGGAATACTTTCATTGCGCGTACGGCTAAGGAGTGGAATTCCCTGCCGGAGTCTGCGTTTCCTGATCGCTGCTTTAAGTCAAGAGTGAATAGGTTACTTCTAGGTAAGCGTGCTCCATCTTCGATCACATCATCACTTACCATCAGGTGAGATGGTGGTCAAACGCGAAACTATTATCAATAAAAATAAAAATATCATATCGCGTTTTATGTTCAATGCAATAAAAAAATAAACTCTTAAGTTGGTATGACATTTCAGCTTCGTCTATCTCATAGAAAAGCATCTAGCTAGCCTAGCCTAGCCTAGCTACCTCCATGTTAAACAGTTATACTCAGCTGCATACTCGGCTGTCGTTTGGATACCTTTAACATCGTTACGCGTAGCCAGAAGCTAGAAATTCTGGCAGCAGTCTTGCCAACTTAAAGTTCTAAGTTGAACTACACGATACATGACAAATGCTCGCACTAAACGATGAGAGAAAACATCGTAAGGAAAACGACATGTCCTAGAATCAAAAATTTACACCTACCAACTCGCATTGTGCCGCGTTTTGGATTATGACGCATTTCCTCTTATAGGAGGCCTGTGTGCAGCAGTGAGAACATTATAGGTTGGATTATTAAATTGTTATTATTTATAAACCAAATATCAAATCGCGTTTTATGTTCAATGCAATCAAAAAATAAACTCTTATGTTGGTATGATATTTCAGCTTCGTCTATCTCACAGAAAAGCATCTGCGCTATCTCCAGTAAGTATTCCCGATGTCCACAGACTAGATATTAATTAAGTCTAAGTGGTCTTCAACAAATTATCTCTAGAAGATTGTTTAGCAGCGTGAAATGTCTTTGTTCAAGTTATATCCACTTTTAAGACAATTAAGTGAGACCTAGATAATGTAAAAAGCTTTCTATATTAGGAATTGTCTGTTCTTGTTATGTTTAAGCTTAATAGTTGAGAAATGAGACCTCGTTTTGACTGACCTTCACAAAAATAGTGTGTCTGATATTCTCTGTAGGGTTGGACAGAGTTGTATTATGTTCCGGCACGAACCTAGATTGTACGGGCTTTAATAGAGACGTTGATCAGTTAAAATACACCGACCTCATTTAGACAAATTCACGAAATAAAAACGTTTTTTACAAAAAATTGAACCGACTTCAAAACTAACAAAAAAAAACTTGCACTACAAAGAGGGAAATAACCCTAAATATTGTTTTATTGGATGTCTAATTCCGATAAAAATAAGGGCTCACATGGCTGAAGTCGGTGCCAAGCCAATGAATAGTTTTGATAGGCAAAGAACGCCGCATTATCGGGCACACCCGAGGTGATGAAATCTATTCATTTATCTTAACCTAGCACTTATTTTCTCATCTCATATCTCCGAAAGTCTTCATCAGAACCTAATGTGTCATGTATTAAAACCTTCCTTGGAAAATTTGCTTTCAAACAAGGAAAACGCGATCGAAATCGTGTCAGTAGTTTCTGAGAAAATCGCTATACAAATATACATAGACATACATATATACATACAAACAAACATACATACATACTGATCGAATACAGAACCTCCTTTTATGAAGTCGGTTAAAAAATACGTGTATTTATAACGTATTTCAATTTATAAATACAATTTTATAGAAAATTATCAAAAGACTTCATGCTGTGGGTGGAACGGAAGGGAGTGTCAGTCTTCTACTGACTTAAAGCCCACCCTGTTTCTTCTGTTGCCCTTACGTTCCGGGGCGTATCGCGTTAGAATATTCCCACAACCCTGGAAATAGAAGGGGTAACTTGTTTATGACTAAAATTGTATCTGGCAATGTCGAGCTATATGTGTGAACAATATTTGTATTGTTAATTATTGTTCTTAAAGAAAGTGGCACATTATGTTTTTATTGAGATAAAAGTATCTTTACACCTTATCTATATTATTATTCTATGTTGCACAGACAAACGATTTATTCTAAATTGTATATGTTATTTTAAAATATGATGTTTGTTATTTAGCTTAAAGATAATTGAACTACTGGCAAATACAATTCACGACAGAAAACGTTGTTTTATTTACCTTTTTGTCTGTTAGGGGCAGAAACCTTCAAACGGTCTTGGTCTTTAGGGATAATATAGAATTTTAGCTCACTAAGAGCACTCTAGAGCAGAGAGTAGAGTAGTGTCAGCCCAGTGGTTACGGACCCAACTTGCGAGTTGCAGCTCGAGGGTTCGAACTCAGTCAAGCACATTACTTGTTGTGTAATATATATCATCACCAGATCGACCGGGCTCAGATGTGGAACTCTCTGCCGGCTTCTGTATTTCCTGCCACATATGACCCGTCAGCCTTTAAAGCAAGAGTATCTTCTGCGCTCACACGTTCCATCGTAGACCTCGTCTATCTCTTAGTATCAAGCATTATCGAGGTCATAAGCGAGCTCATCGGGAATTGGGCTGCAATAAATGTAGAGGAGAAGTGCTTAATACGACAAGGCGGTAATCGACCAAGTGTGGATAGTACCACAGTCTAAAGATCATACAGTCGTCCGACGAAGACGTCTAGACAGGGCAATCGTGCGGGGTGTGAGGGGCGAGACGCGGGAATGCCGATCCCAAGCTGAGAACAAAACTATGTTAGTAGCTTGGGAGACATCATTCGGGGCTAGCACGTGTTTGTTTTTTAATTATTTATTTAAAATGGTGCATACGACGTGTGCTGTGAGAGATTGCAAGTCTTCATCTTGTTTAAATAAAGATCTCCGGTTTCATCAGCTTCCACGCACAGAAGAAAGGTAAATAATTAATAATGTTTTGTTATCGTTTTATTTGTAATGTCGTGCCGCGTTGATAACGCTAACAAAATAGCCAAACAGCAGACGGTAAAAAAATAATATCTAATAGGTAATCACACTAGTAAGTAATAGGTAAGGCACAGGGCCGTGAGGGTTTGGACATTTTATATATTTTTATACCCAACTACTTAATATTATTAGGTGTTCTGTTTTTATTCAAAATGATAACGATACTTTCAAGCTTTATTCGAATACTGATAACAAAAATTGTAATTTCAAATTCAAGATGGTGAACTTTTTTTGTTATTTAATAAAGGTGAATTTGTATAATAGAATATGGGTGTCAATTTTGAGTTTAATTGGGATGTTTGTTATGAAAATGCCATCCTTTTTGAAATCCAAGATGGTGGACGTCATTTTTTTTTTAATAATTTGATATGGGTCTCAATTTTGAGGTTAATTGGGGTGCTTGTTACGAAAATCCCATCTTTTTTGAAATCCAAGATGGCGGACGTCATTTTTTTTTAATAATTTGATATGGGTTTCAATTTTAAGTTTAATTGGGGTGCTTGTTACGAAAATGCCATCCTTTTTGAAATCCAAGATGGCGGATGTCATTTTTTTTAATAATTTGATATGTGTGTCGATTTTGAGGTTAATTGGGGTGCTTGTTACGAAAATGCCATCCTTTTTGATATTCAAGATGGCGAACGTCAATTTTATATTTATTGGACGCAGTGTTGCCAACCTAACCGAAGCAAAAAGCAGCAGATTAGACTTAAAAAAACAGCAGATAACAGTAAAATGGTAAATTTGAAAAATTAAGTCTACTACTTTGTTAGAATTGAAAATGAAACCTTTAATGAAATTGAAAGCGCAAGTACATAATCATTATTATTTATTTATTATGTTAAAAATATTAATAACTAGCTTGTGCCAGCAGCTTCGCCCGCGTGGGAAGTTTTTCCCGTGTAAATCCCGATCCCTGGAATTTCGCAAAATCCTTTCTTAGCGGATGCCTACGTCATAACATCTACCTGCATGCCAAATTTCAGCCCGATCCGTCCAGTGGTTTGGGCTGTGCGTTGATAGATCACTATGTCAGTCAGTCAGTCACCTTTGAGTTATATATATTTAGAATGGCAATATTTTTGAAATATTCTTCCAAATAATTATTAACTATTTTCGATATTTGCTGCCTCTTTTTTTTATTAAAATCATACATATTTTTATTGAATTTACTCACATGTTTTTCAGTTGCATTAAATGTATACATTCCTTTATTTCTGTTTTACTAGGGTCAACGGTCAACTCAAACAAAATATTGTCATTATCATTACTGACATTATTTTTGTGTGACTTGACTTGTTTTGTTAGACTAGACCATAGTTAGATAAATTTATACGGATACATACATGCATATCATGAAGATAGGTGTTTAAATTGGAGGGGTTTTATCGTTTTAGACGAAATCTCTAAATATAATATTTAAAACAGTAGAAATGGGTACTTAAACAGAAAACAGGGATGTCACGGTAAAAACAGTAAATCTACTGTTAAAACAGTAGGGTTGGCAACGCTGATTGGACGTCAGTTTTTTATTATTTATTAATTTGTATTGTATTTTAACATTTCAGATGTAAATTATGGGTGGAAGCTTGTAGAAGACCGGATTTATTTGGAAGATCTCTCGAAAGATTAAAATTTAAATTGTGCATCAGATCAAATTTTAAATCTCTTTGTATACGCCTCATCTACATTTTTTTGTCACCCTCAACTCCTAAATAATACGTTCAGTAAAGAGCGGGTTAAAATTGTTTTCATTATTATATTAAGTTATATTAAGATTGCTAACGATGTTGATCTGCAATAAAAAAAATCATTTCATAAATATTGTTTACTTGTGACAACCCTGGCCGTCGCGATACTGTCTAGACGTTGTCGGCATTTTCCACAAGATCAAAGGCGTCAACCTACTGTACGATCTTTATACTGTGATAGTACGCTGCAATACGTCTGGAAGAGCAGCTTAAAATTCAGAATAGGTAAGTTTCCTGTTACAAAATGATTAATCTATTTGGTCCGTTAGTATACACTGAAATAAAAACCCTAAACTATGTATATATCTAAAAATAATCTAAAATATGGCGTTCAGAAATTCGTGAGCATCGCTGTCCACTGGTAATGTGCCCAAAAGACTGGCTACATTGCCACGTTGTATGGCAATGCTTATCCTCTTGTACAGAGGCTAAAAGCCAGCCCTTGGGACACGCGAAGTGTCAATTAGACGTCTGGAAAAGTCTTTTATTTCTTCCGTTGGTTAGGTTTTCCAAAAATATTGGATACTTATTTTTTGCCTTTTCAATTCACTTGTGGGGGTTGCTGATTTCACAGAGTGCTAAAAAGTATATGTACTCACTGTATCGTCTTCATTTATCAATCTATACTAATATTATAAAGCTGAAGAGTTTGTTTGTTTGTTTGTTTGTTTGCTTGAACGCGCTAATCTCAGGAACTACGGTTCTGATTTAAAAAATTATTTCAGTGTTAGATAGCCCATTTATCGAGGAAGGCTATAGGCTATATATCATCACGCTAAGACCAATAGGAGCGGAGCACTAATGAAGAATGTTTCAAAATCGGGGGATTTTTTTTTCCACGCGGACGAAGTCGCGGGCGGAAGCTAGTTACATATAAAAGTAAAAATATGTGTCCTATATTTTTTGATAATCTAAGTGACCGACTAAGTAAAATATTTTAAGCAACTACCCTATTGGTGTATGGCTATAGAGACTAGAGATTGTAAACCACACTAAGTAATAGAGCTTACTTTATGCAATAGAGAGATATTAAACTGCATCTGTTTTGACTGAAAGCAAAACCACAATGTTGTTGGAAAATGTCTAACAGATACCTATATCTCGCCACAATGTGGTTTCAAACAAACTTACTTTAAATCTAGTTAGCCGTCTCATCTTTGCATAGACGTAAATCTATACTTAATATTATAAAGCGGAAAAGTGTGTTTGTTTGCTTGAACGCGCTAATCTTCGAAAGTACTGGGTGGATTTGGATGCAATTTAGTATGGAAGTAGCTTGAAGCTTGAGGAAGGTTATAGGCTACTTTTTACGCGACTGCAAAAAAGGAGAGTTATGTTTTTACCGTGATAGAATCCACGGGAGCGAAGCCCCGCGTGAGTACTAGTTTCTACATACTAGAGGGCGCCCAGTAGTCGATATTCGATCATAATTAATGTAAATTTTAAGTTTGAGCTGAACAGGCAGACGTGTTTTGCCATATAAATTATTTCTAGCGAAGAAAATTAATAAAATAGCAAACGCCTCATTTTCAGACCTACAAATTATACACAAAAAATATCATAAGAAATTGGCCAAGTGCGAGTCGGACTCGCCCATGGAGGGTTCCGTAGTAACTATAATAAATATAATATACTTAATATATTTATATGAAAAAAAAAACAAAAAGCTTACAAATTTCTTAAAACTAGCTTATTTACATTTTTTACAAATACGCCAAATAACTTTGTTTTTCATAGTATTTGTATGAATTACAAAGTTATATTTGCGGTTTTATAAAATATACTGTATCTCAAAAACTGCTGACTCGATCTCGTTCAAACTAATTTTGGTTGAAAGTTTACATTAAGATCTACAATACATGGTTTGTTTAGATTTTTCACTTCATTAGTATAGAAGTTAGAGGGGGTGGGACACACATTTTACTTTGGAAGCGTATATCTTTTAAACGATTAACTTTATGAAAAAGTCATTTTAGAAACCTTAATGTCATTTTTAAAGACCTGTTTATAGATACTACACACGTATAGTTTTCATGAAAAAAAATATTTTCGGTTTCAGTTCCATGTATGGGGAGCCCCCTTTATTTCAAATATTTTTTTAAATTTTCTCTTAAAATCGGAAAGCGGTTTACAGAATACATTTACTTACCAAGTTTTACATGTATAGTCTTAATAGTTTCGGAATAAAATGGCTGTGACATACGGACGGACGGACAGACATGTCGAAACTATAAGGGTTCCGTTTTTTGCCATTCGGCTACGGAACCCTAAAAAAACCGGTCTTTCGACTCTCCACCTTTCTGTATACACAATGAAAGTATTCCCAAAACGTTTGGTGCATATGAGTAGGATAACTACCATGTTTGTAACGCTGACGCATCGCCGTATGTCTTATGTGTAGTCCGATGATGGAATAGGTTGGGACATGATTTTTCGGTACAATTTTATCACGTCATTTTCTTTAATATTTTTTTTGTTTCTATTCACAGTTTCTTTAAAGAAAAGTTATATAGTATTAGACAACATAACATCATAAAACCCAGTATGAAATATTTAGCTTCCATCGACGTCAGCAACGATATTATTTAGTTTATACATCGAGCATGCTGGTCTCATCCCAGTCAGGATATTAAATAAAAATCCACTTCGCTACCAACGCATGCGAGTCTATAACTTATTTCCATTCGGAGCGTTAGGGTTGGCGCGCTGAGAAATTAAATTTTATAAAGCAACGAGATTTTTCCGCTGAGAAAGACCTGATAAAAGTCAATGCCATGTAATAGTGTAGTTCTTCTAGAGATTAAATTTTTTATAGACAAACACTTCACAAAAACGAAAAGTTCTTTCTCAACGCTGTTTAGTAAGCACGTTGTAAGTAGATGCTTAGCCTTCCATCTATAATCATAATCAGAGTGAGCCGTACTGCACCACGCGTGCTCAAACCCTGAAAACATGATACATCCACCACGATGTATCATGTTTTCAGATGTTTCGTTGCTTATTGCTAGCACATGCTGGTTTCCTCACGATGTTGTTCTTCACCGGTCTTCGAGCAGTGGTGATGATGACAATTGTACAAAGTAAGTCTGGCTGGGTTCGAACTCGTGTCTGTAACTACCAACACTGCTCACTGGATTATAAAGATCTTCTTAAAACATACTTGCACAACATACCAAGTGCACTTAATTTACTTAAATATTCGTTTGAGAGCAGTTACGTTGTGGCTAGTGGTTATGTGCCCGACTGGCGCATTCATACTCAGTCAGGTACATTAATTTGTATAATTAATATCATCATACTACTCTCAAAACGGTGAAGGAATATGTAGTGAGGATATCAGCATGTCTTAGGACTTAAATTCGAAGACATGTGACATCCACCAGCCTGCACTGCGCCTGCGTGGTGGACTGCGGTACATTCCCTCTCACAGAGAGGAGGGCTGTGTCAGCAGTGAGGACGTTATAGTCTGAATTATTATAATTATTCGTTTGACAGCCCTACTCTCTCCCTTCATCCGCTCTCAGACCGAAAAAGGAAAAAGTTTTTAATGTGACAATTTTATCTCGAAACGACCGACAGAAATATTTATACAAAGATAAAAGATATTGTAACAAAAAGTTTGACCGTCCAAACAGATAAACGGCTTTTAAATTGAGGGTACTCGAGTATTTTGTTTTTAAGTAATGTTTCATGTTATTGAGGGTACTTGAAAATGTATTATTAAAACTTAAAACGGGATATTTACCATGTGTACTTTTGTTTCGAGTTTCCGATATTTCGGTACTGTTGCAAACGCATGATCACGGATGAACTGAAGTAATTGCGGGTGGAAGTTTATGAGCAAACGAATCGGTCTACCTTCTTTCTCCTTCGTTTTTTGTGATAATAAAACATTATATATCTCGTTTTAAGTTCTAATAATACTGTTAGTGATCATGTTAGCTTTAAAACTTACATATTTTTGAAAAAGCTTTTTCGTGAAATTGAGTGTTCTATTGATACTGAAATGATTTTGTTTAGGTACCCGAAAGTTATTTTTCTTTCTTTTTTATCTTTTTTTTTATTTAAACAGGGACTCGATTATTTCATAGTAAAATTCAAATTTTGACGAAAGGAATAAATGAGTACCTGACTGATAATTATTTGCAAATCGGTTATTCACTTTTCAACACACGTAGTACTTATTTTCGTTAAATTAAACTAGGTGAGGCCGGTGTTTCCTGACAACCCTGAGAATAAATACCGAAACAAAGTCCGAGATCAACCGACGCGCGACGTCCCTTTTGGAGTCCGTATAGATCTCTAGATGCTTATACACACAAAACGTTCTTATTTCAAATGACAATATAGTTTCAAAACATCATCATCAGCTTAGCCTTTCTCCGGTTATGTCGGAGTCAGCTTCCAGTCTAAACAACCCAGAAGCCGGGTAACACGATACACCTTGGCTAGACCAGTGTCAGATTATCTAGCTTTTGACTACCCGTAACGGCTGTCAAAGGTGTAGTTACAAATGACAATGGCTTAAGACCAGGCAGTCCAAAATAATTTTCACTCAAGCTCCACCACGGTTAGGCCGTTGTACACTAAACGCTAACGCAGCAGTAATAAAGTTGAATATCGCGTGCGCTCTTTCACCTTGTTCGGTTTCGAAACTGCCATTGGTGCTAAACTAGTGTTTAGCACCAATGGCTCACGCGATGTTCAACTTTATTACTGCTGCGTTAGTACGCAGCAGTAATAAAGTTGCGCGTAATAATAACGCGTGCGCTCTTTTACCATATTCGGGTTTGAAACTAAATGTCGTAAGTCTCAATTCTTATTTCGTTTATAACTAAAGTAATAATTGATCTAGAGAAAAAAAATCCTATATTTGGATAATAAACTATATTTTCTTACTGTTAATACTAATTTTATACATAAAAGCCGAGTAATCTTGATTACATTTTGAAAAATCTTTAAAAAAGACATGATTTTCGATTAAAAAATGAATCGAGCAAAAATGTTCCAATTACGAAACTAGTCTAGACATGGAAAGAAAAAGATGCAATAAATTATATACTAAAGTTCCATTTTGATTGTATGCGTGATTGTTTTAGAATATTAGTACAAAATTACAAGCAATTTAGGGAGCCTCCTCTTAACGTGTTTTCCGAGGTACGCAATGCTTACCAAAAACTGGAAATCTATTTATTTTTATACTAACAACTAAATATTCTTCTACACTTATGGTATAACAGTACTCTGCCAAATATAGAACCCACAATATTTTTGAAAGCAAGAAACCATTTCTATGTAAATGTTCCTTGTGTTTTAAGATGTTCATATATTATTTAACGCACTTATAAGGTAGGGAGGTTGTATATTATTTTATTATACAGTATAGTATTATCGGAAGATATTTTTCTATTTTGGCACAAACTGACACACACAACATAGGATAAAATAAACGGCCCAGTGCGAAGTCAACTCGCGTACCGAGTGTTCCGTACAAACTTATTTTAGTATATAAATAGAAAAGTACCGAACTAACTATAGATTTTCCTGCCGGGGTTGTGAGAATGTTCTAACGAGATACCGCGGCCCCGGAACTTAAGGGCAGCCGAAGCAACAGGGTGGGTCTTAGTCAGTAGAAGTCTGACACTCCATTCCGCTCCATCCACAGCGGGAGAAGTCATTCGATGATTTTCCCACCAGGAAAAACAAAACTATAGAATTTGGTTTTCAGATGTTTTCTTTTACAAGTGCTGTGAGACATTGCTTCTTACCAAATTTCATGATTCTCATGGTCAACTGGGAGCACCCTATAGGTTTTGATTACTTTATGAAATCGAACATTTGCCACATAAACACTCATCTCTTGATCGCGTTGACTTACAAGTTTGATTTTATAGTCGAAAGAGAACGTTTCTGAGTAGGTTTCTGATATAAATTTCCATATCTCTAGCCGTTCTTCAGAAAAAGTGACTTGATTTCAAACGGACCATAAAGTGATCCTATAAGGGTTCCGTTGATTTAAAAAGTCTACAAATAGGTTTATTTCTGAGATAAAACATAAATGTCTGGACACCGGAAGAGCATACTGTAATCATTACGAACTGCACCTTATAGGTTTGTTACACTGACACCATCACGATAATTATAAGACTAATTTTTTCATGCAACAAACAATAAAAAATTAGAAATGTCACTCACTGAAAATCGACTTGGTCGGCCTGCAACTCATCTACGAAGTTCAAGGCACAAAACTGGAATTCATTTACATGCCATCATTCTCAATTTACACGTTATCAAAGCTACATCACTATCTCGACTTAGTTTCAACATTTTCGACTTTGAAAGTCCACTTGAAGTCGGGACTTCAGTATGAATGAGACATGACGTTGTCCCGCTGGATCCTAACGATGACATTTACATAGACAATGGACACTGGAAATTCTGTGACTTTCTAGATAGTGTTATGATTTTGTAGTAAAATAGATCAGAATGTAAAATGAGCTTACTCATATTATCAAGAGGTAAAAATTGTTTGTAAGTTTGTACATAGACGGTGATCTCCGGAAGTAACACTTAAAAAAAAAAACAAAATATATATAATATTATTACCATCAGGTGAGATGATGGTCAAACGGGAGCTTATAATGTATAAGTGTATGTATTATAAATATAAATTGTAATGTCTGTCTGTGGTTTCAAAATAACTGTATATTCTCACGTGCTTATAGATATTAACACGATATTAACTTATAAACAATCTATTTAAAATTAAAGTCATTGTTTGTCTTTATGTTTGTCTGGGCTAATCTCGGGAACCGCTGAAACGACTGTAATGGGAGTTTCATTGAAAGATAGAGGCAAATAGGCTTGAAAATGTTCTTCTCAAGTATAATCCCCGAATTTCCGCGGGATCTGATTAGATACACGAAAATTGCGTCAGTAATGTCGACTCTCAGATGAATCATGTAGCTAGCACAGCTAGTCATCAATAAAAATTTCCTCGTTCTACCACGGAACCCCAAAAACTGTCACAATATTTACGCCTCGACCCACAGACCTATAATCATAAAGTAAACGTCCAAGCGAGTTAGGCTCAATGCTCGTAACTGCAATGAAGACGAGTACCACTGAATAGTACATGAGTAGTGTGCCGGAGTGATATGAGTGATGATCGTTGAGAGACTGCGGTACACTTTTAACAACATCACTACTGGAACATGTTAATTCAACACTAGCTATGTTCGCGACTTCGTTCGGCGTGGGGTCGATGTTACCTTCACCGGCATTCCGGGATAACAACACTCACAGGGGGACTTAGTGGGTGGTCAGAGTCCCCACTCCGATGGCCTACGACCCCAAAGACCCTCCCTAGATCATCGTAGTTTACATCTCATACCAACATATTTCAATGATGACTAATGCTACTCAGTATTTAATACCTCTCAGCGTGTCCCAGAGGAGGGAACTTATTACATTTGTCGTACATATATAATTCACGGAGGTGACCCACTCTATGTGATGAAGTATTGATGCTAGGCTAGTGGGAAATGTATAAAGATTTTTTAATAACATTGATTTTTTGTCACGTACGGTGTTTTCCCGAGGGAGTTTAGTATTATTATTTTTTAAATTTCTTATTGTGCTGTGAGTCATGTAGTTATGAATTAAACCTAATACTTATGGTTATTATTCAATTATAACTAGCAATCTGATGTCTGAATTTATGAGAGACAGTTGTGCTTTGAAATAATTGCACATGTAGGTACAAATCAAATCATCGTCTGTTTAGCCTTTTGTTAAGTTAGTCGCGGTCGGTTTCCAGTCTGACCGGGTCTAAAACACTAGTTTTACATGCACCGACTGCCTACCTAACCTCCACAACCCAGTTACTGGGTAACACGATACCCTTTCACTAGACTTTTGTCAGACAGTCCCAGTAAGTGACATAAGTACCGTTAGATGGTATGACTTTGGCCCTGAGGTATAACTTTGACCCGACCTTGTGAACCAATATGAGACCAATGTGGGAAAACCATGAATGTTATGAGTAGATTACTTTATATGGCCTATCCAAATATCCTTACTTGGGTAGTGTTCATCAAGTCGTTCAAGCTCCTTAAAGCTCTAAGTTAAGCTACGCGATAACTGACTAATGCTTGGATTCTTTGGACGAACTTTTTCAAATCTGTGTTTTGCTAATCTCAAGCACCAAAGACAATATCGTACCCATATGATTTGATCACTACGGATTGTAAGGACTTCAAAAGAGACGTTGACTTCTGAGTTTGTTTCGGTGTTTGTTTTCAAGATAATCAGCTAGGAAACACTGGCCTCGTCTAGTTTCAATTTACGGAAAAATGACGTGTAAAACTGTTGCTATAACCAGTTTATAAAATTAATATAATTGTTTATGCTTATCTTCTTCTTATTGGTTAAACTATTTTTTTTAAGAGAACTTGCAATGTTGGTAGAATTCACTTTACTAACAATCTTGTTAACCCCTCTAACTAAGCTAAATATGCTTGTACTAGGAGTGGGTTCACGGCAATAGGGTAACGGTTTGGGATCGAACCTGCGACCTCTCGATCACAACGACGACGCCTTAACCAGTAGACTATTGACGCTTGTTAAGGTCAAAGTTATGCCTCAGAGCCAATGTCGTACAACCTTACTGGTGGGGACTGTCGCACTCGTTCCTTAGGAACTAGCATTTCTTAAAGGAACATTGATTGAGTATAGTACATTATTTTCTTTATTATTTCAGCAAGATGGGCAGACGACATTGTTACCATCGCGGGTATGACCCTGCATGAGACTGGCACATGCACGTGGAGCTTGGCACAAGCGAAGAGAGGCTACACCCGGCAGTGGGGGAAGTCAGGCTGTGGATGATGATGGTGATAACATTATTTTCTGTAATCTCTGTGTACTTACCGTGAGACTAAATATGTCACCTTTTCCACTCCTTTTCTTCGAGTCTTGGAAACAACATTGTCTGGGTACAGTGTAGGTTGTTGGATGTCCAATGTGTTCGGACATGTCGGTGTCCTCACGATGTTTTCCTTTTCAGCTTTGAGAGCAGTGGTGATGATGACAATTACACAAAGTTGACGTGCTGGTGTCGAACACACGACTTGCTACTTATAAGTCGTGTCTGTAGCCAGTGGTTCATCACTGCTTTGTAATGTTAATTACCAGTATTTAAAATTTAGAAATTTTTCATTTGGAAGTCGTCCTTTTTTCTAAAAGTTTTAGGTTCCAATTAATTGAACCATTGAACTACTTGAAAAACGAGAGCCGAAGCTGAGACTTTAAAAATAAAATAGCCGGTCAAACTTTTAGCTTGAAAACCCAACTTATGACCTTGTCGTTTTTTAGGATTCTATAGATGTTTCGTTAGTAATTTGTATTAGGACAGTTGATTTTAAAATTTCATAGATAAATAATAAAAGTCGCACGAAACGAACTTCATGGTTAACCAACGCCAGCCGAGGCCAGCCTGTAGATGGGAGACGATATTTACATTTCGAGTTACCTCCACGCCTCGGAAAGCCATTGAGGTAGTATGTACTACGTACTAGAGAAGTCACCACACACCACTGCTGCGTTTCGTTCAAGTGCGGTCTATTGACTGCACTTCACTTAGACGCTTGTCAGATCTTGAGCGCATAAGTCATTATTTGTTTTAAAGGACAAAACGTTCAAACGCATTAAATATATCGTCGTGTGTTTTACGATATTGCACTAATAGTTCAATTAATATGGCGAAGTGCAATGGAATAAATTTTCATCGGCGAGTAACTAGATGTTAATTTTAAAATATAATTTGAAAAAGGATATTGGGCAGACGCCATGTGTCATAGACTAAAAATTAAGATGTGACAATTTGTGTAATAAGCGTAGTTAGAATAAGCTGACAATTCTTTTTATAGCGGAAAATAATAAATTTACATTTATATTTAGAAAAAATCTGGCTGTGGTCTGTGTGTGGTCTTCAACAAAAAAGATAAAAACTGAAACATTAAAATAATTATTGCATATTGTAAGACATAACTTGTTACATTTTGTTTATTTAAGGTTTTCACGTTTGGGCCGTAAAGATAGAGAAAATTTGATAAAATTTGTCCAAAACAACCGTAGTGAAGAGATCTGGTTACCATCCAGTCATACTTATTGTATATGCGCGTTGCATTTTCGCGTGTTTCATTATATAAATATACAAAAACAAAAGTTTGTTTTATTTTAAGTACTTTTAGGTTAAAGTCAATTAATAATTAAGTATGAAAAAAGAGTGCGAATGAAGATTGCTAGGTATAAAGCTATGTCACTTCTGTAGTCAGCAGTTTAATCTATATAAGTGTCATGTTATAGCAGAACGTTGAACAAAATGAGTAAGCGTCATGTAAATCACGGCGCTTCCGACCTTTTGGTCGCGAGAAATCTACACCTTAAAAGCGCTTTAGCGCTGCGTGTTTTTATTGTTTTGTTATACGACTAATTATTGTTTCAGCGTTGCAGCGAACTTAAGTTTAAACTCTTGCCAAAATGGAACATATCCTTTGCTTAGCTCGTTGCTAGTACGTAGTACATATTACCTCAATGCGGAAAGCACGTCAAGCCGTAGGTCCCGGCTATCATTTGTATATTTTTAACAGTCGTACTTAGAGGGTAGTCAGGAGTCAGGAAATCTGACATTGATCTTACCAAGGAGTACCGTTGGCCAGCTTCCTACATAGGTACTTGGCTGTGAAGGTCAAGTAGGCTGTCGCGTCATGTAAGCACTAGTACTCAGCTGCAAACTGGAAGCCGACCTTAGCTTACCTAGTTGCGAATACGCTAAGCTGATGAATAAAGTATGATATTGTATCTATCAATCTGCTTTCGTAGATTCGAATTCAATACCTACCTCTTTTTAAAGAATCAAGTTTTAATGATCGCTACTGTAACTTGACTTCTAAAAGCAGTAATTTCGACGGTACCGTTCAATCCCAATCCGGTCCGGCGATGTCCGGCCGGACACCCGCGTCCGGCGCCGTGTCCGGTCGTCGCCGCCGCCGCGCCGTCTGAAACACGACGATGTTTTTCAGAAGCTATCTCTAATTGATTTGGAGTTATTCACTCAAATTGGTATTAGGATATTAATTTAACAATTTTGATTCGCATGTGATATTTGCTGGGTGTTGAAATGTATTATTACATAGCTTCACGCTGACATTTATGGAGTTATAAGCAGACTTGTATAGCCTCCTCTTCACTAGCGCTTATAGTTCTAGGTCAAAGGGAAGTATCCTATAAATTTTGATTCCCTTGAGAGTGGTGAAATATACGTTTTTTTTTAGCATTAACGGCCGCATATTGTTTTGTACGTTAATCAAGAAGTTTGATTACTTTCAGAGCTTCAAGAGACTGAGTATAATTATGTTTTTAATTTCAACACGTATTTCAGAACCCTCACGCGTTCCCGAAATAAAGGGCTCTGACAGACAGACGGACAATGAAGTGATCCTATAATGATATGGAACCCTAAAATTGATCGCGTATTTGAGTGGAGTATAAAAAACAAATTGCAATTTAATGTTACGAAATGTTCCATGCTAACATTCAGTCGATCAAGAACGCCGCTTCACTACAGCTACAAACTGGACGACGGGCTTTTGAAAAGAGAAGATGCAGTGCGAGAGCTTGGCGTCCGTATGGATTCACAGCTCAGATTCCGAGAGCATGTAATTAATGTTTGTAAAAAGGCTTACAAACGGCTGGGATTCTTGCTTCGCAGGGCAGCATCTTTTACGAATGTTAAGGCTATTTCAGCATTATACAACGCGCTAATAAGGAGCCAGTTAGAGGGAAATGCAACTGTATGGGCTCCGCATGAGGCGAAATACAGTTTAATGTTGGAGCGCATACAAAATAAATATCTGAGATACATGTACCTCAGAATTTATGGGGTGTACCCTCTTTATCCCTTGATGTATTCAACCTTGTTTGTTTTAGGAATGGTGGGATACAACAGGTTGGAAACGAGAAGAGATCTAGCAGTGGCATCGTATGTCCTTGGAGTATTGCGGGGTAACACAAACAATCCGAGTGTGTTACAGAACATTGGTTTGTCCGTGCCCGATGGGTATGCGCAGCGCCGTAGACGGCCTGACTTGTTTGCACTACCGCGTGGTCGATCAAAACTAATTGCCAATGTCCCACTATCGCGGACTATGCGCACACTGAATCGGGTTGCTCACGATATAGATCTGTTCTCTTGTTCACTGAGCGAGTTCGCAAAAATAACTATACATATTTTATGCTATGAAGTAGTGAGATGACTAGTTAAATATTATTTCTATTGATAATTATTGTATGCTATTGATTGATTTTTTTTTTCTTTTTTAATTTTTATTGACTGTTGATTGATTGTTTTTATTTATTATTTTTGATTGACTATTTTGATTGATTATGTTTTATTTTTATTGACTTTTTGATAAATTATTTTTTATTCATTTTTTGATTGACTATTTTTGATTGATTATTTTTTATTTTGATTGATCATTTCTTATTGTTTTTCTATTGATTATGTATTGATTATAATTTTTATTGATTCTTTTTTTTTATCATTGATTATCTAAACTATTGAATTGTATTAAGTCTATTTAAAAATATAAATTAAAAAATATAAAACATGTTTTTATTTTTATTTGTGATTTACCTAAGCATTTTGTTATTTTTTTCTACACTATCACTTTGGGAATGCCTGTAAAGTTGTATTAAGTTGTTGTGCCTGTATGTATGTACTGAAATAAATAAAAAAAAAATACATTGCTCTACACTAGAAACTACTCAACCACGTTGGTGCTTTTTTTAACACTCAGACGCGGAAAACTATTTGTAGGACATACAAACATTTGTTCCATTCGGGAATCGAAACCGTGACACGCAGCCATACGTCCAACCACTTCGCCAACCATGTCATCGTTGGATATACTGAATCCCAAAAAGGCATATAAAAACTATAATTAACAGTAATGATAACATTCAAAACTAACGAGTTCGTTTGACAGCTGTCACGTGTAGGGTTGCCAACCGTACTCTAAAATAGAGTATTGTACTCTATATCATGTAGGTGTACTCTATAATCTATAACACTAATAGAGGACGCTTAAATACTCTTTTACACAATGTTTACTATACTAGTGCCAGTCACGCATATTATACTTAAATTAAATTGAAATTTATTAAAAATGAGCTCCTGATCTATGTAAACTTAGATTTAGAATGTTTGGAGTCGTACAATTCATTTAAAATAAATGAAAATTTGTTATGTGCTGCAAAAAGTATCAAAATGCATTTTTTTGTAAATGGTTCTCTTTGTTATAAATCCGTACTCTTTATTTACCTCCTTTGAAATCAGATATACTCTATTTCTTCTATTAAAAGTTGGCAACCCTAGTCACGTGTGTTTATAAAGTAGGTGGCGCTAGCACTCCGGCTTGTTTTTTGTTTAAATATAAAGCGAATGCGACAGGAAAATGCGGGCGTTTGTAACGGTGAACCCAATTACATTACTGGGTATTGAACGATAGGTACATGAACTATACTAGCTGTAACTTCGTTTGTTTAGTAGGTATTAGTACAAACAATGATCTGGTCTCTCACGTGTTCACTATGTGCAAGAATGTTTGTAAACAAAGGCGATTTTACAAGCCACGTGAGTATGTAGATGAAGAAACGCTCGCCGTAGCCGAAAACGACATGGAAGTATTATCATTAGGACAAGCATACTAATATTGATTTTATTTTAAACTAGTACTCACGCGGGGCTTCGCTCCCGTGGATTCTATCACGGTAAAAACATAACTCTCCTTTTATGCAGTCGCGTATGCAGCCTATAACCTTCCTCAAGCTTCAAGCTACTTCCATACCAAATTGCATCCAAATCCACCCAGTACTTTCGAAGATTAGCGCGTTCAAGCAAACAAACAAACTTTTCAGCTATATAATAATAGTATAGATAAATAAATAGAAATGAAAAGTCGGTATTGTTACAATTTTCCATTTGCATGGAGTGGGGTAAATTGTACAAACAAATTAAATGTGATACCAATACAAAATATACTGGCACTTATACACAAACTAAGCTGAATAGCTTGTATATTAGAAAGCAGTGTTTAGCCGTGGAATTTAAATGTAATATGTATATGTACCTATATCTTAGTGAGGAGCTCTTGGCTATATAATATTTAATAACAGCCACACGAGTTAATGTTCAGGGTTAAGCGACGCTTGCCGATGAGATTGGTATCACTAAGAAAATGTTAAGCAAATAAACTTGTTTGCAAAATAATACCACAACTCCCAAATAAAAAAAAAAACAGACAAGTGCGAGTCGTACGCGCTCACCGAGGGTTCGAAGATAGAGAAACGAATTTTTTTTTCATAGTTGATAGGGTTACGTATTTTATTTTATTTTAATAAGTACAAGGGCAGACTACAGACTAAGATATTTAGTACATTTATATTAATATTATTATATTATATTACATAAATCTGAGGTCCAGTTATTACTGTATACAGCATTCATTGTTTAATCTGAAGTATTATTATCTATACTAATATTATAAAGCTGAAGAGTTTGTTTGTTTGTTTGTTTGCTTGAACGCGCTAATCTCAGGAACTACGGTTCTGATTTGAAAAATTCTTTCAGTGTTAGATAGCCCATTTATCGAGGAAGGCTATAGGCTATATATCATCACGCTAAGACCAATAGGAGCGGAGCACGAATGAAGAATGTTTCCAAATCGGGGGATTTATTTTTCCACGCGGACGAAGTCGCGGGCGGAAGCTAGTACTATATAAAGCTAAATTACCACTGACTGACTGACTGACTCATGGACATAATTGTTCTCCCAGATGGTGGATGAGGAGGTGGGTATATTTTGACAGATTCGTAAAAAAGTAACTCTCAAACCTACGGGAAAAGTGCCAAACCTCCCCTTTCCCCCCCCCCTTTACCCCCCTCCCTATCGTATCTCGGAAACTACGAGACCCCTGTTTTTTTTTTTACGGATTCGTATAGAGGAGGCTCGGTAAAGTAAAACCATTTTTCAAAGTCACCCCGCTTGCCCCCCTTCTCACCCCCTTTAGGCAGATCTCCGAAATTAAGAGACTTGGAACATTTTTTTTTTCAGCTTCATTTAGAGGGGCAATGCTTTAGTCGAAATAATTGTGCACACCCCCCCTCCATCACCCCTCCCCACTTTTTTTTTTACAAGCACGCGAACACGCATATACTAAGCCCCCCCATCTCCCCCATCACCCCCCCCCCATTTTTTTTTTTGTTTTTTTCACAAGCACGCGAGGTGCAAGCACCTCGCGCAACACGCAAATACTAAACCCCCCCATCTCCCCCCATCACCCACCCCCTTTTTTTTTTTTTTTACAAGCACGCGAGGTTTTTGTACCTCGCGCACCACGCAAATACTAATTAATATTATATTATATAAAGCTAAATTACCACTCACTGACTGACTGACTCACTCATTGACATAATTGTTCTCCCAGATGGTGGATGGGGAGGTGGGTATATTTTGACAGATTCGTAAACAAGTAACTCTGAAACCTACGGGAAAAGTGCCAAACCTCCCCTTTTCACCCCCCTTCTCCCCCCTCTCTATCGTATCTCGGAAACTACGAGACCCGTATTTTTTGTTTTTTACGGATTCGTATAGAGGAGGCTCGGTAAAGTAAAAACCATTTTTCAAAGTCCCCCCCCCCGCCCCCCTTCTCCCCCCCTTTAGGCGGATCTCGGAATCTAAGAGACTTGGAACATTTTTTTTTTCAGATTCATTTAGAGGGGCAATGCTTTAGTCGAAATACTTGTGCAACCCCCCCCCCATCACCCCCCCCCTCTTTTTTTTTTTTTTTTTTTTCACAAGCACGCGAGGTGCTTGCACCTCGCGCAACACGCAAATACTAAACCCCCCCATCTGCCCCCATCACCCCCCCCTTTTTTTTTTTTTCACAAGCACGCGATGTGCTTGCACCTCGAGCAACACGCAAATACTTGATTTAGAGGGGCAATGCTTTAGTTTTTTTCACAAGCACGCGAGGTGCTTGCACCTCGCGCAACACGCAAATACTAAACCCCCCCATCTCCCCCCCCATTTTTTTTTTCACAAGCACGCGAGGTGCTTGCACCTCGCGCAACACGCAAATACTAAACCCCCCCTATCTCCCCCATCACCCCCCCCTTATTTTTTTTTTCACAAGCACGCGAGGTGCTTGCACCTCGCGCAACACGCAAATACTAAACCCCCCCATCTCCCCCCATCACCCCCCCCCATTTTTTTTTTCTCAAGCACGCGAGGTGCTTGCACCTCGCGCAACACGCAAATACTAGTTGTATTATATAAAGCTAAATTACCACTGAATCACTGACTGACTGACTCATTGACATAATTGTTCTCCCAGATGGTGGATGGGGAGGTGGGTATATTTTGACAGATTCTTAAACAAGTAACTCTCAAACCTACGGGAAACGTGCCAAATCTCCCCTTTTCCCCCCCCTTCACCCCCTCCCTATCGTATTTCGGAACCGAGTCTCCTCTATACGAATCCAGTAAAAAAAAAATACGGGTCTCGTAGATTCCGAGATACGATAGGGAGGGGGGAGAAGGGGGGGAAAAGGGGAGGTTTGGCACTTTCCCGTAGGTTTGAGAGTTACTTGTTTACGAATCTGTCAAAAGTATTTGCGTGTTGCGCGAGGTGCAAGCACATCGTGTGCTTGTGAAAAAAAAAAAAAAAATGAGGGGCGGGTGATGGAGGGGGGGGGTTGCACAATTATTTCGACTAAAGCATTGCCCCTCTAAATGAATGTGAAAAAAAAAATGTTCCAAGTCTCTTAATTTCCGAGATCCGCCTAAAGGGGGTGATAAAGGGGGTGGGGGGGGGCGACTTTGGTAAATCGTTTTACTTTACCGAGCCTCCTCTATACGAATCTGTAAAAAAAAAATACGGGTCTCGTAGTATCCGAGATACGATAGGGAGGAGGTGAAGAGGGGGGAAAAGGGGAGGTTTGGCACTTTTCCCGTAGGTTTGAGAGTTACTTGTTTACGAATCTGTCAAAATATACCCACCTCCCCATCCACCATCTGGGAGAACAGTTATGTCAATGAGTGAGTCAGTGGTAATTTAGCTTTATATAGTATAACTAGTATTTGCATGTTGCGCGAGGTGCAAGCACATCGCGTGCTTGTGAAAAAAAAAGAAGGCTGGGGGTGATGGGGGGGGGCTTGCAGAAGTATTTCGACTAAAGCATTGCCCCTCTAAATGAATGTGAAAAAAAAAATGTTCCAAGTCTCTTAATTTCCGGTGTCCGCCTAAAGGGGGTGAGAAGGGGGGTGGGGGAGGGGGCGACTTTGGTAAATAGTTTTTACTTTACCAAGTCTCCTCTATACGAATCCGTAAAAAAAAAAATACGGGTCTCGCAGTTTCCGAGATACGATAGGGAGGGGGTGAAGGGGGGGGGGGGAAAAGGGGAGGTTTGGCACTTTTTCCGTAGGTTTGAGAGTTACTTGTTTAGGAATCTGTCAAAATATACCCACCTCCCCATCCACCATCTGGGAGAACAGTTATGTCAATGAGTGAGTCAGTCAGTCAGTCAGTCAGTGGTAATCTAGCTTTATGTAGTATAATTTGCGTGTTGCGCGAGGTGCAAGCACCTCGCGTGGTTGTGAAAAAAAAAGTGGGGGGGGGGGTGACAGGGGGGTTTAGTATTTGCGTGTTTCGCTAGGTGCAAGCAACTCGCGTGCTAGTGAAAAAAAACAAGGGGGGGGGGATGTGATGGGGGGGTTTGCACAATTATTTCGACTATAGCATTGCCCCTCTACATGAATCTGAAAAAAAAAATGTTCCAAGTCTCTTAATTTCCGAGATCCGCCTAAAGGGGGTGAGAAAAGCGACAAGGGGGGTGACTTTGAAAAATAGGTTTTACTTTACCAAGCCTCCTCTATACGAATCCGTAAAAAAGAAAAAATACGGGTCTCGTAGTTTCCGAGATACAATAGGGAGGGGGGAGAAAGGGGGTGAAAAGGGGAGGTTTGGCACTTTTCCCGTATGTTTGAGAGCTACTTGTTTACGAATCTGTCAAAATATACCCACCTCCCCATCCACCATCTGGGAGAACAATTATGTCAATGAGTCAGTCAGTCAGTGAGTCAGTGGTAATTTAGCTTTATATAATACAACTAGTATTTGCATGTTGCGCGAGGTGCAAGCACATCGCGTGCTTGTGAAAAAAAAAAAAGGCTGGGGGTGATGGGGGGGGGGGGCTTGCAGAAGTATTTTGACTAAAGCATTGCCCCTCTAAATGACTCTGAAAAAAAAATGTTCCAAGTCTCTTAATTTTCGAGATCCGTCTAAAGGGGGTGAGAAGGGAGGTGGAGGGGGCGACTTTGATAAATGGTTTTTACTTTACCGAGCCTCCTCTATACGAATCCGTAAAAAAAAATACGGGTCTCGTAGATTCCGATATACGATAGGGAGGGGGGAGAAGGGGGGGAAAAGGGGAGGTTTGGCACTTTTCCCGTAGGTTTGAGAGTTACTTGTTTACGAATCTGTCAAAATATACCCACCTCCCCATCCACCATCTGGGAGAACAGTTATGTCAATGAGTGAGTCAGTCAGTCAGTCCGTCAGTGGTAATCTAGCTTTATGTAGTATAATTTGCGTGTTGCGCGAGGTGCAAGCACCTCGCGTGGTTGTGAAAAAAAAAAGTGGGGGGGGGTGACGGGGGGGTTTAGTATTTGCGTGTTGCGCTAGGTGCAAGCAACTCGCGTGCTAGTGAAAAAAAAAAAGGGGGGGGATGTGATGGGGGGGTTTGCACAATTATTTCGACTATAGCATTGCCCCTCTATATGAATCTGAATAAAAGAAATGTTCCAAGTCTCTTAATTTCCGAGATCCGCCTAAAGGGGGTGAGAAGAGGGGCAAGGGGGGCGACTTTGAAAAATGGTTTTTACTTTACCAAGCCTCCTCTATACGAATCCGTAAAAAGAAAAAATACGGGTCTCGTAGTTTCCGAGATACAATAGGGAGGGGGGAGAAGGAGGGTGAAAAGGGGAGGTTTGGCACTTTTCCCGTAGGTTTGAGAGTTACTTGTTTACGAATCTGTCAAAATATACCCACCTCCCCATCCACCATCTGGGAGAACAATTATGTCAATGAGTCAGTCAATCAGTGAGTCAGTGGTAATTTAGCTTTATATAATACAACTAGTATTTGCGTGGTGCGCGAGGTGCTAGCACCTCGCGTGCTTGGGAAAAAAAAAAAGGGGGGGTGGGTGATGGGGGAAGTAGCACAATTATTACTACTAAAGCATTGCCCCTCTAAACGAATCTGAAACAAATAATTTCCAAGTCTCTTAATTTCCGAGATCCGCCTAAAGGGGGTGAGAAGGGGGGCAAGGGGGGCGACTTTGACAAATGGTTTTTACTTTACCGAGCCTCCTCTATACGAATCCGTAAAAAACAAAAAATACGGGTCTCGCAGTTTGCGAGATACGATAGGGAGGGGGGAGAAGGGGGGTGAAAAGGGGAGGTTTGGCACTTTTCCCGTAGGTTTGAGAGTTACTTGTTTACGAATCTGTCAAAATATACCCACCTCCCCATCCACCATCTGGGAGAACAATTATGTCAATGAGTGAGTCAGTGGTAATTTAGCTTTATATAGTATAACTAGTTATACTATATACAGCTAAATTACCAATGTATATAGTATATACCCACCTCCCCATCCACCATCTGGGAGAACAATTATGTCAATAAGTCAGTCAGTGAGTGGTAATTTAGCTGTATATAGTATAATATAACTAGTCATACTATATACAGCTTTTTTTTTAATAATTAATTCACAAGCACGCGAGGTGCTTGTGAATTAATTATTAAAAAAAAAATACGGGTCTCGTAGTTTCCGAGATATGATAGGGAATCATATCTCGGAAACTACGAGACTCGTATTTTTCTTTTTTACGGATTCGTATAGAGGAGGTTTGGTAAAGTAAAAACCATTTTTCAAAGTCGCCCCCTTGCCCCCCTTCTCACCCCCTTTAGGCGGATCGCGGAAATTAAGAGACTTGGAACATTTTTTTTTCAGATTCATTTAGAGGGGCAATGCTTTAGTCGAAATAATTAAACTATTATTATCATATTAGTGACGGTTGGGTTCATTGAACCTTCATTAGTGTCATAATCCTGTGCACGCCGCTGGGGTTCAGTTAATATAAAGTTTAAAGTTACTAAATGATAATTATGGTTGTAATTACATTTTATACAGCAAATTTATAAATTCGTTAAAACTGTTCAAAAACAAATCTAAATTAGAGCATATTACGTTATATTGACTACACATTCTGGACAATGGATTATTTTCAGAAACATTATTGTTACTAGAGGAATACTGAACAATTGTGAAGTGCGCACAGATCGAGTTGGTATTTTAAAGTTTATCTGACCAAGTAATTGAATATGAAAGGAGCCATTAACAATTTTATGCAGTATACTTAAATCACTAACCCATCTCCTTCTCTCTAGACTCTTTATGTGAAAGTGAGTGAACGAACACTCGACTTGTGTTAGGGGCCTATACTACCTCAGCGCTTCTCACTCTTTATCTCGCTCGCACACTATTGGCCACGGTCACGCGAGCAAGCGAGACAGGGTAGCAGGGAAAAGACTCCAAGACACCGATAATTCAGTTTATTTCTTTTTACGGTGAAAATAATGGAAATTAAAAAAAAGTAAATAACATAAGACTAGCTTTATAGTTAGTTCATTTAATATGCAGTTTCGTTATCTAATTTGAAGTTATTTTTGAATACCAGTGGTTTATTGTTCGGTTTGGAGGTAACCTTGGATTTTTTTCTAACAAGAAAATTTTATGGAATCGTGTTTTCGTCAAACATAGTACCTACCATTAATCCTCAACTTTACCATATATTTATTTCAAAATTATTGCTGCAGTATTTTTGACATAACGGAGGATCATGCTGAGCCATTTGAGGTAGTACAGGCTCTTAATTATTCAGTGTCGGCCGGGACGCGAGCCGCCACATAGATAACGTGCACACTTATAACTGATCCGTTGCGGTAGCCAGAGATGACATTTAATATTATACATACGTAGACGAAACGTAGATGTTGTATTATTCTGAAATATATTATCAACTGTTTAGCCTTTTCTCAATTATGTCGGGTCAGTGACAACTCGGCCCATGTCAACTGGGCTCGAATAATAATACCAAATATTTCACTCCCGATTACGGCGATTTGCACGGTCAGGCAGAAAATTCATCATTCATTCATTCTTCCATTCTATTCATATACAGCTGAGTGCAAGTATTTTACATAAAACCGTTGACTAAAGCGTTGATAGCCTAATGGATGAGGTGTCGGACTTGTGATCGAGAGGTCCCGAGTTTGAACCCCACCCATTACACTATTCCCGTGAACCCACTCCAGACACAAGCATATTTAGCTTAGTTGGAGGGGTTACAAGATTGCTAGTAATTTGAATTCTACCCACATTGCTAGTTATCTTTTTTTTTAAAGAAACCTGTCTGACCTCCACAATCACAGCTCTTGGTAAGTCCGGTTTCAGATTGTCTGTCTCCTGTCTACCTGTCTGTAAAAAAACATGCTCACCTATTCAATACAGCCGATAGCAAAAATGTTTATAAGATAGGTAAAATATCAAGAGATCCAACAAAATTGGCAATGCCAAGATGTAAAACAGCGTATTGCCATAAAAATACTGGTCGAATGGCAATAAAGATATTTAACTGTATACCAAAGGTTATAAGAGAACTGCGCACCAGCTTATTTCAAAAGCATCTTAGAGCATGGCTTATTGAAAATTGTTTTTATACCATTAAGGAATTTATGACTTTTAGGACAAAGGGAAAAATTGTATGACATGATAATAAAATTTGATATTAGTTTTTAAGCTATTGACATTTTGTAATTTAATTTCTTTGGTTGTAATTTAAATAAAAGACATTTATCAAATTTGTACTTATATTTTGAATTTTACTAAGATAATTTATATTTAGTCTTTTTGACATTGTAATTTTATTGTTTTGTTTAATTATATTAAACTGATATTGTTACAAAATTTGCATGCCGAATTTAGTAGGCGAAATATGTAGAACTATTGTGTATCTGTTATAATATCTGTAAAATACCATATTTCTGGCAAATAAATGAATCTAATCTAATCTAATCTACCCGTAACGACTTTCCCAAATGTACAGACTCCAGCACGTGAAGCTACCCGAAACTGTCAAATTTTCCCAATCAACTTTGAACCTAATCAGCATTCTGAGGGTCATCAGTGATAAGCCGTGTTGCGACATCATGGCTCACTGGGTGCATATACACGTGCATGTGCCCGGGGTGACAGGTGAGCGCGGCCGGTATAGGAAATGATTTGTATTTTATTGTTACTAACATAGTATGTAAGTATTGTGTACCTACTAACAATATGTAAATGTATAGGCGTTTGTTATTAACATAGTTTATAAGTCATGTATAATACTAACAAAACTATGGATCTTGAGGTCTGAAATATTTTTTTTTTTTTTTTTATATAATTTCTTTAAAAATAAAGTTGAAAATCTATTAAAGAAATTTGACAGATTGTTGTAGCTTGATGTGCTATCGTCTGCACAAATGATACGGAGGATCACGATATATGCTGGACATACCTCCGTCCGTTGTCCGACAGCACGGTAATCCGTTGGTACCGGCTGTCATTAGTAGCGATGGTTTGCGGACCGCTCTCGGAATGCGTTGTTTATCAACCCGTGAGGCTGCAGTTATTAGCTTAAATATGTTAATATAAATATAATCTTCAAACAAAAACGCAGGCAGCTAACATAGCTTATAACAGTGAGAGCCAATCGATCCAGATGCTAGAATTAAGAATAGTCTGCAATGTTTCAATATAAATACACACGGACATGTCTAGTCCCGCTTCATCACGCTTCTCATATAAACAGAGGTGATACTTATTTCTCCAAAAATATCTTAAGCACACACGTTTTGGGATGGACACAGTAAGTGACATAAGTTGGTCCAAGGAAGAGGTGAGACAAGGAAACAATTGCATCTCATAAATTTCTCACAAGAGGAATTTTATGAGTTTGTCTCGCCAACATTAACAAAAGAACGTATGGTCACTTTGGGACTATGGCCCTCTGGCAAAATGAGACGAATTTAATAACAGCTTTATTAGGGTTCCGTAGCCGAATGGCAAAAAAACGGAACCCTTATAGTTTCGATATGTCTGTCCGTCTGTCTGTCTGTCCGTCAGTCCGTATGTCACAGCCATTTTATTCCGAAACTATTAAGATTATACATATGAAACTTGGTAGATAGATGTATTCTGTAAACCACTTTCCGATTTTAAGAAAAAAAACATGAAAAATATTCAAAATTAAGGGGGGCTCCCTATACATGGAACTGAAACTGAAAATATTTTGTTTTTCATGAAACCTATGCGTGTGTGGGTTTTATAGACAGGTCTTTAAAAATTACATAGAGGTTTTTAAAACCACTTTTTCATAAAGACAATCGTTTAAAAGATATACGCTTCTAAAGTGGTAAAATGTATCCCCCCTCTAACTTCTATAATAATGGAGTAATGAATATAGAATAATATGAAATTGCAACAAAAATTAGTTTGAACGAGATCAAGTCAGCAGTTTTTGAGAATACAAACACTACTTTGTAATTCATACAAACACTATGAAAAACAAAGTTATTTGGCGTAGTTAATTCGGAACGTCAAATTTCTGACTCGCACTTGGCCAATTTTTACAATTAAATTAGTAATTGGCTATCTCCAGCTTCTCTAATAAGTTTTTTTTTTATTACGAATGAGCCCGCTCTTGACCTCGATCACACCTGATGGTAAGTGTAAGATGAGGTCTACGATCGAACGAGCGAGCCCAGAAGATACCTGTTCACTCTTGCTTTAAACGCTGACGGGTTACGTGTCACACAGAAGCCGACAGAGAGTTCCACTCCTTGGCTGTGCGCACAATAAATGTAGAGGAGAAGCGCTTAGTACGACAAGACGGTATATCGACCAAGTGTGGATGGTATCCTGCGGTACGTCTGGTAGACGGGTAGTAGATGGGGGATGAAGGGATTAGGTCGTGTCGTGGAGCTCCTGCGCACACTCTCCGAAAAAGGTGACAACCTGTTTTAAAACTTGTATTTAACTATTTTTTTCATGAAATATCTTCTTCAGGTACTTCATGTTCTTCCTCCTATTGTTTAAAATTTTTGGGTCAAAGTTAAGCCCAGGGCCAACATCGTACGATCTTACCGGGACTTGTGTGGGGGCCATCGCACTCTTCCTTTACTATAAGTACAATCTAAGCATTTTTTTAAGGAATATATAACACAAAGCATCTATATTACTTTCTTTAAGCATCATGCTTAGCCAGTACACTTACCTACCATGACACTTTACCTATTCCATCCCCTTTCTTCGAGTCTTGGAAACAAAAATTACAAGGCCATGGTTGACTGGTAGAGAATGTCTAAGGCAGTAAGTCCGCCTTTGTACATTTTGTGTTGCATAAAGTTTTAATAAATAAATAAACAAGGTTTGTAATCCAGCACGCGAGCTCAGTGCGGATTGGTGGAATGCGTATATCTTAAAAGATTTCGGTCCTGAAGTAATTATAGTGAACAGATTAATGAATCAATAGATAATAATTTTACATAATTTATTTTGTACTCGACTGTACAATGTTTATAAGATGCTTAATCGGAGGCATGGGAAAAAATATTCTCGCTCCTCCTACCAATCGGTGTTCCGATTGGAGCTGGTTTCCTCACGTTTTCGTTCGCCATTTTGGGAACATTAGTCACACAAAGTATGTTCCTACCTGGGTTCGAACGTGCGACTTCGAAACGTTAGATTATCAGTATTTAAAGATTCAACATTTTCCATTTAGAAGTCATTCTTTTTTGTTAAAAATATTGGTTCCAATTAATTGGAAATACCATTGAACTACTTGAAAACAGAGAGTCAAAGCTGAGACCTTAAAAATAAAATTGCTGAGCAATCTTCTAACTTCAACATCCAATTTACTAAGTCGTAGTATTTTAGATTCAGGTAGATGTTTCGTTATCAATTAAAATTAGGACATAAGTAGTTGATTTTAAAATCTTGTGGATAAATGAAACTACTTCGCAGGCAAGCCTTAACATATCGTTGGAAGGAAAATGGATCTAAAAGTGGATGGTCAGCGAGTAATCAATGTGTAGAAAGTACTGTTCGATGCTATGGTGACCTAACACTACTTTCTCGTATAGATAAGTTATGATATATTTGGTAAAAGTTAAAGTCTTCAATTAAAAGGAAAATAGTTATATTCAAACACTATAAGGAATTACACGGTAAACTGGTAAACTATGTAACTTAACTTATTGGTAATGGTAAAATGGTAATGGTTTTCTTGAGTGCGTGGTGTCTCCAAAGAGATCTGATCGCGAACTGACTGATATTTTTGTGATCGAGCGAATGTGCATACTTGCGATCGATGCAATTATGCATTTTCGCTGAGTGTTCGATTAAAGTTCGAACATATTCCCAAGAGCGAGAAGAAATGCGGGATGAAAGCTAACATTACGATAAGGTGTATAAAATACATGCCAGCAATAAAACACATTTTGCTTCAAGTAATCTTACCAAGTATAACATCTAAAATAAAAACATAATGCGTGCATAATAAAAGCTGAATAAAGGCATAATGATCTACTTAAATAATTACAATTGTTAAAAAACATTAAATTAGATTTAAAGTTAAACTATCGAGTCTTCCACAGTAAAGGCGGTATTTTGATTACCCGAGTCTTTATTTTTATTCCGTTTGAATGCACTATAGTTTGTGCTAGGCCAGCGTTTGGCATAATTGTGTAAACAAAACCCGATTTCACTTTTATTATTTAGATCCGTTGCACTGAGCACTTCACTATAATTGTCTCTTCTGGTTGGTTTCGGTGTCGGCGGATCCGCTGCTAACTCCTGCTCATGGCGACTCTCGCTGCGGCGTCGAGGTTTGGGAAGTGGTGGGGTCACCGCAGTCTCGTGCCGGCGGGATCCCTCGCCACGTTGCCTAGCGGCACAGGCGACATCGCCCAGTTCTCCACATCCAGACTGCTGCCACGCATAGAGCGATCGACAATAACACGTAGCAAATTACGTACTGGTGGATATCATGGGGCGATATATCCTCTATTTCCAGATCGCTTTTCTTTAGTTTTTCTATTGCTTCCCCAAGACTGTTCATAGATATGGTTAGGTTTCCGTCGTCACTTTGCTTTTCGTCAGGGATTTTTATGTTAACCAAGTGGTTGATTTGATCGAATTCAGGCATGTAAATTGATGGTGAGACGTTCATATGGTTGGATTGGTGACGAATCGAATATAATGAGAAGTCCTTGCCCCTGATGACGCACTCTTGACCTATGCCAATGACTCCGGCTTGACTCAGCTGACGAACTGTTACGTGATCGCCACATATTATTTTTATTGTGTAGGTGTCACAACAAAAGTATAAGTGCTGAGAAGTCGAATGTAATTCAATCCATATATTGGAGCAGTTAGATTTTTCAACTTTGCATTTGTTGGTTTCTGAGTTTTTGTCGCAAAAACTTTCATCATTTTTTAGGTCTAGAATTGGTTTCAGCAACTGACACATATAAGTGGGTACATGGTGTAGACATGCTATTAGTTCACCTGTGGACATGCTAAAGTAGGAATCTTTCTTTAGGTTGACTGCTACATATTCGGAGACTGGTATTATTCTTGTCATACGGGTGTTTGTTTGGTGCGGTATAGGTACTATCTTATACAATTTGAAACTTTCTCTGGACACAAGTGGGAAAGTAACTTCAATTATAACATATTTTTGCGTAGCTCTGGCTTTGACTTTCAGTAGTTTGTAAAGATACTGAAGATCAGTGTCTACATTAGTAATTGGTAGTGTGAGATCTCCTGGCATCTGGCCGTATATGGTTTGGAG
Source organism: Tholera decimalis (assembly GCA_943138885.2). Lineage (NCBI taxonomy): Eukaryota > Metazoa > Arthropoda > Insecta > Lepidoptera > Noctuidae > Tholera > Tholera decimalis. Next base: position 1,850,067 of record OW964575.2, on the reverse strand, counting down.
TTCACGTTTAAGTTGCGTTGGTGGCAGTAAATGTATACTAATTTGACCGTGGAAGATGTCTGTTAATGCATCGAGCAACGTGTCTTGAAGTCGCCTTAATCCTTGCAGCAAGCCGTTTCCCGACATAGCTAATAATGTGAATTCATTAGCGTATGAAATATTTTGAATGTTACGCTGGAGAATGCTCGCATTTTCTCGCAAATCCATTAGCTTTTTGTTTATTAATTTGTGCTGTTTGTTTACAGTAATCTCCATTTTCTTCATAAGGTTGAACTCTGCTTCAATTATAGAAGTTTGGTTTTTCCATAAATTTGAAGATTGTCATACGAAAGTTACACTAACATCATTATAAAAAAACTGATATATAATAGGTACGGACCCCGTTGTGCGCGACTTTATCTCTCACTCGGCATGTTATTAATAATGTATGGCCGAACGATTTGGCGCTAGACATGTGCCTGCTGACTACACAACAATACATACGGAGTTTGGCTTCATTTTTATCCTAAACTAACTTCTGCTCACAGCTTTGCCCGCGTCAATAGATGATTAGGCTCCCTAGAGTTTTTTAGATTTCATTATCAGCTTTTTAGTTTCAGAGTTGGAGGTTTTTTAGTTTCAATACTAATTAACTTCTTTTAAGTTTTTTAGTCCTTTTATCCGATTTTATATTTCTGTTTATTTTTAAACATATAAGCCTCATATTGATTGGTGATGATGGTTTTAATAGTGGGGTCGATGGGTTTGAAAGAGAAAAGAAACGACCAATGAATATGTCCCTCGAAATCCTTAATACATCCTAAGCGGTTGCTTAAAATGAGAAATGGTGGATGGAACTTCAATTTTTGATATTTTTTTGACAATTTGGCGTCTGGTTGTCGTTGTGATGAATTTTAATAACAAATTGATAGAATTACGTTAGAATAATCATAATCGACCTACGCGTTTGGCCTCTACAACGCCACATAGCTACAAACATACATACAAACATAAACTGCGACACACATTACCCACCGCAGTTGGGTAAAAAAGTGGCCAAGTGCGAGTCAGACTCGCCCGTGAAGAGTTCCGTAGTAGCAAGCATAGATTAGCGAAAAAGTCCGTCTGTGATGTAAACACACTCAAGGGAACTGAAATGGAAGATATTAAGAAACAAATACTAGTTTTTTTAATCCATTAGAAACATTATCTGAATTAAACATAAAAATCCTCAGCCAAGATTCTAACGAGTTACTGGGCCGTATCTAAAACTATAGCTGTAAGAAAGTTTGGAAACCATTCGGTTTATTGAAAGGAAGCCAACATGTTTGTTGTAACAATGAGCCTCTATTGTGAACTTACTTTATTGGACGGAATATTAACTTTACGAGGTCGGAACTGGTCCAAAAATTTTATCCAATTAAAAAATTTAAGAGGTTTTCTCTTACGTAATTAACGAGATAAAGGTAGCCTATAACTTCCTCTATCTTCCAGCGAAAGTTCCAATGAAATAAGTTTATTAGTTACAGATATTAGAGCGGACAAACAGAGAGATTTAAGAAAGCTTTCAAATACACTTGAGGAAAAACATCAAACATATTTTTTTACCTATATTCATATGCCTTTATTTTATTTGCTCACAAGCAAACGGATTAACATCAAAAGAAACGTAGACCTCTAAGAGTTTGTTTCAGTGTTTCTTCTCAGAGTAGTCAGTAAGGAAACACGGGCCTCATCTAGGTTACATTTAAAATAAAATAAATTTTCGTATAATTTTTGTTTTGTTTGGCACAGCATTATGCTAAGCGATGACTGCTTGGTGTGTATGTGACGATCTTTCCTCAGGTTCAAATAATTTTTGTGATTTCTTTTTTCAGTGATGCGTCATTATGAGTGTGCAAATACATCTATTATAATTAATAATATACTTACCTGTAATAATTCAGCCTATAACGTTCTCACAGCTGAGGCCCAGGCCTCCTCTCTGTGAGAGGTAATGTGCCGCAGTCCACCACACGTGCACAGTGTGTGTTGCTGGATGTCACATGTCTTCAGATTTCAGGTCCTCGGACATGTCGTCTGGATGTTTTCCTTTGATGTTTCCGTTTTGAGAGCAGTGATGATGTTGTAAATTACACAAAGTGATGTGCCTTCTTGGGTTTGAACTCACTGCCTACAACTCGTAGGTCTTGCCTTTTTTCACTGGGACACCACTATTCCATCTTTCGCACCAAGAAATAAATAGGGTAGGTAAAAAAATCCTAACAGTTTTTGTTATGATTGATAATAGGCTCGCGTTTAACCACCATCTCCCTTGATGGTAAGTGATGATGTGGTCGAAGATGAAGCACGATTACCTAGAAGTAACCTATTCACTCTTGACTTAAAGACTCCCAGGTTATAGCTATCAGGAAACAAATTCCGGCAGGGAATTCCACCCCTTAGCTGTACGCACAATGAAAGTATTCCCAAAACGTTTCATGCGTATGGGTGGGAGTCACGTAGAACATTGAGTAAGTGCGGCACTTGTACGATGAGGGTGTATTGTGTCGTATTTATTGTGAAGCTATTCACTGGACGACAAGCGTTAGAACACGTGGGTAGGCCAGGCGGTACTACGGTGACCAGCACTGTAGATATGTTGGAGACAGGTTTATCAAAAAATTAAAAGTGAGGATTGTATTAATGCTAACGACGTATAAACAGTACTTTTATACAATTTTCTTTTTTTCCTGGGTGGGAATCGAACCCACGACCTTGTGCATAGCAGTCAGGGCCACTTACCACTAGACCGACAGGCCTGTCAAAGTATCACTCTATCCATTAGTGAAAACCGCATAAGAATCTGTTCAGTGGTTCTTGAGTTTATCGCAAATAAACAGCCAGACGCGGCGGGTGACATCGTTTAATAAGTAAGGATGCGTACTAACTCTCCTGTTGCAGGTCTCATGGAAGAATTTTTTTACAAATAAACAACATGTTTTTATTCTTTATAAACTATTCTACATTTCACAATCACATAGTCTCCCTACATTTGGCAACTCGCCTGTCAGAATAGTTTTCTCACATGAAATGGTTACGTTCAAACGGCTTTATATCACGAGTCTCATACGACTTTGTACAAAACAAGAATCGAGCGGACTTTAGAGAGCATTCACTATTGTATATACTTCGCGGGTTCTGTAGGAAACCTTTCTGTTTCCTTTTGATTTGCTACTTCTTTTCGTAATGGTAGGCGATGACGTGGTCGAAGATGAGGCACGCTTGCCTAGAAGTAAATTATTCAATTTTTATTTAAATACCACCAGGTATTATGTATCAGGAAACACAGACTCCGGCAGAAAAGTCTTTCACAGGCACAGCAGTCTATTAAATTATTATGATAAATATTTGAAGGTGACATAATCAACCTATTACGTTTGCACCACTAACTTCTTTTATTTGTCTTGATTTAAAAGATGTCGAGACGTTTTGGCAACAAGTTATACTAAAGCAGACACAATACTTCATATTATATACTGTCCTTACAAAGCAGTAGAGACCATCGAAAACTTTAAACCAAAACTCCGTCTATCCACCAAACTAATCTTATCTCATTCACCACAAATCCAACAAATAATAACAGAAAACCAAATCGTTCTCACCAACATTCGACCGCTCACTATCTTCTAACGTGCCGCTAGAATGCACCGAAGATGTCGTGCAGTCCAAGCTATAAGCGGAGGCGAGAGCGAGCAAAACGTGCCAGCAAGACCCTATTTTTTCTGGGGTGAAATCATCAAAGATTCCTCACGCTCTGAGTAGAGTGGAAGGGAGTGTTAGACTTCTTACTGACTGACTACAAACCCACCCTCTTCCTTCAGCTGCCCTTACGTTCCGAAGGCGCGGCATATCGTTAGAACATTCCATTCTAAAACTGTCCTCCCAATTTTAAATCGTTCTAGTAGTCGCGCGGGACTTTATCTCTATAAAACATAATTTTCATATTTTCATTTTAAAATCGGTAAAAAAGCCTTTAACCTTCCTCAAGCTTCAAGCTGCTATCACACCAAATTTTATCCAAATCCACCCAGAACTTTCTAAGATTATCGCGTTCAAACAAACAAACTTTTCAACTTTATAATATTAGTATAGATGAGCTGTGCTCGCGACTGAAGTCCCCTGAGTAACGATATTAGCTATCACATAATACAACATGGCGGTGCGGGCTCTGTGGCCGCAATTTCGCTGCTAGTGTTTGACTACCCGCCACTGCGCGACTCCAAGATAATATTTCAGCTTCTACTGCGAAACAAGTTGCGATTATCTCTGACTTATTAAAACTGGAAACGGTTAGTAGAGATGTATAGAACATCTGTAATTAATTATTAAGGTCACTATTAAGGTTACTATTAAGGCTTAATAGTAACCAAGCATGGATTATATTTAATTAAATTGTCATAAACATCGCACTTAAAACTGTCATATCATCCATTCTACGAAATACATAAAAGTCGTTTAGAATCATTGCAGAAAGCATTTCTTTGGCACTTGTCACATCACTGCAATTTGGGCAGAAAATTAACGAGCTACAGCTCTCGCTTGAAACATTTTAATCTCATGAGTCTAGAAAATCGTCGTCCGACCTTAGATAATCTCTTTCTATACAAATTAATAAACCATCACATTGATTGTCCGCGGTTACTCAGTCTAATAAACATAAATGTGCCTTATAAACTAGCTCGTATATTATATAGATATCAGTTACTTCGCGCTAAGGGTTTTAAAACGAATCTGGATCATTTTTCCACCATTAACAGAATGCGGGTTCAATATAGTCGCTTGTCTTCCTTACCTAGTGTTGATATTGATATGTCTTATTCCTTACACAAATTCAAGTCTGTTTTATATAGGGCATTTTTACAAAAATGAAAAAAAAAAATATTTTGCTTCTAGTTTTCCACTTATATCAAGTTATATTTTTAAATTATTTAACTGTTCATTCGTCTTATAATATGTGAAATGCTATGTTGGTAATAAAGCAATAGCTTTAGCAATTAGTAATACTTAGCAAGCCATTGCAATGTTAGTAAGTTTTTTTTGTTTGGTTTTATCTCTACTTTCAGGCTTATTGTTTAATACATGCCGTGGCAGCCTTTAATTAAGGCTACACTATTGTCTGTAATAATATTGTAACTTGTAACATGTTTATTGGTGTATGCTTTGTTGGTTGTCCATAAATAAATAAATTATTCCCAATGCGATAACGTAGTCTTGATACTTAGCACATTCAGCTTACAACGTTCCCACAGCTGTGATACCGGCCAATATTTCTCCTGTATCGTGGTTGCATTTTTACAAACACCCAGACCTGGAACTATTGTTGTTTAGGCTGCAATTTAATCGCTCAACCACTGCACTAACATTGTCGTCATAATGATAAAAATGTCATATCTGGCCTTATTTAGTTTATATTTCAGAAAAAAAAAATACGTTTAAAAAGATATATAATAACCAAATTGCCAAATATCATAATTTATGGAGTATCTTATAACCCGTTAGTTTCAGATTCCTGTACTTAGGTACTACTAGCTCAGTAATCGGTATGGAGTTAGTTCAAACTGCCAGTTAAACTATACGCAGATGCAACAAGTTCCCTCATCAGCGCAGATTATCGAGAAGTGCTTACTGAGCGCTAGTACGCAGTAGGTATACTAAGTAGTTATGTAGTCCTACTCTTAGGATTTACGAGCTAAACGATAAATAATCGCATTAGCTCGTGACTCAATAATAACAGGCGCACGGGTCGATCTACAAGGTAAAGCAACGCTCGGCGAGGCAGCTCAGTGGATGGGTGAGCGTCTTAACAAATTGTGCCTAAGCAAGCACGTTAAGCCGTTGCTTCCGGCTGGAGTTTTTATTACATATTTTTATCTTTGAGGGTAAGAAACTCAGTAGTCCGGCCTGACTTACGAGATGTAATAGTGAGTGAGCCAAGCAGGCACAGAAGTTTGTATAATTTTCGCCATCAGCACTGCTCTTAAATTAATGATGGAAAACATCGTCAGGAAAGCGGTATGTCCTCGGACCGAAGAATGCGAAGACATGTGACATACACCAACACACATTGGACCCGCGTGGTGAGTTTCAGCTTATAACTCAAATAGAGGAGGTTTTTGTCTGTCTGAATGTAGAAACGATGTAGACCAATTATGAAGCTGTATTTTAGTTTCGTATGAAGATTAATAGTTTTTATATATATTTTTATAAGATGTGGTTCGTTGTTTTTAACAACGAATTGGATTCAATCTACAGTCTTAATTATCATCTTCAAACAAAGCGAAGCTATAAAATTGCGTAACTTAACCACGGTTCGCTATGGATGAGTACTTTTATCTGGTCTTTTGGTTCTGGTGTTGCATTAAGCCCGCTCATGTACCACTATTGTACATAAAGTTTAAATAAATAAAGTAGGCGCGCGCCGACTGAGACCTTTGGTGAAGCGTCAATGCTTTCTTTCAATATAAAAAATAAAATAATAATAATTTGGGATTTCTCCATATAATAGAATATGTTAGTATTTGAAATTAAATAATTAAATTTCTCAATTGATGAATCCTCGCACTATCTATATTGTCGCAGCGCCCATGTTTCTAAACTTTCTTGAGTTTTCTCGCAAAGGCCAATAGATGGCGTTATTGAGAAACAGAGCTTCCCGTTTACCGTCCGTAAGCGCTCCGCTATAAAAATTCCCTTTTTGGTGAAATCTGGACGATACTTGTAAAATAAAGAGACCTGCACCTGTGCTTCATTGAGAACTTATGGTGCAGTGTTGATTTTTGGAGTTTCAACCATCCCACCGGTGGATTTAAGAAGATTTTGCTCGCCGGCCGGCAGCCGATACCTGCAAGTACGGGATCACTTGCACATGAACGAGGTATTTCCACATCTTCCTGGTTTCTGAGTGGGATCTATGGATTGTTAAGGTACGTGGGCATGTTTTGCTGCTAATAATTCTCTGGTTTTGGTTTGTCGAGGATTCATCAATAGGGAAATTGAATGACCATTGAGGTCCGCCATTACATATAAAACGTAGGTTCTTAGTTTAAATTTTTATAAAACCTTTCACAAAGGTGCAGGCTATTTACACGCCTCACCAACCTTCCTTACTCATTTGCGCTGAGTGATATACGTTTGTGAAGTACCCGCGCATAGGGTACTAGTGATGTAGTGAAAATTACCGGGGTTTCAATCCCGGGAATTCTTGGATAGGAATATAATTATTATGTTTTACTAAAATGTGTTAGACATGATGTGTTGTTGGAGGTAAGCTTGTCCATTGGGTTTTGCATCTATTATTTTTCAGAGACAGTCCGGAGCCTGGTTAAACAAATACAATTAGTTTATTTTAAGTTTTTGAGGTCACTTATCCCACTTTAAAGATCAATACGATCGCCTATTATTTATTTATTGCCTTAATATGTGTGTATTAGGGCACTACGAGTTCACAAGTTCACGACAACAAAGGGAAGAACGACTCAAGGGTTTCAATAAGAAACGTTTATCATCCTTTAGTTAATATGTCGGAAGATGTGTTTCAATAATACTATACGTCTGCATAACTCTATATGGATAGGTGTGTTGTTATACTTATTTATTTATTATATACTTTATTGTACACCTTACAATATTTCTATGGATACAAAAAGTAAAACTAGATCTCTTATAGATTCTTCTGTTTTAATATTTTCCTACACATTGTAGCTTACACAGTAAACTAATGTTGTAAACCTACAGTTTCTCTTTCCTAAATAAAAGTATCCTCTTGTATTTACTATCATGATTGATGCGCTAAAAAACTATCTTCATTTCTTTCTTAGAAAACGTTTTTAGACTCTCAACGTGAAACAGAACAAGAAACAGCATTCCGTGTTGGTGGAGCACGTAATGACCACCAACCATTATATTCCACGTCATTACATCTGCGTGAAGATAAAACAACGCCTTCCACAGTCTAAAGCTATTGCTTCCTCAGGGTCATTAGTTGCAGTGGCGTAGCTACGGGTTGGCTAATAGTAGTAGGCCCCCGCACTGAAATGGGCCCTCGCGAGGCTCCTTTAGTAAATAATTTGTAATCAGGCATCTGTAGCCCATATATATACAACGTGTAACGGAAACCTCATATCTATCCAAAAGGGTTGAAGACAACATCTGGTATTGAGTCTCTATGCAAAGTTTCAGCTCAAAATAAGTGACTCACAAAATTGACCCCAAATTATTGGTTTCATATGTTTCTTGAATACCAATAATAACAAACGTGTCACAGCACTATGAGGGTCATCACTTTCCATGTCACTTGCCAATAAAATGATAATTCTCTTCGTTCTTCTTAATTTGAAAAAATCGGCCTCTGGTATCAATGTATTGAAATTTCTAATATGCTCCACACATGTAGACATAGAATTAGAAAACCCTTGCCATATCGTTTGTTATCATCCAAAGAAGTCGTGCACTCGGTATGTATATACCCTTTAAATTACACGTTGTATATATAGGTACCTCACAAATTAACTTACATAATTCAAAACTACAAATAGGATTGGTAAATACAAACTTAAACCTATGTTCGTAAAAATTCACATAAGTACAAAGTCACAGTGTGCTCGTGTGGCATTTGTCCGCCGAAACGACGGTACATCCCGCCCTATGATCAAAATTTTAAAGGCTTTGCCCTCAGACTTTACCACAGATGACAAATACAAAACCTTTTTATTATTCGTACCTGTATATTATATTTTTTTACCATCATGAGTAGGTATATCGTATCAAAGCATATATAGTACGATTTATGTTGAGAGTTACTGGATCCTACGATACAGGGTATCCTAGTGCATAATATAACAACAAACAATGTATTTGTAAACCTTTTTGTAGAAATAAACGTTATTTTTGTGGTTAATAAACCACAAAAATAACGTTTGATATTTGATAGTCTTGAGAACGAAAGAAAACAGGCTTCGCTTTTTGACTTTGCCCACGTCTACATAAGTCCACGTTACGCCCCTGATTGGCCGTCGTTACAATCCCGGACAAGCGTCTCAGGGTAGTGCCCTGGGGTGGCATCCTGGGTACTAGTACCCCGGGGTAAGTGGGAACATCCTTATTGAGCGGTCGTGTTTTGTTTTAAATGGGTTCCTATTTGTTTAAATGATAATATAATAAGCGGACAGAGCAATTATAATGTTGGTGAGTACACTGTATTGTTTTAGTTTGTTACATATTTTAATTAAATTGCATTTAGTTTTTGACGTATAAATAAAACTGTACCTACTGTCTGTCTGTGATACCATAATAACTGTGTTTTCTCTTGTGCGTGTAGTAATTTACATGATACTTAAAAAATTGGCCAAGTGCGAGTCGGACTCGCCCATGAAGGGTTCCGTGGTAACTATAATAAATATAATATACTTAATATATTAAATTGAAAAAAAAAAAAACAAAAAACCTTAAAAATTTCTTAGAACTAGCTTATTTACAATTTTTACAACTACGCCAAATAACTTTGTTTTTCATAGTATTTGTATGAATTACAAAGTTATATTTGCGGTTTTCAAAAACTGCCAACTCGATCTCGTTCAAACCAATTTTGGTTAAAAGTTTACATTAAGATCTACAAAATGTGGTTTTTTAGATTTTTCACTTCATTATTATAGAAGTTAGAGGGGGTGGGACACACATTTTAGTACTTTGAAAGCGTATATCTTTAAACGATTAACTTTATGAAATAGTCATTTTAGAAACCTTAATGTCATTTTTAAAGACCTGTCTATAGATACCACACACGTATAGGTTTCATAAAAAAAAATATTTTCAGTTTCAGTTCCATGTATGGGGAGCCCCCTTTATTTTAAATGTTTTTTTAAATTTTCTCTTAAAATCGGAAAGCGGTTCACAGAATACATCTATCTACCAAGTTTTACATGTATAGTCCTAATAGTTTCGGAATAAAATGGCTGTGACATACGGACGGACGGACAGACAGACAGACGGACAGACATGTCGAAACTATAAGGGTTCCGTTTTTTGCCATTCGGCTACGGAACCCTAAAAACATAAAACTATATTTTTTGTCACTCTGCCTTTTCTAACCGACTTCAAAAAAAGCAGGAGGTTCTCAATTCTACGCGTATATAATAATACAAAGTGAAACAACATATAGGTACAACGTGTAACAGAATAAATGCAATTCCTGACAGTAGTTGATTCAGAATCGGCTTCTGAATCGATTTCCGTCATAATAAATGGGTGTTAAATTTAAACAGAAAAATCTTTCATTTACCTTAAACTGGAAACACAACATCATGATAAATTAATACAATCCTTAATTCAAGGAAATGCACTTGTGTGCGTGTCGGCCGCTGACATTGCATGAGAGTATGCGTTTGCATAAGGATATTGTATGTATGACGCACATACGTTTTGCGTTTGGTAAGGATAACTATTTTATAAAATATGTCTAGGTTTGGTTTTATTTTATTTCGTTACGGATGTTGTTTTAGACTTATAATTAATATTCTAATTGGGGTGTCTGAGGTATTGCGCTTAATCTGTTACACCTTGTATATTTTTATGTATGATCGCCAATTTCTAGAAGACGGCTGCACTGATTTGGATATTTTTTTTTTTTTGTGAAACGGTATTCTTCAGAGGTGGTCCTATTATACTGGGCAAGCAAAGTCGTGGACACAGCTAGTCAGTATATGAGTATACTATTGGATTTTATTTTGTAATATCTAAATCTTCTTTCAACTGTGCCTTGTTTTGGTGGACAAATCATCTAAGGACTCCTCGCACTCTGGGGGAGTAGAAGGGAGTGTCAGACGTCTACTAACTAAAACCATCCTGTTCCTTCAATTGGCCTTACTTTACGGGGCAGTGGTACCTCGTTAAAATATTACCGCAACCCCGACAGATATTATTAAACCATTTTTTTCGTTGTGTTTCGGTTTTAGTAGAAGGGAGTGTCAGACTTCTACTGACTTAAAACTGACTTAAAGGGTGGACAAAACCCACCCTGTGGCAATTGCTCTCATGTTCCGTGGGCGCGGTATCTCGTTAGTACATTCCCGCAATCCTGAAAGATATTATTAGAGCCTAGGGGTAAATTTTTGTCAACGAACGTACGTATTTTTGTTAAATGTTTATTTAACTGAGTTCTGCTCGCGTAAATAGTATATTTTTAACTGACTTCTAAAAAAGGAGGAGGTTCTCAATTCGGATGGTTGTATTTTTTTTATGTTTGTCTACACATAACTCCGTCGCTTGCCAACCGATTAGAAAAAATCTTTTTTTGTTGGAAAGGGTATACTTTCCAAAGGGTCCCATGAAAATTTTATCGAAATCGAACGAGCCGTTTCTGAAAAATCAACAAATGTCTAAAAAAAAATCTACATTGACGATCTTTTCGTTTACTCGGCATTGCGTTTTTTGTTCGCGCATACGTCATTTACGAACCGATTTGGAAAGTCTTTTTTTAACCGACTTCAAAAAAGGAGGAGGTTCTCAGTTCATCTTGAACCCTTTTTTTTCTTTTTTTTATGTATGTTACCTCATATCTCAAAGACGCAGTCGTCTTTGATCGATTTGGAAAATTCTTTTTTAGTTTGAAAGGGTATAGGTACTTTCTAGTTGGTCCCATTGTCATCACGTTAGGATCTTTGTAGTGTTTTGATATGGAAGTCAGTTTTATTTTTTAACCGACTTCTAAAAAAGGAGGAGGTTCTCAATTCGGATGTTTGCTTGTTTTTTTTTTGTTTTATGTTTGTTCGGGCATAACTCCGTCGCTTGCCAACCGAATTAAAAAAATCTTTTTTTGTTGAAAGGAGTTGGTCTTCTCAAATGGTCCCATGAAAATTTTATCGAAATCGGACAAGCCGTTTCTGAAAAATCAACAAAAGTCTAAAAAAAATATTTACGTTGATGATCTTTTCGTTTACTCTGCATTGCGTTTTTTGTTCGCGCATAACTCCGTCATGTACGAACCGATTTAGAAAATTTACTGACCTACTAAAAAGCATGAAAATATAAACTTTTTACAAAAAATAAAATCGACTTCCATATCAAAACACTACAAAGCCAAAAATAATTTTAATTTCGGAAGGCGGTGTGAAAAAAAAAAAAGAAAATACAAAACCAATAACACCGACTACCGAAATTAAAATTATTATTTTTGGCTTTGTAGTGTTTTGATATGGCAGTCGGTTTTATTTTTTGCAAAAAAGTTTTTTTACAAAAAGAGTTTTTATTTTCGCGCTTTTTAGTGGGTCAGTTTGTAATTAATTTAGTTACAAAAGCTAAAATGTCAACTACTTATCACCTTTTACAAAATATTGCTTTTCCCTATGCAGAGCCGTTGATTTTTGAAGAGTTCTGGTATTTCACCATTAGCTCTACTTCACCATATGCATTGTGACGAGCAAAAAGTGCTTCACATCCATATCAAAGTTCCCTCGATTTCTCCAGGATTCCATCATCAGATCCTGATTTCGTAACAATGGGACCAACTAGAAAGTATACCCATTCAAACGCAAAAAGAATTTTTCAAATCGATCAAAGACGACTGCGCTATTTTACAGCCCAAAGTAACAAAATAGGCTTCTATTTCCACTAATGTGCTCGTTGGGTGGTATAGGAAGATACTAGATATTATAGCAATTTAAGAGATTTAACATGCAATGACTGCCACAACCCAGTAACTGGGTAACACGATACCCATAGACAAGACCAGTGTCAGGTTTTCACACATCTAATTCCACGTAACGTCTGTCAAAGATGTAGAAATTGAAGGGTATATGGCGAAAAAGAAAAGATGGACTTACATTTTAATCATATATAATTTTTCATAGTGTTTGTATGAATTACAAAGTTATATTTGCGGTTTTAGAAAATATACTACAGTATATTAATACTACAGTACATCTCAAAAACTGCTAACCCGATCTAGTTCAAATTAATTTTCTTTAAAAGTTTACATTAAGATCTACAGCATATATTTTCAACCGACGACCAAAAGAGGAGGATATCAATTCGACGCGTATATTTTTTTTCTCTTTTTTTTTTTATGTATGATCACCGATTACTCGAAGACGGCTGAACCGATTTGGAAAATTCTTTTTTGTTTGAAAGGTTATACTTCGAAATTGGTACCATTTATCACCAAGTCAGGATCTGATGATGGGATCCTGGAGAAATCGAGGGAACTCTTCAAATATTATAGGCACACCTATAGCGTTTTGGGTATTTCTTATAGTAACTTGTGCAGTTGCTCTCAAAAAATACCATTTGGGGAAGTGGAACTGATGATGAAGACCACAGATGGCCGTCGAACCTACTCAATAATAAGTATTTCGTGGATTGCGATTCGAATACTTGAATATGGATGTTAAGCACTTTATGTTCGTCACAATGCATATGGTGATGTAGAGCTGATGGTGAAGTACCAGGAGAACTCCTCAAAAATTAACGGCCCAGCATTGGGAAAAGCAATATTTTGTAAAAGGTTATAAGTAGTTGACATTTAGGCTCTTTTAACTAGGTAAATTAAAAATCGACCAACTAAAAAGAGTGAAATAAAAACTTTTTACCAAAAAATTAAACCGACCCCCAAAAACACTGCAAAGTGAAAAATAACTTTAATTTCGGAAGTCGGTGCCAAAAACGAAAATACAAAACTAAAGACACCGACTACCGAAATTAAAGTTATTTTTCACTTTGCAGTGTTTTTGGGAGTCGGTTTAATTTTTTGGTAAAAAGTTTTTATTTATAGATTTTTCACTCCATTATTATAGAAGTTAGTGGGGGTGACACAAATTTTATTACTTTGGAAGCGTATATCTTTTAAACGATTAACTTTATGAAAAAGTGGTTTTAGAAACATCAATGTTATTTTTAAAGACCTGTCTATAAATACAACACACGAATAGGTATCTTGAAAAAAAAAACCAGTTTCTGTTCCATGTATGGGGGTTCCCTTCATTTTAAATATTTTTTTTCTTAAAATCGGAAAACGGTTCACAGAATACATCTACCTACCAAGTTTCACATGTATAGTCTTAATAGTTTCGGAATAAAATGCCTGTGACATACGGACGGACGGACAGACAGACATGACGAAACTACATATAAGGGTCGAAAAAAACGGAACTCCTATAGTTTTGTTTTTAGGGTTCCGTATCCGAATGGCAAAAAACGGAACCCTTATAGTTTCGACATGTCTGTCCGTCTGTCTGTCTGTCCGTCCGTCCGTATGTCACAGCCATTTTATTCTGAAACTATTAGGACTATACATGTAAAACTTGGTAGGTAGATGTATTCTGTGAACCGCTTTCCGATTTTAAGAGAAATTTTAAAAAATATTTAAAATGAAGGGGGCTCTCCATACATGGAACTGAAACTGAAAATATTTTCTTTCATGAAACCTATACATGTTGAAATCTATAGACAGGTCTTTAAAAATGACATTAAGTTTTCTAAAATGACTTTTTCATAAAGTTAATCGTTTAAAAGATATACGCTTCCAAAGTGGTAAAATGAGTGTCCCCCCCTCTAACTTCTATAATAATGAAGTGAAAAATCTAAAAAAAACCATATATTGTAGATCTTAATGTAAACTTTTAACCAAAATTGGTTTGAACGAGATCGAGTCAGCAGTTTTTCAGATACGGTATATTTTCTATAACCGCAAATATAACTTTGTAATTTATACAAATACTATGAAAAACAAAGTTATTTGGCGTAGTTGTAAAAATTGTAAATAAGCTAGTTTTAAGAAATTTGTAAGGTTTTTTTTTTCAAATAAATATATTAAGTATATTATATTTATTATAGTTACTAAGGAACCCTTCATGGGCGAATCCGACTCGCACTTGGCCAATTTTTGTCATTTGACTACCGAACCCTAAAAATGTGTCGCATCTCCGGAACAAACACAGCGATCGTCGCTTGACCTTGCAGGTCAGTCCTTATGGTTGTTGTTATTTGGCCGTGAGCTCCAGAGACACAGACATACATTATGTACATTCTCATAAATACCTACAACGATCACACTAGTACCTAGATCACAATAGTGCGCTCTGAGGCACTGACGAGTAACGGACAGAACTCGGTGAGCGTTACTTGACTATGAAGTTCAGCCCATGCGTCTATTATTATTCAGCTACGAGCTTCACACACACAGACAAATGAACACCAAGTATGATCAAACTAAATAGAAAAACTACCAAACACCTTCATTATAAAAGTGCCTACCAACAATAAGTCACAGAATTTACTAAAAGAATTCCCTAAACCTAACTAAGTGCACCTCTTTTTTCAAATTGTAGCGGCAAGCGTAGTGTACGGATAACATATGACCGGTTTATACCGGGGAGAGACGGTTTCTAATTTCTAATTTCAACGTTGCAGTCGTTCGTATTGCGCCTACCCCGCTATCTCTTCACCACTCATGGTTGACTGGTAGAGAATGCCTACGGCATTACGTCCGCCTTTGTACCTATGTGCATAAAGTGTAAATAAATAAATAAATGTCGGCGTGAACGGCCCGTAAGACTTAAATCAAATTAATACACCTTTACAGAGATGTATACTTGAATGAGGATTTTAAATAATACATTTGTTTAAATTCAATTTTTAACGTATTTTTAATAATTGTTTACACTATCAGTAAAACTTCAAACAGTATATTTACCATGAGTAGACACATGGTTCAGAATGTAATTAATTTTAAGCGTCAATAGACAAACCGCTAACGTGTGGGACTTGTGATCGAGAGGTCGCGGGTTCGAGCCGCACCCACTACTCTATAGCCGTGAACCCACTCCAGACACAAGCATATTCAGCTTAGTTGGAGGGGTTAACAAGATTGCTAGTCATGTGAATTCTATCCACATTGCAAGCAATCTTTAAAATATTAAATAATGTGAACACCTTGGTTCACATTTTTTTATATTATTCAATTGCAGAGATTTGTAGGGGCGCCAAAAATAGAATAGCCTACTGACGGCATTTATGTGTAAAACCGCCACTGACTTGAGAAAACACAGTTATTTTGAAACCACAGACTCTTCAATCTGGGGGCACAGCAGTGCCCCCGTCAAGTCGAGCGCAAAGCAAACACTGCCGTACCATCCTTTTCTGGAACCATTTCGGCGTATTTTCAGGCCCCTATTTGGGGACCTCTGGATAGATTTAGAACGCTGAAATTATCGTTATCTAGTAAGCTACCAGCACACACTTAAACCACAAAATTTCATGTTTGTAGCTTGTTTATTTCCTAAGTTATGTAAAAACAAATTTGTACTATTTCGACATATATAGACTCATTGACTCACTGATCATCAACATAGAACCAGTACTTCCCATAAACCTAGAGAGCTGAAATTTGGCATAGAGGTAGGGTTTAGTGCCTATATGAAGGAAAAACTATAAAAACTAGGATCATGAAAGATCTGGAGTACCTTATAACCCTGAGGAGAAACCGTAACAGACCAGCCAAACTATTGAAATTATCGACATGCTATGTTCACAAAGTTTATTGAGCGTGGTTAGCCCTTTCTTTTGAAATTAAAAAAATTGAAGATCTAAAGTATCTGATGAAGAACCTTAAGAGCTCAGCTGAACTATGGGAGATATGGAAATGCGCCTTAACAAAAGTTAGCCTTTAATGCCATAGTGGCATACGTTGCCGAATATTGGGACGAAATGCAATTTTACACGTGTGATGCTGATGGTAATATGTATACCGACCAGCAATCATACACGTGTGATATGATGAAACCTACATGAGGAGAAATATTGATGTTAGCTTAGGCTTAGTGAATGGATCAATAGGTGTGGTACAAAAAGTGAAATGGGATCCGGAAAACAACACAAAGGCTAAACAATTAGTAATCAAATTCGGAAACAATTTGATACATGATTTATTGCCCATAAAGTCAAAGTTTGAGATCATACCCCGGGCATACGTCTACAGAGAGCAATATCCAATTTGTGTGGCGTATGCCCTAACAATTCACAAGAGTCAAGGTCTTAGCCTAAAAAATGTTCTCATGGATATTGGAACCTCGATATTCTCTTGTGGCCAAGCCTACGTGGCGCTTTCCCGAGTAACCAATCTTTATGGAGTGCACCTCATAAATATTGACTTCAAGAGCATAAAAGCTCAAGCCTCAGCGATCACCGAATACAACCGGCTTAGGTGTTTCAGAAATTAAACTACCCAAACCGTCTAAAAGAACAAATAATGAGCGTGAATGGGCAATACGAAAACTTATAGCCACCATCATTAGAACTTAAAACGGGATATTTACCATGTGTATTTATTGTTTTGAGTTTCCGATATTTCGGCACTGTTGCAAGCGCCATGATCACGGATGAACTGAAGTCATTGCGGGTGGAAGTTTATGAGCAGACAAATCGGTCTACCCTCTTTCTCGTTCGTTTTCCGTTAGCGACACCGCTACCACTGTCACATGTATCACTAAACACTCGATTCTGTTCCCGACACACAAAACTCACCGTGTCGACTCGCGAAATTTCTACGGAACTTTTTTGGTTTTTACACATTTGAACCACTGGATTCCAGGCCCTCGACAGTTGAAACCCATCCTCCCGATTGAAATTGTCGTATTTGGTAATCTCAATCGCTTCCCTTACCAGTCTTGGTATATAGTGGCGTTCACTGTCATACTGTTAGTGACCATGTTAGCTTAAAAACTTATTATCTTATAGCCACTGTACAATAATCGGAACCGGAAAAAAAAGAAAGATTACTGTAAAAAATAGCTTTCTGCAAAAAGAAGTGAAATCCCACCAAAAACATCCTGTAAAATATATGTCAAGGCTCGCTTAAGCTCGGGCACGCCGCAATTGCGGCGGTAAGACCCCTCTTTGAGGAGTGGCTGGAGAGAGGCCATGGCGTCCTCACCTTCCGCCTGACGCAGGTGCTGAACGGACATGGCTGTTTCGGGAGGTATCTGTTTCGGATTCAGCGGGAGGACACGCCCGGGTGTCGTCATTGTGAGGACCGCCTGGAAGACACGGTGGAGCATACGCCGTGTCCTCGTAGAGGCGGTCGGCGGCGGCGACCTCTCGCGCCCTGCTCTGGTTCAGACTATGGTGCGGAGCGAGAGGGAATGGGATGCGGTCGCCTCCTTCTGCGAAGCAGTTATGCTAGCAAAGGAGAAGGCCGAACGCGCGAGGGAGAAGCAACTCTCTTCCTCGCGCCCCAGCCACTGCGGGCGACGCCCCGGGCGTCGGGGATCACGAGCCGATTTCCGGCCACCGTAGGCGCGGGCCTGCGGACGGCGAGCAGGGGTCGCTTACCGTCCGTTAAGGACCAGGCCCGGGTCGGCGGCGCGTCGTGTTCCACGCGCGCCTCAAGGAGCTGTCAACACAAGTGACGGGGCCTCATAGGGCTATTGCCTGCCGGGGTTTGCGGGAAAGTTCTACCGAGTTACCGCGGCTCCGGAAATTTAGGGCAGCCGAAGGAACAGGGTGGGTTTTTAGTTAGTAGAAATCTGACACACCCTTCCGCTTGACCCAGAGCGGAAGAAGTCATTCGATGATTTTCCAACCCAAAAAAAAAAAAGGCTCGCCTAAGCTGCTTGTTTCTCTATAAAAAGTAATGAAATCTCTAAGCAAAGCGAAGCCAAGTCTACGGATCTTTACTGCGATTTATTTATTAAAATAGTTAGATTTTATGTGACTTGGCCGTTGACTTCGATGTATTAACTAGTAAAAGTGCATAGAGTATGTTCAACGGCTGGTTACATAAAATCTAACTATATTAATAAAGAAATCGCAGTAAAGATCCTTAGACTTGGCTTCGCTTTGCTTAGAGGTTTCATTACTTTTTATAGAGAAACAAGCAGCTTAGGCGAGACTTGGCTAATATTTTACAGGATGTTTTTGGTGGGATTTTATTTATATGTACAAACTTGTAGATATTAAACCTTGAAAATTCACCTGTAATTTTGGTTATGTATTCACAGCTCAAAATACATCACATACAGTTTTTTGCAAACGGCCGCCTTTTATACAAAATGTAGGCCTTTGAGGCTTTGAAAGCATGAAAGGAGTAAATGGAACTACGAGATATTTTGTGAAGAAAACGCACACAAAGAAGGTAATACCTGAAGGGAATATGGTGAGGTTTTCAAAATTTATCTAATGCATTAGCCTATAAAACAAGAGTGATCAGGCATATTGTGGGCTTGTTTGTTCTATTGTAGACCTCATCTATCGCTCACCATCAGCCATCAGGCAAGAGAAGGCTCATTTAAATTTAAAAAAAGTTTGACAACAGACCGCCTTGTTTTTTATGTGGCCCTATAAAAATAGGGCCGAGGTTTTTTTTCTATTTATTTAAGGAATTTTTATACATGAAGTATATGCCAATTCCATCGTAACCTAATTAAACTAAAAGTACACTTACAATTAAGTATTACAATTTACAAAACCTATACATAGTTTTAGCAGCTTCCGATGAAGGAGATGAAAATATTTCATGAAAAGCGCCTACTACTAATTCTACTTAAGTTAAAAGTCGTCATCAGAAGCTCTCGATCTGTATCGTACCGGACACATTCCATTAACAGGTGGTGCACGTCTTCAACTATGCCACACAAATCGCAGTTCGGGGAATTTAATTTTTTCATTAAATATGCGAAACCGTTTAATGGGACGTGACCGGATCTTAAACGAAAAGCTTTTACAAGGAATGATCGGCACAAATTACTATCAATCCACAATGGGATGCGAGGAGGCTCACACTGTATTGTCTTATACCAAATACCTTTCTCTAAAGATCTAGGGTCGAGGTTGCGGCAATGTTCTCACGAGATACCGCGACACCAGAACTTAAGAGCAACTGAAGGAACACAAACTGAAGGTGGTAGAATTATCATAACGCTGATTACTTGGTTTCGTTTCTCAACCGACGAAAAAAACGGAGGAGGTTATCAAGTCGATGCGTATATTTTTTTTATGTATGATCACCGATTACTCGAAGACGGCTGAACCGATTTGGAAAATTCTATTTTTGTTTCAAAGGGTATACTTTGAAGTTGGTCCCATTGTCAGTAAGTCAGGATCTGATGATGGATTCCTGCAGAAATCGTTGGAACTTTTCAAATATTATAGGCACACCTATAGTGATTTGAGTATTTTTTATAGTAACTTGTGTAGTTGCATTCGAAAAGCACCATTTGTGAAGTGGACCTGATGATGAAGACCACAGATGGACACTGGAACTACTCAATATATAAGTAGGAATAATAAGTATTACTTCATGTGTTCCGCTTCAATTACTTGAATGTGGTTATTAAGCATAATATGCTCGTCATAATGCATATGGTCAAGTGAAGCTGATGGTTAAGTGCCAGGAGAACTCCTCAATAATTAACGGCCCAACATTGGGAAAAACAATATTCTGTAAATGATTATAAGTAGTTGAAAAAACTTTTTACCAAAAAATTAAACCGACTGCCAAAAAACACTGCAAAGTGAAAATTAACTTTAATTTCGGAAGTCGGTGCCAAAAACGAAAATACAAAACTAAAGACACCGAGCTGCTTATTTTATTTTTTGTGTATCTATGTATTTAATTATGTCCAAAGACTGATAAGAGGAGCGTTAGTCGCCCGCCAGCAAGATGGGCCGACGGCATTGTTGCCATCGCGGGTATGACCCTGCATGAGACTGGCACATGAACGTGGAGCTTGGACAAGCGGAGAGAGGTTACACACAGCAGTGGGGGAAAACAGGCTGTGGATGATGATGATGTATTTAATCATGATTGTTATCTGTTTTTGTCAGTAGTAGATTGCGGATTCGAAACCATTCTGGCTCGTCGAAAAACATCGTGAGGAAATCGGCATGGCCTTTTTTCTGGTGCGAAAATCATCGAATGACTTCTGGTTTGGCGGAAAGGAGTGTCAGACTTCTACTGACAAAAACCCCACCCTGTTCCTTCAGCTGCCGCGGTATATCGTTAGAACACTCTCGCAACCCTAGCAGGCAACGGCCCAGTCGGGCCGTCTGACTGCTGCGTCTGACTGCTCTTTGAGGCGCGCGCGGAATGCGACACGCCTGTCGTGGCTGGAGGTCAGCCCTAGGATCGAAAAACGATGACATATAACATCCACTAATCTGTACTGGATTCTCGTGATGTATTTTTTTTTAATTCAGAATAGGATCGCCTTTGATCACCATCTCACCCGATGGTAAGTGATGATGTGTTCGAAGATGGAGCACGCTTGCCTAGAAGTAACCTATTCACTCTTGACTTAAAGACTCCCAGGTTATAGTGATCAGGAAATACAGATTCCGGCAGGGAACCATTCATTCGTTTACAAAGTCAGTCTTTCATTCTCTTTCATTCAGTCGGTCTTCCATTCAGGCTTGCTCATTCAGGGATATTATTGTGGCTTGTTGTGGGAGTATTACTAATAGTGTACGTCGGTTTTTATTATTTATTATTTACTAGCTACCCGCCCCGGCTTCGCACGGGTGCAATGTTTATATTAAATATAGGCAGCGTTCGCGAGAATCGTTAACGTACGGCAGTTTTTTCGACGCCTTACTCCACAATTTTCACTACCACGAAAAATCCTATCTATTTTCCGGGATAAAATATAGCCTATACGGATTCGGAAGAATCCCTCTAAGTAATGGTAAAAGAAATGTTGAAATCGGTCCAGTAGTTTTTGAGCCTATTCAATACAAACATACAAAAATACAAAGGTTTCCTCTTTATAATATTATTAGTATAGATTTATTATATACTTTATTGTACACCTCATAATATTTCTATGGATAAAAAATTTAAACTAGTGTACAATGGGCGGTTTTATCGCACAGGGCGATCTCTTACATTTTTACATTTTAAAGAGTTTTTTTGGGTTTCGTACCTATAAAAATGATTGACAACCATCTCACCGACAGAAATCTTAATAATAAGGCAAATTATTAAGATTTCTGCGATCTCACCTGATGGTAAGCGATGAAGCGGTCAAAGATAAGGAGTCCTGGGAGTCTTTAAGTCGTAAGTGAATAGGTTACTCCTACCCAGAAGTAACCTATTCACTTACGACTTCAAGACTCCCAGGACTCCTTATCTGGAAACACAGTCTTCGACAGGGAATTCCACTCATTAACTGTACGCACAATGAAAGTATTACCAAAACGTTGTGTACGTATAAGTGAGATACTCACCACATAACGATGTCACATCGCCGAACGTCTTTTTATTTTACACCGTTACAAATAACCAACAATAAGCGACCGTCCATCGCTTTAAAGCCCTTTTTCAAAACCAATAGTCATATTCGATTGCGTTTTAAATGCTTTATATTATGCAAAACACCTGACTACATAACCTTTCAGTCTAGCTAGATCCAGCTGAGTACTAGCTTTATATGCAGTGACTGCTTATCTGAACTCCACAACCAGTATCTGGGTAACACGATACCCCTCAGCAAGACTGTTGTGTGATTTTCTATCTTCTAATTACCAGTAACGACTATCAGAGATGAGCAAATGTCAGCCGAAACCAACGGACTAACGCGCGTCCGAGCCACGGAGCAATGTAAATGTTATCAGATGCTCTCCCATCAACGAATCGACCTCGACAAGCCTATTCTGTTTAATGTTAAATGTCTGTGTCAAAAAACAAGTTCTGGGACACAATTTTCTTACTGAATAAATTATTTAAATATATACAAGATGTTCAAACAGACGTCGAAGTATTTTCCCCCGATATTTAGTTTTCATACATATTTGATAAGTTTATTTTATTTACTGCCTGATCCAATCAAACTTTTTATAGAAACACGAAAAAAAGGTTTTTATTTTGCTCATGTAGTTAAATCCTTATTTTTCTAGTTACTGTAACCAATAGGAGAGAAGCTCGTCACGAAACAATAACAGCGTGAGTCGACTTGAAGGTTAAGCAATGCTTTCCAAGTATGATCCAGCGGACCAGCCTAACATATCAACATTACTCCGTGCCTCGGAGAGCACGTCAAGTCGTCGGTCTCGGCTGTCATGTGTAGGTACAGCTTTGACAGTCATTACGGGTATTCAGAAGCCAGAAAACCTGTCTCTCTCTCTTTCTCTCTCTCTCTCTCTCTAAACTTAGAGACAGTCGCTCCACATAAAACACGTTTTCTCAGCTGCATCCTGTTAGACTGGAAGTCGATCCCGACATGGTTGGTAAAAGGCTAAGCTAAGGCTAAGCAGATGTTGGTAATCCGTACTAGTCTAATCATTTTAGTACCATGTAGGTTGTCTAAGATGGTCTTTAGAAGAAAGAAACACACAGATTTGGACCTGTCCAGACAGTGTAAGCTGTCCGTTATCGAGTACGTCAAAATAGAATACCCACAGTTAAAACCAGGCACTCTAAAATATTTTTCACGCAAGCTCCGCCCCCATGCACCCCGGTTAGGCCGTTGTATGCTAAACGCTAACGCAACAGTAATAAAGTTGAATATCGCGTGCGCTCTTTCACCATGTTCGGACTAAAAACTGCCGTTGTGTACTAAACGCTAACGCAGCAGTAATAAAGTTGAATATCGCATGCGCTCTTTTACTATATTCGGGTTCGAAACTAAATGTCGTAAGTCTTAATTCTTGTTTCGTTTATAACTAAAGTAATAATTGATATAGAGAAAAAATATCCTACATTTGGATAATAAACTATATTTTCTTACTGTCAATACCAATTTTAAACATAAAAGTTGAGTAATCTTGATTAAACTTTGAATAATCTTTAAAAAAGACATGATTTTCGATTAAAAAATGAATCAAGCAAAAATGTTTCAATTACGTAACTGGTCTTGACATGTAAAGAAAAAGATCACAAGATCATATACTAAAGTTCCATTTTAATTGTTTCAGAATATTTATGCAAAGTTACATACAATTTAGGGAGCCTCCTCTTAACGGCGCGTCGAGTTTCACGCGTGCCTCAAAGAGCAGTCAGCTGTAATGACGGAGCCCGATAAGGCCTTATTAAACCTTTATACAACACAAAAGGTACAAAGGCGGACTTAGGCATTCTCTACCAATCAACCACAGGTGGTGAAGAGATAACATGGCAGGTGCATAAAATTTTCTTACAGATGGTTTTAAAAAAATAAATAAAAATCTTAGTAGTACCACGGGTAAATTATTTTTGCCCGTAGTACTACTGGACTGCTTGATAGTACCACGGGAAAAAAAAATTGCCCGTGGTACTACTGGTAGTACCACCGGTAGTACCACGGGCAACAAACGAAAAATAAACTTACTAGATAATAATATATTTCAAGTATAGGGCCATTCCCTGCCGGGAATTCGGGAATATTCTAACGAGATACTGACACACCCTTCTGTTCCACTCTGAACAGAATTCATTTAATGATTTACCTCCCGAGATAAGAAAGAGCTGAAATATTGCACTAAACAAAGTAATGTCACATTCCTTCGTGACTAAAAGCAGGATTTTATTCGTAACGACTTGGATCCAAGATAGGACACAGCGAGATTCTCTTTGATAAGAAAATTGGAATTGCGATCAATTTGATGCCACGGGAGTTTTACTTTCGGTTAAAATAAACATTATGAGTTAACCAGAATTTGTTATAATAGCAATTAAGTTAATAAATGACTTTCTAAAATATATTCCTGGGGCAGATTTATTTTTTCACTCTCAATGGACAATCGCTAAACATGTGTATATTTATTTAAATATTAAGAAGTAATTGTTATAAAGTTTCTAATTCTATGTATGAAGTGTTTTTGTTTACAAATTTTATGTTACTCCGTTTTTTTTTTTGTTTTTATTTTTAATCTTAGAAGTTCTACTTTCATTTTTGATGTAATTTTGTAGAGTTAGCATAGATACAAGCGATTTGGTGTAGATTGTTAGCTTATATTTGATAAATAAATTAATATAAATGAATGTATGTGTCTGTCTGTGATTTCAGTGTATTCTCAAGTGCTTATATTTTTTACATAGTATTAAAATACAAACGAAACTTATTTAAATATTTGACTGTCTGTCTGTCCGGAACTTTCACTGGAGGTTATACATACCTTCTTTATGTTACAGTGAAAAGCTTCCATCTTACTTGTATTATAAATGCGAGTCTGTGAGGATGGATATACATATATCCATACGTCTGTACGAAGTATGGATGTGTGGATGTATGATACTCTTTCATGCAAAAACTACTGAACAGATCTGAGGGAAATATGATAAGTAGATAGTTGACAGGCTGGAATAGCACATGGGCTGCTTTTCATCTCGGAATCCTGTCCTCTCACGTTTTAATTCACACGTAGGTAATATCGACTACTAAACTCCCTTATTGCGGTGTTTCTTCTTCGGGTAGCCAGCTAGGAAACATCGGCCTCATCTAATTTAAATTTACCAAAACAAAATACGTGTAAAAGTGTCTTCGTTTGCAAGATCTTTAATACAAATTTTCATCCCCTATTTCAGCTCCAAAGGCGCTGATTTTGGCGAAAATGTTTAAGTACGGGCTCCACGCCAAATTGGATCAAAATTTGTGTTTTCTAACTACGCTAGACGCTTTACTCACCAAACCATACCTTAATAAAGAAACATGGCTAGATATGAGTTTAAAAAACCGACAACCTATTCGCTCTTCAAACAAATAACAGTGTCGCCAAATCCTCGCATTGCATGTCGTTTACAGTGAGAGAGACGTGCATCAGCGTCAACACAAACATATATAGCTCGGATTATTTGCAGCGAACGAAAATCGAACGTTTAAATATGGCTGTATTTAAATTTATTTTTAGAATCCAAATATTTTTTTCTTTGTCTTTATATTGTAAGGAACGCTGATGCATAGGTTTAGACCGTAGTTGTTAGTTCATCTGAATTAAAACCTCAGTTATAACGTACCCACACTACAGACACGCGTATCTCAGTAATCTGTAATAAGTAAAGTGAAATATATTCAATTAGTGACTTTCTAAGTTTAATTTATCTCTGTACACATCCTCAAGAACTAGACATACGAAAAAACAACAATATTAACTTTGTTATCGTTCGTCGAATCTGAGCTGCTTAGAGTTCTAAGTTCAGCTACATGAAACATTACAAATGCTCGCAATGGTACACTCAAGTGTAAGTGTACTTATATCTTTTTCTCAAGGTATCACTTCAGACATTAACCTACCTACATGATTCTTATACGATTTAATCAGCAAGGACTTTATAGACTTAAAAAGAGACATTGACCTCTGAGTTGGTTTTGGTTTCGGTGTTACTTCCCAGTTCTCAGGGTAGTCAGCCAGGAAACACCGGCCTCATCTCATGGCCGGTGTTTCCTGGCTGACTACCCTGAGAACTCTCTGTTTAAACTGGACAAAATAGATGGATATGTAAACTATTGTTTGAAACCTATTTATAAACAGAGGCCCTGTGGATGTGAGCCCGACTTACGAGTTGTAGCTCGTCAGTTCGAATCCAGTCAGGCACATTACTTTGGATAATTTATATCAACACAACTGCTCTCAAAACGGTGAAGAGAAGCATCGAGAGGGAACCGATATGTCCTAGAGCCAATAATGGGTCACCCACCAACTCGCAGGCTCGCTAGCTGTGGTGGTGGTTACAGGCACGAGTTCGAACCCAGACAGACTTACTTTGTACAACTGTCATCATCACCACTGCTCGACAACCGATGAACAACAACATCGTGAGGAAACCGACATGTGCTAGCAACAAACCTCTGACAACATGGTACATCCACTAACCTGTGTGGTGGTTTACGGCCTATTCCCTCTCACAGGGAGGCGGGCTGTGTTAGCCAGCAGTGAGAACGTTATAGTCTGAATTATTATAATTATTCGTGTGACAGCCCTACTCCCTCCCTTCATCCGCTCTCAGACCGAAAAACGAAAAAGTTTTTAATGTCACAATTTTACCTCGAAACGACGGACAAAAATATTTATACAAAGATAAAAGATATCGAAACAAAAAGTTTGACCGTCCCAACAGATAAGGGTTTTAAAATGAGGGTACTCGACTATTTTGTTTTTAAGAAATGTTTTATGTTTTTAAGGGTATTTGAAAAAGTATTATTAGAACTTAAAACGGGGTATTTACAATGTGTACTTTTTGTACTGAGTTTCCGATATTTCGGCACTGTTGCAAGCGTTACGATCACGGATGAACAGAAGTAATTGCGGGTGGACGTTTATGAGCAGACGAATCGGTCTACCCTCTTTCTCGTTCGTTTTTGTGATTCGTCTGGTCATAATGCTTTTCAACACACGTAGTACTTATTTTAGTAAAATTAAACTAGATGAGGCCGGTGTTTCCTAACTGACTGACCCTGAGAAGAAATACCGAAGCAAACTCAGAGGTCAACCGACGCGCGGCGTCTCTTTTGGAGTCCGTATAGACCTCTAGATCCTTATACACAAAAAACGTTATTATTTCAAATGGCAATATCATGTCAAAACATCATTGTCTGCTTAGCCTTTCCCCAGCTATGTTAGACTCGTCTTCCAGTCTAAACAACCCAGAAGCTGGGTAGCACGATACACCTTGGCAAGACCATTATCAGATTATCTGGCTTCTGACTTCCCGTAACGGCTGTCAAAGATGTAGTTACAAATGACAACCGGAATAATGGCTTAACATGTTTTCCGAGGCACGCAGTGCTTACCAAAAACTGGAAAGCTATTTATTTTTATACTAATTCCCACTTGCAGCCACTTGTGGGATGGCTCTGCGATGCTCTGACTCGATCGAGCGCAGGGCTAAAAGGCTTATAGTCGACGAGGCGCTATCGGGCAAGCTTCATAGCCTGGCTCACCGGCGAACCGTTGCTTGCCTGTCGGTTTTCTACAGATTGTACTTCGGGGAGTGTGCGCAGGAGCTCCATGACCTGATTCCTCCATCTCCCTTTCACTACCGGTCTACCAGACGCACGGCTGGATACCATCCACACTTGGTTGATATACCGTCTTGTCGTACCAAGCGCTTCTCCTCCACATTTATTGTGCGCACTTCCAAGCTGTGGAATTCTCTGCCGGCTTCTGTGTTCCCTGCCGCTTATGACCTTTCAACCTTTAAAGCAAGAGTGAACAGGCATCTTCTGGGCTCGCTCGTTCCATCGTAGACCTCATCTATCGCTTTCCATCAGGCGAGATCGAGGTCAAGAGTGAGCTCATTCTGAATAAAAAAAAAAACAAATAAATATTCTTCTACACTCAAGGTATAAGTATAACAGTACTCTGTCGGATATAGACCCCACAATATTTTTGAAAGCAAGACCATTTCTATGTAAATGTTCCTTGCGTTTTAAGACGTTCATATTTTATTTAACGCACTTATAAGGTAGGGAGGTTGTATAACATTCTATTATATAGTACAGTATTATTAGAAGACATTTTTCTATTTTGGCACAAACCGATACACACAACATAGGACAAAATAAACAGCCCAGTGCTAAGTCAACTCGTGTACCGAGTGTTCCGTACAAATTTATTTTAGTATATAAATAGAAAAGTATCGAACTAAGTATAGATTTTCCTGCCGGGGTTGTGAGAATGTTCTAACGAGATACCGCGGCCCCGGAACTTAAGGGCAGCTGAAGGAACAGGGTGGGTTTTTAGTCAGTAGAAGTCTGACACTCCATTCCGCTCCACCCAGAGCGGGAGAAGTCATTCCATTATTTTCCCATCAGGAAAAAAACTATAGAATTTGTTTTCAGATGTTTTCCTTTACAAGTGCTGTGAGACATTGCTTCTTACCAAATTTCATGATTCTCATCGTCAACTGGAAGCACCCATAGGTTTTGATAACTTTATGAAATCGAACATTTGCCACATATACGCTCATCTCTTGATCGCGTTGACTTACAAGTTTGATTTTATAGTCGAAAGATACCGTAGCCCTGAGTAGGTTTCTGATATAAATTTCCATATCTCTAGCCGTTCCTGAGAAAAAGAGACTTGACTTCAGACGGACCACAAAGTGATCCTACATGGGTTCCGTTGATTTAAAAATGTCTACAAATAGTTTTATTTCCGAGATAAAACATAAACGTCTGGACACCGGAAGAGCATACTATAATCATTACGAACTGCACCTTATAGGTTTGTTACACTGACACCATCACGATAATTATAAAACCTATTTTTTCATGTAACAAACAATAAATGAATTTGAAATATTACCCATTGCAAATCGACTTGGCCGGCCTGCAACTCATCTACGAAGTTCAAGGCACAAAACCGGAATTCATTTACATGCCATCATTCTCAATTTACACGTTATCAAAGCTGCATCATTATCTCGACTTAGTTTCAACACTTTCGACTTTGAAAGTTCTCTTGAAGTAGAACTTCAGTATGAATGAGACATGACGTTCTCCCGCTGGATCCTAACGATGACATTTACATAGACAATGGACACTGGAAATTCTGTGACTATCTAGATAGTGTTATGGTTTTGTTGTAAAATAGATCACAATGTACAATGAGCTTACTCATATTATCAAGAGGTAAAAATTGTTTGTAAGTTTGTACGTAGACGGTGATCTCCGGAAGTAACACTTAAAAAAAAAAACAAAATATACATAATATTATTACCATCAGGTGAGATGATGGTCAAACGGGAGCTTATAATGTATAAGTGCATGTATTATAAATATAAATTGTAATGTCTGTCTGTGGTTTCAAAATAACTGTATATTCTCACGTGCTTATAGATATTAACACGATATTAACTTATAAACAATCTTTTTAAAATTAAAGTCATTGTTTGTCTTTATGTTTGTCTGGGCTAATCTCGGGAACCACTGAAACGACTGTAATGGGAGTTTCATTGAAAGATAGAGGCAAATCGGCTTGAAAATGTTCTTCTAAAGTATAATCCCCGAATTTCCGCGGGATCTGATTAGATACACGAAAATTGCGTCAGTAATGTCAACTCTCAGACGAATCATGTAGCTAGCACAGCTAGTCATCAATAAAAATTTCCTCGTTCTACCACGGAACCCCAAAAACTGTCACAATATTTACGCCTCGACCCACAGACCTATAATCATAAAGTAAACGTCCAAGCGAGTTAGGCTCAATACTCGTAACTGTGCAATGTAGACGAGTACCACTGAATAGTACATGAGTAGTGTGCCGGAGTGATATGAGTGATGATCGTTGAGAGACTGCGGTACACTTGTAACAACATCACTACTGGAATATGTTACTTCAACACTAGCTGTATTCGCGACTTTGTTCAGCGTGGGGTCGATGTTACCTACACCGTCATTCCGGAATAACAACACTCGCAGGGGAACTTGGTGGGCTCATCATCATCATCAAAGACTCATCTTAGCTATACCGTTATGGTTAACATCTAATACCAACACATTTCAATGATGAATAATGTCACTCAGTATTTTATACCTCTCAACGTGTCCCAGAGGAGAGAACTTATTACATTTGTCGTACATATATAATTCAGGGAGGTGACGCACTCTATGTAATGAAGTATTGATGCTAGGCTAGTGGGAAATGTATGAAGTTTTTTTTTAATAACATAGAATTTTTGTCACGTAGGGTGTTTCCCCGAGGGAGTTAGGAATTATTGAAGTGAAAACTTCTTTAGCGGCGTTGTGCACTTTTTTTGTAATGGGTAAAAAATGTTATACTCGCGTCAGGACACGTGACCTGATCGAAAATTCGTAAGACGGACGGAGAGTCTAAGAGATAAACTTTTTAATGTAATATAAATTGTCATGTTTGTGTACAATAGCGCAATAAATAAATATTGGATTCTACCACATAAATGATAGTACTTTATACTGATAATTAAAGCAATTCGTGAAAAAATATTCCCTAACCATTCCAAAATATCAAAAATGCACAACGTTAATATTCAAGTTTTCACTTCTGCCGGCACTCCCGGAGACTGGCTCTGAGGTATAACTTTGACCCGACCTTGTGAACCAATATGAAACCAATGTGGGAAAACCACGAATATTATGAGTAGATTACTTTATACGGCCTATCCAAATGTCCTTATTTTGGTATTGTTCATCAAGTCGTTCGAGCTACTTAAAGTTCTAAGTTGAGCTACGCTATAACTGACACAAATGCTTGGATTCTTTGACGAACTTGCTCAAATCTGTGTTTTTCTATTCTCAAGCACCACAGACATAAACCTATACCGTACCCATATGATTTGATCACTACGGATTGTATGGACTTCAAAAGAGACGTCGACTTCTGAGTTTGTTTCGGTGTTTGTTTTCAGAATAGTCGGCTAGGAAACACTGGCTTCATCTTCTTTCAATTTACAGAAAAATGACGAGTAAAACTGTTGCTATAACCAGTTTATAAAATTAATATAATTGTTTGTGCTTATCTTCTTCTTATTGGTTAAACTGTTTTTTTTTTTTTTTAAGAGAATTAGCAATATTGGTAGAATTGACATTACTAACAATCTTCTTAACCCCTCCAACTAAGCTAAATTTGCTTGTACCAGGAGTAGGTTCACGGCAATAGTGTAACGGTTAGGGTTCGAACTCGTGACCTCTCGATCACAAGGACGACACCTTAGCGATTAGGCTACTGACGCTTCTTTGGGTCAAAGTTATGTCCCGGAGCCATAGTCGTACGATCTCACCGGTACTTGTGTCCGCTGTCGCGATCTTCCCTTATTAGATACTAATACAATGTTTGCTAAGACAAGCATTTCTTTAAGGAACATAATTTAAATAAAGCATATTATTTTGTTCATTATTTTAGCGATATGTGCCGATGACATTGTTACCATCGCGGGTATACCCTGCATGAGACTGACACATGAACGTGGAGCTTGTCACAAGCGAAGAGAGGCTACAGCCAGCAGTGGGGGAAGTCAGGCTGTGGATGATGATGATAATTTTAACATTATTTTCTGTAATCTCTGTTTACTTACCATAAGACTAAATAATATCACCTTTTGCACCTCTTTTCGTCGAGTCTTGGAAACAACAATGGCAGAGCTAGTACCCAGCACGCGGGCACAGTGCGGGCTGGTGATGTCGCATGTCTTCAGAGTTCTGCTCCTAACACATGTCGGTTTTGTTCGAGTCTTGTAAACAATATTGTCTGAGCTAGTACCCAGCACGCGGGCACAGTGCGGGCTGGTGATGTCGCATGTCTTCAGAGTTCTGCTCCTAACACATGTCGGTTTTGTTCGAGTCTTGTAAACAATATTGTCTGAGCTAGTACCCAGCACGCGGGCACAGTGCGGGCTGGTGATGTCGCATGTCTTCAGAGTTCTGCTCCTAACACATGTCGGTTTTGTTCGAGTCTTGTAAACAATATTGTCTGAGCTAGTACCCAGCACGCGGGCACAGTGCGGGCTGGTGATGTCGCATGTCTTCAGAGTTCTGCTCCTAACACATGTCGGTTTTGTTCGAGTCGTGTAAACAATATTGTCTGAGCTAGTACCCAGCACGCGGGCACAGTGCGGGCTGGTGATGTCGCATGTCTTCAGAGTTCTGCTCCTAACACATGTCGGTTTTGTTCGAGTCTTGTAAACAATATTGTCTGAGCTAGTACCCAGCACGCGGGCACAGTGCGGGCTGGTGATGTCGCATGTCTTCAGAGTTCTGCTCCTAACACATGTCGGTTTTGTTCGAGTCTTGTAAACAATATTGTCTGAGCTAGTACCCAGCACGCGGGCACAGTGCGGGCTGGTGATGTCGCATGTCTTCAGAGTTCTGCTCCTAACACATGTCGGTTTTGTTCGAGTCTTGTAAACAATATTGTCTGAGCTAGTACCCAGCACGCGGGCACAGTGCGGGCTGGTGATGTCGCATGTCTTCAGAGTTCTGCTCCTAACACATGTCGGTTTTGTTCGAGTCTTGTAAACAATATTGTCTGAGCTAGTACCCAGCACGCGGGCACAGTGCGGGCTGGTGATGTCGCATGTCTTCAGAGTTCTGCTCCTAACACATGTCGGTTTTGTTCAGGTCTTGTAAACAATATTGTCTAAGCTAGTACCCAGCACGCGGGCACAGTGCGGGCTGGTGATGTCGCATGTCTTCAGAGTTCTGCTCCTAACACATGTCGGTTTTGTTCGAGTCTTGTAAGCAATATTGTCTGAGCTAGTACCCAGCACGCGGGCACAGTGCGGGCTGGTGATGTCGCATGTCTTCAGAGTTCTGCTCCTAACACATGTCGGTTTTGTTCGAGTCTTGTAAACAATATTGTCTGAGCTAGTACCCAGCACGCGGGCACAGTGCGGGCTGGTGATGTCGCATGTCTTCAGAGTTCTGCTCCTAACACATGTCGGTTTTGTTCGAGTCTTGTAAACAATATTGTCTGAGCTAGTACCCAGCACGCGGGCACAGTGCGGGCTGGTGATGTCGCATGTCTTCAGAGTTCTGGTCCTAACACATGTCGGTTTTGTTCGAGTCTTGTAAACAATATTGTCTGAGCTAGTACCCAGCACGCGGGCACAGTGCGGGCTGGTGATGTCGCATGTCTTCAGAGTTCTGCTCCTAACACATGTCGGTTTTGTTCGACTCTTGTAAACAATATTGTCTGAGCTAGTACCCAGCACGCGGGCACAGTGCGGGCTGGTGATGTCGCATGTCTTCAGAGTTCTGCTCCTAACACATGTCGGTTTTGTTCGAGTCTTGTAAACAATATTGTCTGAGCTAGTACCCAGTACGCGGGCACAGTGCGGGCTGGTGATGTCGCATGTCTTCAGAGTTCTGCTCCTAACACATGTCGGTTTTGTTCGAGTCTTGTAAACAATATTGTCTGAGCTAGTACCCAGCACGCGGGCACAGTGCGGGCTGGTGATGTCGCATGTCTTCAGAGTTCTGCTCCTAACACATGTCGGTTTTGTTCGAGTCTTGTAAACAATATTGTCTGAGCTAGTACCCAGCACGCGGGCACAGTGCGGGCTGGTGATGTCGCATGTCTTCAGAGTTCTGCTCCTAACACATGTCGGTTTTGTTCGAGTCTTGTAAACAATATTGTCTGAGCTAGTACCCAGCACGCGGGCACAGTGCGGGCTGGTGATGTCGCATGTCTTCAGAGTTCTGCTCCTAACACATGTCGGTTTTGTTCGAGTCTTGTAAACAATATTGTCTGAGCTAGTACCCAGCACGCGGGCACAGTGCGGGCTGGTGATGTCGCATGTCTTCAGAGTTCTGCTCCTAACACATGTCGGTTTTGTTCGAGTCTTGTAAACAATATTGTCTGAGCTAGTACCCAGCACGCGGGCACAGTGCGGGCTGGTGATGTCGCATGTCTTCAGAGTTCTGCTCCTAACACATGTCGGTTTTGTTCGAGTCTTGTAAACAATATTGTCTGAGCTAGTACCCAGCACGCGGGCACAGTGCGGGCTGGTGATGTCGCATGTCTTCAGAGTTCTGCTCCTAACACATGTCGGTTTTGTTCGAGTCTTGTAAACAATATTGTCTGAGCTAGTACCCAGCACGCGGGCACAGTGCGGGCTGGTGATGTCGCATGTCTTCAGAGTTCTGCTCCTAACACATGTCGGTTTTGTTCGAGTCTTGTAAACAATATTGTCTGAGCTAGTACCCAGCACGCGGGCACAGTGCGGGCTGGTGATGTCGCATGTCTTCAGAGTTCTGCTCCTAACACATGTCGGTTTTGTTCGAGTCTTGTAAACAATATTGTCTGAGCTAGTACCCAGCACGCGGGCACAGTGCGGGCTGGTGATGTCGCATGTCTTCAGAGTTCTGCTCCTAACACATGTCGGTTTTGTTCGAGTCTTGTAAACAATATTGTCTGAGCTAGTACCCAGCACGCGGGCACAGTGCGGGCTGGTGATGTCGCATGTCTTCAGAGTTCTGCTCCTAACACATGTCGGTTTTGTTCGAGTCTTGTAAACAATATTGTCTGAGCTAGTACCCAGCACGCGGGCACAGTGCGGGCTGGTGATGTCGCATGTCTTCAGAGTTCTGCTCCTAACACATGTCGGTTTTGTTCGAGTCTTGTAAACAATATTGTCTGAGCTAGTACCCAGCACGCGGGCACAGTGCGGGCTGGTGATGTCGCATGTCTTCAGAGTTCTGCTCCTAACACATGTCGGTTTTGTTCGAGTCTTGTAAACAATATTGTCTGAGCTAGTACCCAGCACGCGGGCACAGTGCGGGCTGGTGATGTCGCATGTCTTCAGAGTTCTGCTCCTAACACATGTCGGTTTTGTTCGAGTCTTGTAAACAATATTGTCTGAGCTAGTACCCAGCACGCGGGCACAGTGCGGGCTGGTGATGTCGCATGTCTTCAGAGTTCTGCTCCTAACACATGTCGGTTTTGTTCGAGTCTTGTAAACAATATTGTCTGAGCTAGTACCCAGCACGCGGGCACAGTGCGGGCTGGTGATGTCGCATGTCTTCAGAGTTCTGCTCCTAACACATGTCGGTTTTGTTCGAGTCTTGTAAACAATATTGTCTGAGCTAGTACCCAGCACGCGGGCACAGTGCGGGCTGGTGATGTCGCATGTCTTCAGAGTTCTGCTCCTAACACATGTCGGTTTTGTTCGAGTCTTGTAAACAATATTGTCTGAGCTAGTACCCAGCACGCGGGCACAGTGCGGGCTGGTGATGTCGCATGTCTTCAGAGTTCTGCTCCTAACACATGTCGGTTTTGTTCGAGTCTTGTAAACAATATTGTCTGAGCTAGTACCCAGCACGCGGGCACAGTGCGGGCTGGTGATGTCGCATGTCTTCAGAGTTCTGCTCCTAACACATGTCGGTTTTGTTCGAGTCTTGTAAACAATATTGTCTGAGCTAGTACCCAGCACGCGGGCACAGTGCGGGCTGGTGATGTCGCATGTCTTCAGAGTTCTGCTCCTAACACATGTCGGTTTTGTTCGAGTCTTGTAAACAATATTGTCTGAGCTAGTACCCAGCACGCGGGCACAGTGCGGGCTGGTGATGTCGCATGTCTTCAGAGTTCTGCTCCTAACACATGTCGGTTTTGTTCGAGTCTTGTAAACAATATTGTCTGAGCTAGTACCCAGCACGCGGGCACAGTGCGGGCTGGTGATGTCGCATGTCTTCAGAGTTCTGCTCCTAACACATGTCGGTTTTGTTCGAGTCTTGTAAACAATATTGTCTGAGCTAGTACCCAGCACGCGGGCACAGTGCGGGCTGGTGATGTCGCATGTCTTCACAGTTCTGCTCCTAACACATGTCGGTTTTGTTCGAGTCTTGTAAACAATATTGTCTGAGCTAGTACCCAGCACGCGGGCACAGTGCGGGCTGGTGATGTCGCATGTCTTCACAGTTCTGCTCCTAACACATGTCGGTTTTGTTCGAGTCTTGTAAACAATATTGTCTGAGCTAGTACCCAGCACGCGGGCACAGTGCGGGCTGGTGATGTCGCATGTCTTCACAGTTCTGCTCCTAACACATGTCGGTGTCCTCACGATGTTTTTTTTCACCGCTTTGAGAGTAGTGGTGATGATGAAAATTACACAAAGTAATGTGCCTGCCTGGTGTCGAACACATGACTTGCTACTTGTAAGTCGTGCCTGTAGCCAGTGGTTCATCACTGCTTTGTAATGTTAATTACCAGTATTTAAAATTTTGCAATTTTTCATTTGGAAGTCGTTCTTTTCCGCTAAAAGTTTTAAGTTCCAATTAATTGGAAATACCATTGAACTACTTGAAAAACGAGAGCCGAAGCTGAGACTTTAAAAATAAAATAGCCGGTCAAACATTTAGTTTGAAAACCCAACTTATGACCTTGTCGTTTTTTAGGATTCTATAGATGTTTCGTTAGTAATTTGTATTAGGACAGCTGATTTTAAAATTTCGTAGATAAATAATAACAGTCGCACGAAACGAACTTCATGGCTTCAACGCTTGCCGTGGCCAGCCTGTAGATGGGAGACGATATTTACATTTCGAGTTACCTCCACGCCTCGGAAAGCCATTGAGGTAATATGTACTACGTACTAGAGAAGTCACCACACACCACTACTGCGTTTCGTTCAAGTGCGGTCTATTGACTGTACTTCACTTAGACGCTTGTCAGATCTTGAGCGCATAAGTCATTATTTGTTTTAAAAAAACGTTCAATCGCATTAAATATGTCATCGTGTGTTTTACGATATTGCACTAATAGTTCAATTAATATGGCGAAGTGCAAAGGAATAAATTTTCATCGGCGAGTAACTAGATGTTAATTTTAAAATATAATTTGAAAAAGGATATTGGGCAGACGCCATGTGTCATAGACTAAAAATTAAGATGTGACAATTTGTGTAATAAGCGTAGTTAGAATAAGCTGACAATTCTTTTTATAGCGGAAAATAATAAATTTACTTTTATATTTAGAAAAAAACTGGCTGTGGTTCTTCAACAAAAAAGATAAAAACTGAAACATTAAAATAATTATTGCATATTGTAAGACATAACTTGTTACATTTTGTTTATTTAAGGTTTTCACGTTTGGGCCGTAAAGATAGAGAAAATTTGATAAAATTTGTCCAAAACAACCGTAGTGAAGAGACCTGGTTACCATCCAGTCATACTTATTGTATATGCTCGTTGCATTTTCGCGTGTTTCATTATATAAATATACAAAAACAAAAGTTTGTCTTATTTTAAGTACTTTTAGGTTAAAGTCAATTAATAATTAAGTATGAAAAAAGAGTGCGAATGAAGATTGCTAGGTATAAAGCTATGTCACTTCTGTAGTCAGCAGTTTAATCTATATACCTAAGTGACATGTTATAGCAGAACGTTGAACAAAATGAGTAAGCGTCATGTAAATCACGGCGCTTCCGACCTTTTTGTCGCGAGAAAACTACACCTTAAAAGCGCTGCGTGTTTTTATTGTTTTGTTATACGACTAATTATTGTTTCAGCGTTGCAGCGAACTTAAGTTTAAACTCTTGCCAAAATGGAACATATCCTTTGCTTAGCTCGTTGCTAGTACGTAGTACATATTACCTCAATGCGGAAAGCACGTTAAGCCGTAGGTCCCGGCTATCATCTGTATATTGTGGCGTAGTGGTTTAGGTGGTGAAATAAATACAGAAGACCACAGGTTTACAGCATTTATTTGAAATAAAGGGGGGTGGGTTCGGTTCACACAGGGTTCCCTCACTGGTCGAAGGTATAAGATGGTACTGCCCTGAGCTCAGGCCGCGACGCACGCAGACCGGCGGGCCGATCCCGAAGCCGGCAGCGACCACGTGTCCGAAGCAGAGGTTGTGCAGGACAGGCCACGCGACAGCGCGTCTCTCCGGCAGTAGTGCGCGGAGGCAGCGGTGACACCCGTCGCGTGGCAGCCGTTGAGGTAGTTGAAATTCGAGACCCAAGGCAGTAGGGAAACGAAGGAGGAAAAGAAAAAAACCCTGGAATCACACGAAGGGTGCTTCCGTCAGCGTGGTGCCAGGAATCGTGAGCGCCAGCGATGCGTGCGTCTCCCAGCCGTAAGCCCCACGGAACAGTACCCGGGAAATGGATGGGAAACTCACCATCGCGGCGGTTCACAAAGATTATAGATAAGCACAAGCATGCCGCGTGCAACGATATAAAAGATAACCGCGTGACAAAGCGTTTAAGCTCGTAGCTGCTATGACACAGCAGGAAAGGGATGCTGCGGCCTGCTTACGCTTCACAAATTTAGCAACACTAGTGGAAAACAGATGACAACGAAATAACACAGTTACATTCCAGACAGAAGGCATCTTGACAACCGGGCAATTATATTAATTTACAAACGCTGCAGATTATGGTGAAATAAGCGGATTACGATTTGGCAAGATGGAGAGAAAAAGGCAGATACGACGAGCACTTACCCTTGGGCACAGAGGGGTTCCTATATTAGTTACTTGCAAATGTAGGCGGTGAAATAGAACTCAGCGAACCAGAGGTTAGAATTTATAGCCGGTCACCGCATAGGTGTTGTCACTCCGTGAAACCATAGACATTAGAGATTAGTGTGGTAGTCAACTTCTAGTTTAATCGACTACAACGCTACAGTACCCCGCCTGTTAGCGAAGGATTTTCCCTAGGATAAATCCGCTAGAAGGCCTAAACCACTATTACTGACTACCTATACGTTCATACATCCCATTCATGTGCTTCCATACTATTAATCATTCATCCATCCATTCTATGTCCATCCCTGACTTGGAAGTAGTCCTAAGTCAGTGACGAGAGGTAAGCTAATTATAGAGTAGTTTAACTCGACACAGTCAGTAGGAAAAACAGCAAGATAAAACAAGTGTATCTCCAAAGGGTTAGGTAACCTTGGTGGAACTGTTGCAGGCTATAGCCAATGTTAGGCTTCAAGGCAAGAGGCAAGTTCATCGTAGAATTTTAAATTATCAAAGTTCCAACAACAATTCAACAATAAGTTAAAGTTCTATTTTATGTTTAGATTTAAAATTAAATTATGTTAAAGGTTAAAGTTAAGAGTATTTAAAAGAATTTAAAAAAAAAATTGTTAAGGTTAAAAAAAATTTTTGGTAATGGTCCATGTATATGTTTAAATTGGTTTAAGTTTCATTACTGGAACACGCATCTTATGTTAAAGTCTATTCGAGTGAGTTTCCGAACGTGAGTGAAATTTAAAAAAAAAAAATCAAGTCCATATCCATACTGTTGCGAGAATATCCGAACGTTATAGACGTAATTCTAAAAGACAAGTATCCAAGGTTGGTAACTACGTCGAGATGTCAAAGTCAGTACGTAAACGTCAAAATATAATATGTCAATGTTCTCGAATTAATTAGGTTATGTTATGAAACACGCGGAAATATTTTCTAAGAGAATTAATTAATTTAATTAGGGCAGGTTGAATCTAAGTAATATTCAGGATAGGCTTGTTCAATACTAAAAGGTGTTATGAAGTTAAAGTTAGGTTTCTAGTTTAGTGTTTAGGTAAAAGAAATTAGATAAGTTTGTTGACTAAATGTTGTTAGAATATTTCATGTAGATGCTATTATTAAACGATTGATGATGTGCCAGTTAGGTTCGGGTTTAGTGCTTAGATTAAGGTTAGATTTGTTACTAGGGTAGACTGGAATGTAGTTTAACTGTGGGGCAGATCACCAACAGTTTAGTTGAAAACAATACAATGGACTATGCTATATATTGTTTTATGAATAGTTTTAATGTTAGTAGTGAGAAAGTTTTGCAGTTATAATTAGGATATAAAGTTATGGACTACTATGCAAGTAGTTAATGGGTAGGTACGGTATTTGTATAGAAATTTACCGGCTTGAAGCTGTTTTCAGAACAGTAGGTTTAGGAATTAATGTAAATGAACTAGTGTGCGGACACCCATGTTTCAGGGGGCCGTCTTTAAGACATCCATGAGGACATAATACATAAATAAAAGTTAAAGGTAGTGTACTATGGAGACTACTCTGCCATGATACTAAAGAATCGCCCTGAAGGCCCACTATGTAGCCTCTCATAGTCACGCCGTAAAGAGAAAATAATCAAAGAGATTAGGTGTGTAGTGTATGTGTGTGTGGTCAGCAGAAAGGTGGTAATGGAACTGAAGTTATGTTGGCTTATAGCCATGCAGTCATGGTATTTAGTTCTGTTAAAAGATAAATAAATATAGTTAATTTTAGAATAATAGTTTGGTAACTTTAGTCAGTAGATTTTAAGTAGGATTACCACACTGTAGGTGGGTGTGAAATATGACACTAGGATAGCTATAACCAGAGTTATAGTTAACTTAGGTAGTTAGGTACAAGTCGACCCTCCACGACCAGTATGGTAGTCAGTCGTGGGTGTGCTTGGCATCGTGTGACCCTGTATGGGGTCAAACACTAGCTAGTTAGCTAGGCCTACGGGATGCTCTGTCAGAAACTTTTATAAAGATCTAGACTTGTTAGGTATTTAGCATCCTTTAGGTTATCTAGAATTTCAGAGATATAAGGTAACTATAAGCATCCTTCTTAGTTACTGAATTTTGCTTGCGACTGTCTAAGCAGAACCGCAATTTGTCATCCCTTTTAGGTGTGCGAGGTATAGGTGAAGACCAAGGACTTTGAGTGTTTTGAAGATATAGTTTCATATTGTTTCATAATGTTATCAACTTTTATTTGTTGAGTTCTTGAAGGTTGAGCGAAGGAATGTAGGTGTGAAACCAGTAACTTCACTAGTTGAGTTATTTAGTGC
Source organism: Tholera decimalis (assembly GCA_943138885.2). Taxonomy (NCBI): domain Eukaryota; kingdom Metazoa; phylum Arthropoda; class Insecta; order Lepidoptera; family Noctuidae; genus Tholera; species Tholera decimalis. The sequence goes on along the minus strand of OW964575.2, from coordinate 1,808,890 downwards.
AAATTGAACAGCTGGAATATGTAGATCCCAAGAGCGTTGGTCATTATTAATGTAAGTAGAAACAGCTGTTATGATTGTCTTATTGTACCTTTCCACGGTGTTAATCTGTGGTGCATACCTAGGAGTATAGTGTATGCTAGGTATGTTATATTTACTGAATAAGTTTTTAGTTTCATTTGAAGTAAACTGAGTGCCATTGTCTAAAATTATACATTGAGGTATTCCATGTACCAAAAATACATTATCCTCCATTAGTTTACAGATAGTTTTAGCGTTAGCATTCCTCATTGGGAAAAGAAGACAATACTTAGAGAAACAACATGTCACTACAAAAAGATATGCGTTTTGGCGTCTAGAGACAGGCAGAGGGCCAACAATGTCAATACTGAGCATCTGGAATGGTCGAGAGCATTCTTTAGGTTTCCCCATGACCCCCAGTGGAGCATGGTTTACTTGTTTATGAGCTAAACAGATTTCACATGAAGCTACAGCTTTTACTACGCCACTGTGCATTCCTGGCCAGTAGTAACGAAGAGCTAGTCTTTTATAAGTTTTGAAAATGCCTAGATGACCTGCCGTGGGTTCTGCATGATTGTCAATAAGAACTTTAGATCTAGATTCAAATGGAATAACTTCCTTCCAGTCAAACTCATTAAAAATAGCGAATTTACTTTTCATGTACCGAAATAACTTGTTATTCTTAATAAGATAATTAGGATAAGAGATTGGGCTCTGTGTACAGCCATTATAGATTTTTAGGTACCAAGTATCGTTAGTTACTGGTGGGGTGGACTGAGAAGATATTTCAGCCACTGGGAGAGTGCGGGACAGAGCGTCGGGAAGAGTATTATCGGAACCACGGCGGTGTTTAATATCGAAGTTAAATGCAGAGAGCCTTACTCCCCAGCGGGCTAGTCTACCAGTAGGATTTTGTAGTTTTAAGAACCACTTTAGTGCAGAGTGATCTGTGTAGACTGTGAATTTTAGACCATTTTCAAGATAACATCGCCAGTGCTCTAGAGCCAATAAAACTGGTAGCGCTTCTCTCTCCGTAATACTATAGTTTTGTTCTGGTTTTGACAAGGACTTACTCATATATGCTATAGGGTGCTCGATACCATTTTTAGTTTGAGTGAGCAAAGCGCCAATACCATGATTACTAGCGTCTGTATGTACTTCAAAAGGTAAGCTATAATCTGGACATGACAAGACTGGGGCTGAAACTAGTATATTCCTGAGTTTGTCAAATGATTCTTGGCACTCATTGGTCCAAGCAAAAGGTGGAGCCTTTTTGCTGGAGCTAGTTAGTTTATTTAACGGTGCTGCTAGTGAACTAAAGTTTGGGACAAAACGTCTGTACCAGGATGCTGTTCCCAAGAATCTCTTTACTTCTTTTGGATTAGTTGGGATTGGAAATTTTGTGATTGCTTCTACTTTTTCTGGGTCTGGGTGCAAGCCCTTTGAATTTACAATGTAACCCAGGTATTTAAGTTCATCCCGGAAGAATTGGCATTTGTTTAAATTAATTGTTAAATTGGCCTCAGTTAGTGTTTTAAGGACTTTTAATAAAAGAGATATATGGTGGTCAAAATCAGAAGAAACCAGAACTATGTCATCTAAGAAAGCAAAAACTCTGTTTTCAAATTCCGGGCCATAGAATAACTTATCAACAAGCCTCTGTTGAGTAGCAGGTGCATTAGTTAGTCCAAAGGGTGTAGTTTTGAATCTGAAGGTTCCACGGCCAGGAATGTAAAAAGCAGTCTTGTTTTTGTCCTCTTCATTCAAGGGGTTCCTATATTAGTTACTTGCAAATGTAGGCGGTGAAATAGAACTCAGCGAACCAGAGGTTAGAATTTATAGCCGGTCACCGCATAGGTGTTGTCACTCCGTGAAACCATAGACATTAGAGATTAGTGTGGTAGTCGACTTCTAGTTTAATCGACTACAACGCTACAATATTTTTAACAGTCGTACTTAAAGGGTAGTCAGGAGTCAGGAAATCTGACATTGATCTTACCAAGGAGTACCGTGTTGGCCAGCTTCCTACATAGGTACTTGGCTGTGAAGGTCAAGTAGGCTGTCGCGTCATGTAAGCACTAGTACTCAGCTGCAAACTGGAAGCCGACCTTAGCTTACCTAGTTGGGAATACGCTAAGCTGATGAATAAAGTATGATATTGTATCTATCAATCTGCGTTCGTAGATTCGAATTCAATACCTACCTCTTTTTAAAGAATCAAGTTTTAATGATCGCTACAGTAACTTGACTTCTAAAAGCAGTAATTTCGACGGTACCGTTTAATCCCAATCCGGTCTGGCGATGTCCGGCCGGACACCCACGTCCGGCGCCGTGTCCGGTCGCCGCCGCCGCCGCGCCGTCTGAAACACGACGATGTTTTTCAGAAGCTATCTCTAATTGATTTGGAGTTATTCACTCAAATTGGTATTAGGATATTGATTTAACAATTTTGATTCGCATGTGATATTTGCTGGGTGTTGAAATGTATTATTACATAGCTTCACGCTGACATTTATGGAGTTATAAGCAGACTTGTATAACCTCCTCTTCACTAGCGCTTATAGTTCTAGGTCAAAGGGAAGTATCCTATAAATTTTGATTCCCTTGAGAGTGGTGAAATATACGTTTTTTTTAGCATTAACGGCCGCATATTGTTTTGTACGTTAATCAAGAAGTTTGATTACTTTCAGAGCTTCAAGAGACTGAGTATATTTATGTTTTTAATTTCAACACGTATTTCAGAACCCTCACGCGTTCCCGAAATAAAGGGCTCTGACAGACAGACGGACAATGAAGTGATCCTATAATGATATGGAACCCTTAAATTGATCGCGTATTTGAGTGGAGTATAAAAAACAAATTGCAATTTAATGTTACGAAATGTTCCATGCTAACATTCAGTCGATCAAGAACGCCGCTTCACTACAGCTACAAACTGGACGACGGGCTTTTGAAAAGAGAAGAAGCAGTGCGAGACCTTGGCGTTCGTATGGATTCACAGCTCAGATTCCGAGAGCATGTTTGTAAAAAGGCTTACAAACGGCTGGGATTCGTGCTTCGCAGGGCAGCATCTTTTACGAATGTTAAGGCTATTTCAGCATTATACAACGCGCTAATAAGGAGCCAGTTAGAGGGAAATGCAGCTGTATGGGCTCCGCATGAGGCGAAATACAGTGTAATGTTGGAGCGCATACAAAATAAATATCTGAGATACATGTACCTCAGAATTTATGGGGTGTACCCTCTTTATCCCTTGATGTATCCAACCTTGTTTGTTTTAGGCATGGTGGGATACAACAGGTTGGAAACGAGAAGGGATCTAGCATTGGCATCGTATGTCCTTGGAGTATTGCGGGGTAACACAAACAATCCGAGTGTGTTACAGAACATTGGTTTGTTCGTGCCCGATGGGTATGCGCAGCGCCGTAGACGGCCTGACTTGTTTGCACTACCGCGTGGTCGAACACAACTAATTGCCAATGTCCCACTATCGCGGACTATGCGCACACTGAATCGGGTTGCTCACGATATAGATCTGTTCTCTTGTTCACTGAGCGAGTTCGCAAAAATAACTTTACATATTTTATGCTATGAAGTAGTGAGATGACTAGTTAAAGATTATTTCTATTGATAATTATTGTATGCTATTGATTGATTTTTTTTTCTTTTTTAATTTTTATTGACTGTTGATTGATTGTTTTTATTTATTATTTTTGATTGACTATTTTGATTGATTATGTTTTATTTTTTATTGACTTTTTGATAAATTATTTTTTATTAATTTTTTGATTGACTGTTTTTGATTGATTATTTTTGATTGATTATTTTGATTGATCATTTCTTATTGTTTTTCTATTGATTATGATTTTTATTGATTCTTTTTTTTTGTATCATTGATTATCTAAACTATTGAATTGTATTAAGTCTGTTTAATGGGCTAATGAACATATTTTTTATTTTTATTTGTATGTTTGTATGTGTGTAGGTAAATCACCTAAGCATTTTGTTTTTTTTTTTTTCTACACTATCACTTTGGGAATGCCTGTAAAGATAGCTGTATGTATGTACTGAAATAAATAAAATAAAAAATACATTGCTCTACACTAGAAACTACTCAACCACGTTGGTGCTTTTTTAACACTCAGACGCGGAAAACTATTTGTAGGACATACAAACATTTGTTCCATTCGGGAATCGAAACCGTGACACGCAGCCATACGTCCAACCACTTCGCCAACCATGTCATCGTTGGACATAGAGGACGCTAAAATACTCTTTTACACAATGTTTACTATACTAGTGCCAGTCACGCATATTATACTTAAATTAAATTGAAATTTATTAAAAATGAGCTCCTGATCTATGTAAACTTAGATTTAGAATGTTTGGAGTCGTACAATTCTTTTAAAATAAATGAAAATTTGTTATGTGCTGCAAAAAGTACCAAAATGCTTTTTTTTGTAAATGGTTCTCTTTGTTATAAATCCGTACTCTTTATTTACCTCCTTTGAAATCAGATATACTCTATTTCTTCTAATAAAAGTTGGCAACCCTAGTCACGTGTGTTTATAAAGTAGGTGGCGCTAGCACTCCGGCTTGTTTGTTGTTTAAATATAAAGCGAATGCGACAGGAAAATGCGGGCGTTTGTAACGGTGAACCCAATTACATTACTGGGTATTAAACGATAGGTACATGAACTATACTACCTGTAACTTCGTTTGTTTAGTAGGTATTAGTACAAATAAAAACTTTTTACCAAAAAATTAAACCGACTCCCAAAAAACACTGCAAAGTGAAAAATAACTTTAATTTCGGTAGTCGGTGTCTTTAGTTTTGTATTTTCGTTTTTGGCACCGACTTCCGAAATTAAATTTATTTTTCACTTTGCAGTGTTTTTTGGGAGTCGGTTTAATTTTTTGGTAAAAAGTTTTTATTTCACTCTTTTTAGTTGGTTGATTTTTAATTTACCTAGTTACAAGAGCCTAAATGTGAACTACTTATAACCTTTTACAAAATATTGCTTTTCCCAATACTGGGCCGTTAATTTTTGAGGAGTTCTCCTGGTACTTCACCATCAGCTATACATCACCATATGCATTGTGACGAGCACCAAGTGCTTAATATCCATATTCAAGTAATCGAATCGCAATCCACGAAATACTTATTATTGAGTAGTTTCGGCGGCCATCTGTGGTCTTCATCATCAGTTCCACTTCCCCAAATGGTACTTTTTGAGAGCAACTGCACAAGTTACTATAAGAAATACCCAAAACGCCATAGGTGTGCCTATAATATTTGAAGAGTTCCCTCGATTTCTCCAAGATCCCATCATCAGATCCTGACTTGGTGACAAATGGTACCAATTTCAAAGTATACCCTAACAAACAAAAAAAGAATTTTCCAAATCGGTTCAGCCGTCTTCGAGTACTCGGTGATCATACATAAAAAAAAAAAAAAAAAAAAAAATATACGCGTCGAATTGATAACCTCCTCTTTTGGTCGTCGGTTGAAAATGATCTGGTCTCTCACTTGTTCACTATGTGCAAGAATGTTTGTAAACAAAGGCGATTTTACAAGCCACGTGAGTAGGTAGATGAAGAAACGCTCGCCGTAGCCGAAAACGACATGGAGGATTATTATCATTAGGACAAGCATACTAATATTGATTTTATTTTAAACTAGTACTCACGCGGGGCTTCGCTCCCGTGGATTCTATCACGGTAAAAAGATAACTCTCCTTTTATGCAGTCGCGTAAGAAGTAGCCTATAACCTTCCTCAAGCATCAAGCTACTTCCATACGAAATTGAATCCAAATCCACCCAGTACTTTCGAAGATTAGCGCGTTCAAGCAAACAAACAAACTTTTCAGCTGTATAATATTAGTATAGACTAGCTGTGTTCGCGACTTCGTTCGGCGCGGAGGTCGATGTTACCTACACCGGCATTCCGGGATAACAACACTCACAGGCGGACTTAGTGGGCGGTCAGAGTCTTACCATCACAGAGATACAGCTATACCGTTATGGTTAACATCACATACCAACACACTTCGATGATGAATTTGGGAATACTTTCACTGCTAAGGAGTGGAATTCCCTACCATTGTGATAGCTATAACTACGGGTCTTTAAGTCAAGAGTGAATAGGTTACTTCTAGGTAAGCGTGCTTCATCTTCGACCACATCATCGCTTACCATCAGGTGAGATGGTGGTCAAACGCGAGCATATCAATAGAGGTCGCTTAGTGTGTGGTCAGAGTCCCCACTCCGATGGCCTACGACCTCAAAGACCCTCCCTAGCTAGATCATCGTAGTTTACATCTCATACCAACACATTTCAATGATGAATAATGTCACTCAGTATTTTATACCTCTCAGCATGTCCCAGAGGAGGGAACTTATTACATTTCTCGTCCATATATAATTCAGGGAGGTGACGCACTCTATGTAATGAAGTATTGATGCTAGGCTAGTGAAAAATATGTGAAGAGTTTTTTAATAACATTAAAATTTGTCACGTGCGATGTTTTCCCGAGGGAGTTTAGAATAATTATATTTTAAATTTCTTAATATGCCGTGGGTCGTGAAGTTTTGAATTAAAGCTAATTATACTTATGGTTTTTATTCAGTTATATCTAGTGTTACGAGCTGGGGTTCGGGATAGAAATAATTTACGCCAATTAAACCAAAATTAACACTTTACTTAAACAAACACCAAATAAAAATTAACACAGGTATTAACAGTACAATACTTGTCACTTAAACTTAAATCGCACTGAAATTCACTTAATAACAAATTCACTGACTCTCTGCGTCCCTTTGCGATCTATTTATACCCCGGTCTATGAGTTCTAGAACATTCATGTAAAATCGACTCACTGTTTATACTGCCAAGAATATTCCAGAAGCTACTTGAGATACACAGTATTGCTACTCGCCGCTAGATGGCGTTAGTGTCTCGACTCGATATACTCGGTACTGCTACTCGCCGCTAGATGGCGTTAGTGTCTCGAACATTCTAGATTTCTGTCGAAGTTTCTCGACGTACTTCACTAAGCGACTGGCGTAATACTAGCGATCTGAAATCTGAATTTATAAGAGAAAGTTGTGCTTTGAAATAATTGCACATCTAGGTACAAATCAAATCATCGTCTGTTTAGCCTTTTCATAACTTTGTCGGGTTCGGCTTTAGTCTTACTGGATGCAGCTGAAAACACTAGTTGTAAGCTGCATTCATCTAAAACACTAGTTGTACATGGAGCGACAGCCTATCTAACCTCCACAACCCAGTTACTGGGTAACACGATACCCTTTGACTAGACTTTTTTCAAATGCAAATGACAGCCGGGACTTTACGTGCTTTCCGAAGCACCCAGGAATCCCGATATGTGATGGTTCCCATTAACGGACGGATCGTTGCCTAAACTTTTGAAGATCGAGACGTGTGGCTGTTATTAGTTAATATAATATATTTAATTTTATGCAGACAGCTAACACAGCTTATAACAGTGAGAGCCAATCGATCCAGACGCTAAAATAGTCTGCGATATTTCAATCTAAATATATACAGAGATGTCTAGGTCTTTATGACATAACATACTGTCTCATAACGCTTCTCTTATAACCAGACTTGATGGTAGAAGTGTTTAAGAGAGTAAAACATGACTAACAATACAAAAATATTTGTTCTTCAAAAAAAAAAGGATACATTAATTGAAGCAGCCCCAGGTATGACTTTGGCCCTGAGGTATAACTTTGACCCGACCTCGTGAACCAATATGAGACCAATGTGGGAAAACCACGAATGTAATGAGTAGATTACTTTATACGGCCTATCCAAATAACCTTACTTTGGTATTGTTCATAAAGTCGTTCGAGCTCGTTAAAGTTCTGAGTTGAGCTACACGATACCTGACACAAATGCTTGGACTCTTTGGACAAACTTGCTCAAATCTGTGTTTTTCTATTCTCAAGCAAAACAGACCTAAACCTATACCTTACCCATATGATTTGATCACTGCGGATTGTATGGACTTAAAAAGAGACGTTGACTTCTGAGTTTGTTTCGATGTTTGTTTTCAGGATAGTCAGCTAGGACACACTGGCTTCATCTTGTTTCAATTTATGGAAAAATTACGTGTAAAAGTGTTATTATAACCAGTTTATAAAATTCTTATAGGGTGAGTGGGGGGAAGTTGAAATATAGTAATTACGTCACACACCTCATTCAGCGTTTACCGCTTTAAGTGAGTGGTTGTGTGAAAAATGCAAATATCTACGTGTTTAAATCTTACCCCGTGTCTTATAACTTTACTTACGAGGTAAGTACGAGTGTTTTATTGGAATACCTACTCATTATTTTTAATTCTTCATTGTGTTATCACACCCAAATATGGATATTTATCGTAGTATTGGATTTATTACAATTTTCCGTCTTTATCCATCAATATTTGATGGGGTAAGAAGAACATATAAAAGTTTCAATCTTACCCCATTTCCAAAAGTCATACAAATAGTCAGTGGTTCTCAAACTGTACCTGTTAAGATATGTAACTTTACAAAATAAAATAATTTTAACTTTGAAATTTTTACTTAATAAAATTGTTGTTTTGTTTCAGCCCTCGGAAATTTTGGTCGTGTTTTTATCGTGGTGATTTGAACAACGTTTAAGTTTACTTTTAACAATTGTTTAGAGTCTCTTTGTTTCTTAATTTTTGTATTATTTACGTATGTACCTACATAGTGGCATAACTCAATTATGCTCAATAATTTGATCTGTCTATAGTCGTTGATCGTTTTAATTGTTTGTGCTTATTTTCTTCTTACTGGTTAAACTATTTTTTTAAGATTACTAGCAATGTTGATAGAACT